>CM073733.1:135943590-136323567 GCA_037113605.1 Calophaca sinica
CCATTTTGATCATCAATGGAGAACGCTAGGATATAGCCCACAGCGGTCATGTGGCAACGCGGAGACCATAATGACGCATGACAGAGGCGACATGTCGTCAAAAGTGGCCGAGCTCAGAAAATTGAGAAAAGCCCTGTCTGTGTTGGTTAGTAATACACTTAGGTGGTGTTTCCTTCCTTATAAAAGGGTTTCCAACTCTCATGGTGGTGGATCGGCTGGGATCATGCCTTATTTTTTTCATCACAAAATTTTCGTAAACCTACAGTGGAAACAGACTTTAGAAAACCTAACGTGATAGGGTCGAAGACACTTTTCCTGTTTGATTTGGTCCCTAAGAAGAAGAACAGGATTGAGAATAGTGTTATTATTTTGATCATCAAAGGCGAACGGTAGGATATAGCTCGCAGCTGGCCATGCGGGCAAATAGAGACCATAATGACGCATTTAATGAGGCTTACATGTCGCCAAAAGTGGCCGAGCTCATAAAATTGAGAAAAGCCCAATCTGCGGTTGGTTAGTAATACTCCTAGGTGGTGTTTCCTTGCTTATAAAAGGGTTTCCAAAGCTCGTGGTGGTGGATCGGCTGGGATCATGTCTTATTTTTTTCATCACAAAATTTTCGTAAACCTACAGTGGAAACAGACTTTAGAAAACCCAACGTGACAGGGTCGAAGACACTTTTCCTATTCGATTTGGTCCCTAAGAAGAAGAACAGGATTGAGAATGGTGTTATTATTTTGATCATCAACGGCAAACGGTAGGATATAGCTCGCAGCGGTCCTATGGCAGCGAGGAGACCGTAATGACGCATGACGGAGGCGACATGTCGTCAAAAGTGGCCGAGCTCAGAAAATTGAGAAAAGCCCAGTCTGTGTTGGTTAGTAATATTCTTATGTGGTGTTTCCTTGCTTATAAAAGGGTTTCTATAGCTCGTGGTGGTGGATCGGCTGGGATCATGTCTTATTTTTTTCATCACAAAATTTTCGTAAACCTACAGTGGAAACAGACTTTTTAAACCTAACGTGACAGGGTCGAAGAAACTTTTCCTGTTCGATTTGGTCCCTAAGAAGAAGAAGAGGATTGAGAATGGTGTTATTATTTTGATCATCAATGGCGAACGCTAGGATATAGCTCGCAGCGGTCATGTGGCAGCAACGAGACCATAATGACGCATGACGGAGGCGACATGTCGTCAAAAGTGGCCGAGCTCAGAAAATTGAGAAAAGCCCAGTCAGTGTTGGTTAGTAATACTCCTAGGTGGTGTTTCCTTGCTTATAAAAGGGTTTCCAAAGCTCGTGGTGGTGGATCGGCTGGGATCGTGTCTTATTTTTTCCATCACAAAATTTTCGTAAACCTACAGTGGAAACAGACTTTAGAAAACCTAACGTGACAGGGTCGAAGACACTTTTCCTGTTCGATTTGGTCCCTAAGAAGAAGAAGAGGATTGATAATGGTGTTATTATTTTGATCATCAATGGCGAACGCCAGATATAGCTCGCAGCCGTCATGTGGCAAAGGAGACCATAATGACGCATTTACGAGGCGACATGTCGCCAAAAGTGGCCGAGCTCGTAAAATTGAGAAAAGCCCACTGTTGGTTAGTAATACTCTTAGGTGGTGTTTCCTTGCTTATAAAAGGGTTTCCATAGCTCGTGGTGGTGGATCGGCCGATCATGTCTTATTTTTTCATCACAAAATTTTCGTAAACCTACATTGAAACAGACTTTAGAAAACCTAACGTGACAGGTCAAGACACTTTTCCTGCTCGATTTGGTCCCTAAGAAGAAGAAGAGGATTGAGAATGGTGTTATTATTTTGATCATCAATGGCTAACGCTAGGATATAGCTCGCAATGTCCTATGGCAAATGTAGAGACCGTAATGACGCATTTACCTGAGGCGACATGTCGCCAAAAGTGGCCGAGCTCGTAAAATTGAGAAAAGCTCACCGTGTTGGTTAGTAATACTACTAGGTGGTGTTTCCTTGCTTATAAAGGGTTTCCATAGCTTGTGGTGGTGGATCGGCCGATCATGTCTTATTTTTTCATCATAAAATTTTCGTAAACCTACAAAGTGGAAACAGACTTTAGAAACCTAACGTGACAGGTCGAAGAAACTTTTTCTGCTCGATTTGGTCCCTAAGAAGAAGAAGAGGATTGAGAATAGTGTTATTATTTTGATCATCAATGGCTTAACGCTAGGATATAGCTCGCAATGTCAAGTGGCAAAGGAGACCATAATGACGCATTTACGAGGCGACATGTCGTCAAAAGTGGCCGAGCTCGTAAAATTGAGAAAAGCCCACCTGTGTTGGTTAGTAATACTCTTAGGTGGTGTTTCCTTGCTTATAAAAGGGTTTCCATAGCTCGTGGTGGTGGATCGGCCGATCATGTCTTATTTTTTCATCACAAAATTTTCGTGAAACCTACAAAGTGGAAACAGACTTTAGAAAACCTAACGTGACAAGGTCGAAGACACTTTTCCTGCTCGATTTGGTCCCTAAGAAGAAGAAGAGGATCGAGAATGGTGTTATTATTTTGATCATCAATGGCGAACGCTAGGATATAGCTCGCATTCCTATGGCAAATGTAGGAGACCATAATGACGCATTTACTGAGGCGACATGTCGCCAAAAGTGGCCGAGCTCGTAAAAATTGAGAAAAGCCCACCGTGTTGGTTAGTAATACTCTTAGGTGGTGTTTCCTTGCTTATAAAAGGGTTTCCATAGCTCGTGGTGGTGGATCGGCCGATCATGTCTTATTTTTTCATCACAAAATTTTCGTAAACCTACAAAGTGGAAACACTTTTTAGAAAACCTAACGTGACAGGTCGAAGAAACTTTTCCTGCTCGATTTGGTCCCTAAGAAGAAGAAGAGGATTGAGAATGGTGTTATTATTTTGATCATCAATGGCTAACGCTAGGATATAGCTCGCCGGTCATGTGGCAAAGAAGGAGACCATAATGACGCATTTACTTGAGGCGACATGTCGCCAAAAGTGGCCGAGCTCGTAAAATTGAGAAAAGCCCACTGTGTTGGTTAGTAATACTCTTAGGTGGTGTTTCCTTGCTTATAAAAGCGGTTTCCATAGCTCGTGGTGGTGGATCGGCCGATCATGTCTTATTTTTTCATCACAAAATTTTCGTAAACCTACAAAGTGGAAACAGACTTTAGAAAACCTAACGTGACAAGGTCGAAGACACTTTTCCTGCTCGATTTGGTCCCTAAGAAGAAGAAGAGGATTGAGAATGGTGTTATTATTTTGATCATCAATGGCTAACGCTAGGATATAGCTCGCAATGGTCATGTGGCAAATGAGGAGACCATAATGACGCATTTACGAGGCTTACATGTCGCCAAAAGTGGCCGAGCTCGTAAAATTGAGAAAAGCCAACCGTGTTGGTTAGTAATACTCCTAGGTGGTGTTTCCTTGCTTATAAAAGGGTTTCCAAAGCTCGTGGTGGTGGATCGGCTGGGATCGTGTCTTATTTTTTTCATCACAAAATTTTCGTAAACCTACAGTGGAAACAGACTTTAGAAAACCTAACGTGACAGGGTCGAAGACACTTTTCCTGTTCGATTTGGTCCCTAAGAAGAAGAAGAGGATTGAGAATGGTGTTATTATTTTGATCATCAATGGCGAACGCTAGGATATAGCTCGCAGCGGTCCTATGGCAGCGAGGAGACCGTAATGACGCATGACGGAGGCGACATGTCGTCAAAAGTGGCCGAGCTCAGAAAATTGAGAAAAGCTCAGTCTGTGTTGGTTAGTAATACTACTAGGTGGTGTTTCCATGCTTATAAAAGGGTTTCCATAGCTTGTGGTGGTGGATCGGCTGGGATCATGTCTTATTTTTTTCATCCTAAAATTTTCGTAAACCTACAGTGGAAACAGACTATAGAAAACCTAACGTGACAGGGTCGAAGACACTTTTCCTGTTCGATTTGGTCCCTCAGAAGAAGAAGAGGATTGAGAATGGTGTTATTATTTTGATCATCAATGGCGAACGCTAGGATATAGCTCGCAGCGGTCCTATGGCAAATGAGAGACCATAATGACGCATTTACCTGAGGCGACATGTCGCCAAAAGTGGCCGAGCTCGTAAAATTGAGACAAGCCCAGTCTGTGTTGGTTAGTTATACTCTTAGGTGGTGTTTCCTTGCTTATGAAAGGGTTTCCATAGCTCGTGGTGGTGGATCGGCTGGGATCATGTCTTATTTTTTTAATCACAAAATTTTCGTGAAACCTACAAAGTGGAAACAGACTTTAGAAAACCTAACGTGACAAGGTCGAAGACACTTTTCCTGTTCGATTTGGTCCCTAAGAAGAAGAAGAGGATTGAGAATGGTGTTATTATTTTGATCATCAACGGCGAACGCTAGGATATAGCTCGCAGCGGTCATGTGGCAAACGAGGAGACCATAATGACGCATTTACGAGGCGACATGTCGCCAAAAGTGGCCGAGCTCGTAAAATTGAGAAAAGCCCACCTGTGTTGGTTAGTAATACTCCTAGGTGGTGTTTCCTTGCTTATAAAAGCGGTTTCCAAAGCTCGTGGTGGTGGATCGGCCGATCATGTCTTATTTTTTTCATCACAAAATTTTCGTGAAACCTACAAAGTGGAAACAGACTTTAGAAAACCTAACGTGACAGGTCGAAGACACTTTTCCTGCTCGATTTGGTCCCTAAGAAGAAGAAGAGGATTGAGAATGGTGTTATTATTTTGATCATCAATGGCTAACGCTAGGATATAGCTCGCAATGGGTCCTATGGCAAATCGAGGAGACCGTAATGACGCATTTACGAGGCGACATGTCGCCAAAAGTGGCCGAGCTCGTAAAATTGAGAAAAGCTCACTTTGTTGGTTAGTAATACTACTAGGTGGTGTTTCCTTGCTTATAAAAGGGTTTCCATAGCTTGTGGTGGTGGATCGGTCGATCATGTCTTATTTTTTCATCACAAAATTTTCGTGAAACCTACAAAGGGAAACAGACTTTAGAAAACCTAACGTGACAGGTCGAAGAAACTTTTCCTGCTCGATTTGGTCCCCTAAGAAGAAGAAGAGGATTGAGAATAGTGTTATTATTTTGATCATCAATGGCTAACGCTAGGATATAGCTCGCAATGGTCATGTGGCGTGAGAGACCATAATGACGCATTTAACGAGGCGACATGTCGCCAAAAGTGGCCGAGCTCGTAAAATTGAGAAAAGCCCACCAGGTTGGTTAGTAATACTACTAGGTGGTGTTTCGTTGCTTATAAAAGGGTTTCCATAGCTTGTGGTGGTGGATCGGTTGGGATCATGTCTTATTTTTTTCATCATAAAATTTTCGTAAACCTACAGTGGAAACAGACTTTAGAAAACCTAACGTGACAGGGTCGAAGACACTTTTCCTGCTCGATTTGGTCCCTAAGAAGAAGAAGAGGATTTAGAATGGTGTTATTATTTTGATCATCAACGGCGAATGCTAGGATATAGCTCGCAGCGGTCATGTGGCAGCAAGGAGACCATAATGACGCATGACGGAGGCGACATGTCGTCAAAAGTGGCCGAGCTCAGAAAATTGAGAAAAGCCCATTCTGTGTTGGTTAGTAATACTCCTAGCTGGTGTTTCCTTGCTTATAAAAGGGTTTCCAATGCTCGTGGTGGTGGATCGGCTAGGATCGTGTCTTATTTTTTTCATCACAAAATTTTCATAAACCTACAGTGGAAACAGACTTTAAAAAACCCTACGTGACAGGGTCGAAGACAATTTTCCTGTTCGATTTGGTCCCTAAGAAGAAGAAGAGGATTGAGAATGGTGTTATTATTTTGATCATCAATGGCGAACGCTAGGATATAGCTCGCAGCAGTCATGTGGCAGCAAGGAGACCATAATGACGCATTTACCTGAGGCGACATGTCGCCAAAAGTGGCCGAGCTCGTAAAATTGAGAAAAGCCCACCAGTGTTGGTTAGTAATACTCCTAGGTGGTGTTTCCTTGCTTATAAAAGGGTTTCCAAAGCTCGTGGTGGTGGATCGGCCGATCATGTCTTATTTTTTCATCACAAAATTTTCGTGAAACCTACAAGTGGAAACAGACTATAGAAAACCTAACGTGACAGGGTCGAAGACACTTTTCCTGTTCGATTTGGTCCCTCAGAAGAAGAAGAGGATTGAGAAGGGGGTTATTATTTTGATCATGAATGGCGAACGCTAGGATATAGCTCGCAATGGTCTTATGGCAAACAGGAGACCATAATGACGCATTTACCTGAGGCGACATGTCGTCAAAAGTGGCCGAGCTCAGAAAATTGAGAAAAGCTCAGTCTGTGTTGGTTAGTAATACTACTAGGTGGTGTTTCCTTGCTTATAAAAGGGTTTCCATAGCTGGTGGTGGTGGTTCGGCTGGGATCATGTCTTATTTTTTTCATCACAAAATTTTCGTGAAACCTACAAAGGGAAACAGACTATAGAAAACGTAACGTGCCAGTGTCGAAGACACTTTTCCTGTTCGATTTGGTCCCTAAGAAGAAGAAGAGGATTGAGAATGGTGTTATTATTTTGATCATCAATGGCGAACGCTAGGATATAGCTCGCAGCAGTCATGTGGCAAATGAGAGAACCATAATGACGCATTTACTGAGGCGACATGTCGCCAAAAGTGGCCGAGCTCATAAAATTGAGAAAAGCCCACCGTGTTGGTTAGTAATACTCCTAGGTGGTGTTTCCTTGCTTATAAAAGCGGTTTCCAAAGCTCGTGGTGGTGGATCGGCCGATCATGTCTTATTTTTTCATCACAAAATTTTCGTAAACCTACAAGTGGAAACAGACTTTAGAAAACCTAACGTGACAGGTCGAAGACACTTTTCCTGCTCGATTTGGTCCCTAAGAAGAAGAAGAGGATTGAGAATGGTGTTATTATTTTGATCATCAATGGCTAACGCTAGGATATAGCTCGCAGCCGTCATGGTAGCGAGGAGACCATAATGACGCATTTACTGAGGCGACATGTCGCCAAAAGTGGCCGAGCTCGTAAAATTGAGAAAAGCCCAGTCTGTGTTGGTTAGTAATACTCTTATGTGGTGTTTCCTTGCTTATAAAAGGGTTTCCATAGCTCGTGGTGGTGGATCGGCTGGGATCATGTCTTATTTTTTTCATCACAAAATTTTCGTAAACCTACATTGGAAACAGACTTTAGAAAACCTAACGTGACAAGGTCGAAGACACTTTTCCTGTTCGATTTGGTCCCTAAGAAGAAGAAGAGGATTGAGAATGGTGTTATTATTTTGATCATCAATGGCGAACGCTAGGATATAGCTCGCAGCGGTCATGTGGCAGCGAGGATACCATAATGACGCATGACGGAGGCGACATGTCGTCAAAAGTGGCCGAGCTCAGAAAATTGAGAAAAGCCAAGTCTGTGTTGGTTAGTAATACTCCTAGGTGGTATTTCCTTGCTTATAAAAGGGTTTCCAAAGCTCGTGGTGGTGGATCGGCTGGGATCATGTCTTATTTTTTTCATCACAAAATTTTCGTAAACCTACAGTGGAAACATACTTTAGAAAACCCAACGTGACAGGGTCGAAGACACTTTTCCTGCTCGATTTGGTCCCTAAGAAGAAGAAGAGGATTGAGAATGGTCTTATTATTTTGATCATCAATGGCGAACGCTAGGATATAACTCGCAGCAGTCCTATGGTAGCGAGGAGACCGTAATGACGCATGACGGAGGCGACATGTCGTCAAAAGTGACCGAGCTCAGAAAATTGAGAAAACCTCAGTCTGTGTTGGTTAGTAATACTACTAGGTGGTTTTTCCTTGCTTATAAAGGGTTTCCATAGCTTGTGGTGGTGGATCGGCTGGGATCATGTGTTATTTTTTTCATCATAAAATTTTCGTAAACCTACAGTCGAAACAGACTTTTCAAAACCTAACGTGACAGGGTCGAAGAAACTTTTCCTGTTCGATTTGGTCCCTACGAAGAAGAATAGGATTGAGAATAGTGTTATTATTTTGATCATCAATGGCAAACGCTAGGATATAGCTCGCAGCGGTCATGTGGCAGCGAGGAGACCATAATGACGCATGACGGAGGCGACATGTCGTCAAAAGTGGCCTAGCTCAGAAAATTGAGAAAAGCCCAGTCTGTGTTGGTTAGTAATACTCCTAGGTGGTGTTTCCTTGCTTATAAAAGGGTTTCCATAGCTCGTGGTGGTGGATCGGCTGGGATCATGTCTTATTTTTTTCATCACAAAATTTTCGTAAACCTACAGTGGAAACAGACTTTAGAAAACCCAACGTGACAGGGTCGAAGACACTTTTCCTGCTCGATTTGGTCCCTAAGAAAAAGAAGAGGATTGAGAATGGTGTTATTATTTTGATCATCAATGGCGAACGCTAGGATATAGCTCGCAGCGGTCATGTGGCTGCAAGGAGACCATAATGACGCATGACGGAGGCGACATGTCGTCAAAAGTGGTCGAGCTCAGAAAATTGAGAAAAGCCCAGTCTGTGTTGGTTAGTAATACTCCTAGGTGGTGTTTCCTTGCTTATAAAAGGGTTTCTGAAGCTCGTGGTGGTGGATCGGCTGGGATCATGTCTTATTTTTTTCATCACAAAATTTTCGTATTCCTACAGTGGAAACAGACTTTAGAAAACCCAACGTGACAGGGTCGAAGACACTTTTCCTGCTCGATTTGGTCCCTAAGAAGAAGAAGAGGATTGAGAATGGTGTTATTATTTTGATCATCAATGGCGAATACTAGGATATAGCTCGCATCGGTCCTATGGCAGCGAGGAGACCGTAATGACGCATGACGGAGGCGACATGTCGTCAAAAGTGGCCGAGCTCAGAAAATTGAGAAAAGCCCAGTCCGTGTTGGTTAGTTATACTACTAGGTGGTGTTTCCTTGCTTATAAAAGGGTTTCCATAGCTTGTGGTGGTGGATCGGCTGGGATCATGTCTTATTTTTTTCATCACAAAATTTTCGTAAACCTACAGTGGAAACAGACATTTTACTAAACCTAACGTGACAGGGTCGAAGAAACTTTTCCTGTTCGATTTGGTCCCGGTGAAGAAGAAGAGGATTGAGAATAGTGTTATTATTTTGATCATCAATGGTAAACGTTAGGATATAGCTCGCAGCGGTCATGTGGCAAATGAGGAGACCATAATGACGCATTTACTGAGGCGACATGTCGCCAAAAGTGGCCGAGCTCGTAAAATTGAGAAAAGCCCACCGTGTTGGTTAGTAATACTCTTATGTGGTGTTTCCTTGCTTATAAAAGGGTTTCCATAGCTCGTGGTGGTGGATCGGCTGGGATCATGTCTTATTTTTTTCATCACAAAATTTTCGTAAACCTACAGTGGAAACAGACTTTAGAAAACCCAACGTGACAAGGTCGAAGACACTTTTCCTGTTCGATTTGGTCCCTAAGTAGAAGAAGAGGATTGAGAATGGTGTTATTATTTTGATCATCAATGGCGAACGCTAGGATATAGCTCGCAGCGGTCATGTGGCAGCGAGGAGACCATAATGACGCATGACGGAGGCGACATGTCGTCAAAAGTGGCCGAGCTCAGAAAATTGAGAAAAGCCCAGTCTGTGTTGGTTAGTAATACTCCTAGGTGGTGTTTCCTTGCTTATAAAAGGGTTTCCAAAGCTCGTGGTGGTGGATCGGCTGGGATCGTGTCTTATTTTTTTCATCACAAAATTTTCGTAAACCTACAGTGGAAACAGACTTTAGAAAACCTAACGTGACAGGGTCGAAGACACTTTTCCTGTTCGATTTGGTCCCTAAGAAGAAGAAGAGGATTGAGAATGGTGTTATTATTTTGATCATCAATGGCGAACGCTAGGATATAGCTCGCAGCGGTCATGTGGCAGCGAGGAGACCATAATGACGCATGACGGAGGCAACATGTCGTCAAAAGTGGCCGAGCTCAGAAAATTGAGAAAAGCCCAGTCTGTGTTGGTTAGTAATACTCCTAGGTGGTGTTTCCTTGCTTATAAAAGGGTTTCCAAAGCTCGTGGTGGTGGATCGGCTGGGATCATGTCTTATTTTTTTCATCACAAAATTTTCGTAAACCTACAAAGTGGAAACAGACTTTAGAAAACCCAACGTGACAGGGTCGAAGAAACTTTTCCTATTCGATTTGGTCCCTGAGAAGAAGAAGAGGATTGAGAATAGTGTTATTATTTTGATCATCAATGGCGAACGCTAGGATATAGCTAGCAGCGGTCATGTGGCAGCGAGGAGACCATAATTACGCATGACGGAGGCGACATGTCGTCAAAAGTGGCCGAGCTCAGAAAATTGAGAAAAGCCCAGTCTGTGTTGGTCAGTAATACTACTAGGTGGTGTTTCCTTGCTTATAAAAGGGTTTCCATAGCATGTGGTGGTGGATCGGCTGGGATCATGTCTTATTTTTTTCATCACAAAATTTTCGTAAACCTACAGTGGAAACAGACTTTAGAAAACCTAACGTGACAGGGTCGAAGACACTTTTCCTGTTCGATTTGGTCCCTAAGAAGAAGAAGAGGATTGAGAATGGTGTTATTATTTTGATCATCAATGGCGAACGCTAGGATATAGCTCGCAATGGTCATGTGGCAATGAGGAGACCATAATGACGCATTTACCTGAGGCGACATGCCGCCAAAAGCGGCCGCGCTCAAAAACTTGAGACAAGCCCAGTCTGTGTTGGTTAGTCATACTCCTAGGTGGTGTTTCCTTGCTTATAAAAGGGTTTCCAAAGCTCGTGGTGGTGGATCGGCTGGGATCATGTCTTATTTTTTTCATCACAAAATTTTCGTGAAACCTACAAAGGGAAACAGACTTTAGAAAACCTAACGTGACAGGGTCGAAGACACTTTTCCTGTTCGATTTGGTCCCTAAGAAGAAGAAGAGGATTGAGAATGGTGTTATTATTTTGATCATCAACGGCGAACGCTAGGATATAGCTCGCAGCGGGCCTATGGCAAATGTAGAGACCGTAATGACGCATGACGGAGGTGACATGTCGTCAAAAGTGGCCGAGCTCAGAAAATTGAGAAAAGCACAGTCTGTGTTGGTTAGTAATACTACTAGGTGGTGTTTCCTTACTTATAAAGGGTTTCCATAGCTTGTGGTGGTGGATCGGCTGGGATCATGTGTTATTTTTTTCATCATAAAATTTTCGTAAACCTACAGTGGAAACAGACTTTTTAAAACCTAACGTGACAGGGTCGAAGAAACTTTTCCTGTTCGATTTGGTCCCGGTGAAGAAGAAGAGGATTGAGAATAGTGTTATTATTTTGATCATCAATGGTAAACGTTAGGATATAGCTCGCAGCGGTCATGTGGCAGCGAGGAGACCATAATGACGCATGACGGAGGCGACATGTCGTCAAAAGTGGCCGAGCTCAGAAAATTGAGAAAAGCCCAGTCTGTGTTGGTTAGTAATACTCTTATGTGGTGTTTCCTTGCTTATAAAAGGGTTTCCATAGCTCGTGGTGGTGGATCCGCTAGGATCATGTCTTATTTTTTTCATCACAAAATTTTCGTAAACCTACAGTGGAAACAGACTTTAGAAAACCTAACGTGACAAGGTCGAAGACACTTTTCCTGTTCGATTTGGTCCCTAAGAAGAAGAAGAGGATTGAGAATGGTGTTATTATTTTGATCATCAACGGCAAACGCTAGGATATAGCTCGCAGCGGTCCTATGGCAGCGAGGAGACCGTAATGACGCATGACGGAGGCGACATGTCGTCAAAAGTGGTCGAGCTCAGAAAATTGAGAAAAGCTCAGTCTGTGTTGGTTAGTAATACTACTAGGTGGTGTTTCCTTGCTTATAAAGGTTTTCCATAGCTTGTGGTGGTGGATCGGCTGGGATCATGTCTTATTTTTTTCATCATAAAATTTTCGTAAACTTACAGTGGAAACAGACTTTTTAAAACCTAACGTGACAGGGTCGAAGAAACTTTTCCTGTTCGATTTGGTCCCTGAGAAGAAGAAGAGGATTGAGAATAGTGTTATTATTTTGATCATCAATATTAAACGCTAGGATATAGCTCGCAGCGGTCATGTGGCAGCGAGGAGACCATAATGACGCATGACGGAGGCGACATGTCGTCAAAAGTGGCCGAGCTCAGAAAATTGAGAAAAGCCCAGTCTGTGTTGGTTAGTAATACTCTTATGTGGTGTTTCCTTGCTTATAAAAGGGTTTCCATAGCTCGTGGTGGTGGATCGGCTGGGATCATGTCTTATTTTTTTCATCACAAAATTTTCGTAAACCTACAGTGGAAACAGACTTTAGAAAACCTAACGTGACAAGGTCGAAGACACTTTTCCTGTTCGATTTGGTCCCTAAGAAGAAGAAGAGGATTGAGAATGGTGTTATTATTTTGATCATCAACGGCAAACGCTAGGATATAGCTCGCAATGTCCTATGGCAAATGGAGACCGTAATGACGCATGACGGAGGCGACATGTCGTCAAAAGTGGCCGAGCTCAGAAAATTGACAAAAGCCCAGTCTGTGTTGGTTAGTAATACTCTTATGTGGTGTTTACTTGCTTATAAAAGGGTTTCTATAGCTCGTGGTGGTGGATCGGCTGGGATCATGTCTTATTTTTTTCATCACAAAATTTTCGTAAACCTACAGTGGAAACAGACTTTTTAAAACCTAACGTGACAGGGTCGAAGAAACTTTTCCTGTTCGATTTGGTCCCTAAGAAGAAGAAGAGGATTGATAATGGTGTTATTATTTTGATCATCAATGGTAAACGCTAGGATATAGCTCGCAGCGGTCATGTGGCAGCAAGGAGACCATAATGACGCATGACGGAGGCCACATGTCGTCAAAAGTGGCCGAGCTCAGAAAATTGAGAAAAGCCCAGTCTGTGTTGGTTAGTAATACTCTTATGTGGTGTTTCCTTGCTTATAAAAGGGTTTCCATAGCTCGCGGTGGTGGATCGGCTGGGATCATGTCTTATTTTTTTAATCACAAAATTTTCGTAAACCTACAGTGGAAACAGACTTTAGAAAACCTAACGTGACAGGGTCGAAGACACTTTTCCTGTTCGATTTGGTCCCTAAGAAGAAGAAGAGGATTGAGAATGGTGTTATTATTTTGATCATCAACGGCGAACGCTAGGATATAGCTCGCAGCGGTCATGTGGCAGCAAGGAGACCATAATGACGCATGACGGAGGCGACATGTCGTCAAAAGTGGCCGAGCTCAGAAAATTGAGAAAAGCCCAGTCTGTGTTGGTTAGTAATACTCTTATGTGGTGTTTCCTTGCTTATAAAAGGGTTTCTATAGCTCGTGGTGGTGGATCGGCTGGGATCATGTCTTATTTTTTTCATCACAAAATTTTCGTAAACCTACAGTGGAAACAGACTTTAGAAAACCTAACGTGACAAGGTCGAAGACACTTTTCCTGTTCGATTTGGTCCCTAAGAAGAAGAAGAGGATTGAGAATGGTGTTATTATTTTGATCATCAATGGCGAACGCTAGGATATAGCTCGCAGCGGTCATGTGGCAGCGAGGATACCATAATGACGCATGACTGAGGCGACATGTCGTCAAAAGTGGCCGAGCTCAGAAAATTGAGAAAAGCCCAGTCTGTGTTGGTTAGTAATACTCCTAGGTGGTATTTCCTTGCTTATAAAAGGGTTTCCAAGGCTCGTGGTGGTGGATCGGCTGGGATCATGTCATATTTTTTTCATCACAAAATTTTCGTAAACCTACAGTGGAAACATACTTTAGAAAACCCAACGTGACAGGGTCGAAGACACTTTTCCTGCTCGATTTGGTCCCTAAGAAGAAGAAGAGGATTGAGAATGGTCTTATTATTTTGATCATCAATGGCGAACGCTAGGATATAGCTCGCAAATGCCGGTCTTATGGCAAATGAGAGACCGTAATGACGCATTTACTGAGGCTTACATGTCGTCAAAAGTGGTCGAGCTCAGAAAATTGAGAAAAGCTCAGTCTGTGTTGGTTAGTAATACTACTAGGTGGTGTTTCCTTGCTTATAAAGGGTTTCCATAGCTTGTGGTGGTGGATCGGCTGGGATTATGTCTTATTTTTTTCATCATAAAATTTTTGTAAACTTACAGTGGAAACAGACTTTTTAAAACCTAACGTGACAGGGTCGAAGAAACTTTTTCTGTTCGATTTGGTCCCTGAGAAGAAGAAGAGGATTGAGAATAGTGTTATTATTTTGATCATCAATGGTAAACGCTAGGATATAGCTCGCAATGGTCATGTGGCAATGAGAGACCATAATGACGCATTTACTGAGGCGACATGTCGTCAAAAGTGGCCGAGCTCAGAAAATTGAGAAAAGCCCAGTCTGTGTTGGTTAGTAATACTCTTAGGTGGTGTTTCCTTGCTTATAAAAGGGTTTCCATAGCTCGTGGTGGTGGATCGGCTGGGATCATGTCTTATTTTTTTCATCACAAAATTTTCGTAAACCTACAGTGGAAACAGACTTTAGAAAACCTAACGTGACAGGGTCGAAGACACTTTTCCTGTTCGATTTGGTCCCTAAGAAGAAGAAGAGGATTGAGAATGGTGTTATTATTTTGATCATCAATGGCGAACGCTAGGATATAGCTCGCAGCAGTCATGTGGCAGCGAGGAGACCATAATGACGCATGACGGAGGCGACATGTCGTCAAAAGTGGCCGAGCTCAGAAAATTGAGAAAAGCCCAGTCTGTGTTGGTTAGTAATACTCCTAGGTGGTGTTTCCTTGCTTATAAAAGGGTTTCCAAAGCTCGTGGTGGTGGATCGGCTGGGATCATGTCTTATTTTTTTCATCACAAAATTTTCGTAAACCTACAGTGGAAACAGACTTTAGAAAACCCAACGTGACAGGGTCGAAGACACTTTTCCTGCTCGATTTGGTCCCTAAGAAGAAGAAGAGGATTGAGAATGGTCTTATTATTTTGATCATCAATTGCGAACGCTAGGATATAGCTCGCAGCGGTCCTATGGCAGCGAGGAGACCGTAATGACGCATGACGGAGGCGACATGTCGTCAAAAGTGGCCGAGCTCAGTAAATTGAGAAAAGCTCAGTCTTTGTTGGTTAGTAATACTACTAGGTGGTGTTTCCTTGCTTATAAAAGGGTTTCCATAGCTTGTGGTGGTGGATCGGCTGGGATCATGTCTTATTTTTTTCATCACAAAATTTTCGTAAACCTACAGTGGAAACAGACATTTTACTAAACCTAACGTGACAGGGTCGAAGACACTTTTCCTGTTCGATTTGGTCCCTAAGAAGAAGAACAGGATTGAGAATGGGTTTGTTATTTTGATCATCAAAGGCGAACGCTAGGATATAGCTCGCAGCGGTCATGTGGCAGCGAGGAGACCATAATGACGCATTTACTGAGGCGACATGTCGCCAAAAGTGGCCGAGTTCATAAAATTGAGAAAAGCCCGATCTGTGTTGGTTAGTAATACTCCTAGGTGGTGTTTCCTTGCTTATAAAAGCGGTTTCCAAAGCTCGTGGTGGTGGATCGGCCGATCATGTCTTATTTTTTTCATCACAAAATTTTCGTAAACCTACATTGGAAACAGACTTTAGAAAACCTAACGTGACAGGGTCGAAGACACTTTTCCTGTTCGATTTGGTCCCTAAGAAGAAGAAGAGGATTGAGAATGGTGTTATTATTTTGATCATCAATGGTAAACGTTAGGATATAGCTCGCAGCGGTCATGTGGCAGCGAGGAGACCATAATGACGCATGACGGAGGCGACATGTCGTCAAAAGTGGCCGAGCTCAGAAAATTGAGAAAAGCCCAGTCTGTGTTGGTTAGTAATACTCTTATGTGGTGTTTCCTTGCTTATAAAAGGGTTTCCATAGCTCGTGGTGGTGGATCGGCTGGGATCATGTCTTATTTTTTTCATCACAAAATTTTCGTAAACCTACAGTGGAAACAGACTTTAGAAAACCTAACGTGACAGGGTCGAAGACACTTTTCCTGTTCGATTTGGTCCCTAAGAAGAAGAAGAGGATTGAGAATGGTGTTATTATTTTGATCATCAATGGCGAACGCTAGGATATAGCTCGCAGCGGTCATGTGGCAGCGAGGAGACCATAATGACGCATGACGGAGGCGACATGTCGTCAAAAGTGGCCGAGCTCAGAAAATTGAGAAAAGCCCAGTCTGTGTTGGTTAGTAATACTCCTAGGTGGTGTTTCCTTGCTTATAAAAGGGTTTCCAAAGCTCGTGGTGGTGGATCGGCTGGGATCGTGTCTTATTTTTTCCATCACAAAATTTTCGTAAACCTACAGTGGAAACAGACTTTAGAAAACCTAACGTGACAGGGTCGAAGACACTTTTCCTGTTCGATTTGGTCCCTAAGAAGAAGAAGAGGATTGATAATGGTGTTATTATTTTGATCATCAATGGCGAACGCTAGGATATAGCTCGCCGCGGTCATGTGGCAGCAACGAGACCATAATGACGCATGACGGAGGCGACATGTCGTCAAAAGTGGCCGAGCTCAGAAAATTGAGAAAAGCCCAGTCTGTGTTGGTTAGTAATACTCCTAGGTGGTGTTTCCTTGCTTATAAAAGGGTTTCCAAAGCTCGTGGTGGTGGATCGGCTGGGATCATGTCTTATTTTTTTCATCACAAAATTTTCGTAAACCTACAGTGGAAACAGACTTTAGAAAACCCAACGTGACAGGGTCGAAGACACTTTTCCTGCTCGATTTGGTCCCTAAGAAGAAGAAGAGGATTGAGAATGGTCTTATTATTTTGATCATCAGTTGCGAACGCTAGGATATAGCTCGCAGCGGTCCTATGGCAGCGAGGAGACCGTAATGACGCATGACGGAGGCGACATGTCGTCAAAAGTGGCCGAGCTCAGAAAATTAAGAAAAGCTCAGTCTGTGTTGGTCAGTAATACTACTAGGTGGTGTTTCCTTGCTTATAAAAGGGTTTCCATAGCATGTGGTGGTGGATCGGCTGGGATCATGTCTTATTTTTTTCATCACAAAATTTTCGTAAACCTACAGTGGAAACAGACATTTTACTAAACCTAACGTGACAGGGTCGAAGACACTTTTCCTGTTCGATTTGGTCCCTAAGAAGAAGAACAGGATTGAGAATGGGTTTGTTATTTTGATCATCAAAGGCGAACGCTAGGATATAGCTCGCAGCGGTCATGTGGCAGCGAGGAGACCATAATGACGCATGACGGAGGCGACATGTCGTCAAAAGTGGCCGAGTTCATAAAATTGAGAAAAGCCCAGTCTGTGTTGGTTAGTAATACTCCTAGGTGGTGTTTCCTTGCTTATAAAAGGGTTTCCAAAGCTCGTGGTGGTGGATCGGCTGGGATAATGTCTTATTTTTTTCATCACAAAATTTTCGTAAACCTACAGTGGAAACAGACTTTAGAAAACCTAACGTGACAGGGTCGAAGACACTTTTCCTGTTCGATTTGGTCCCTAAGAAGAAGAAGAGGATTGAGAATGGTGTTATTATTTTGATCATCAATGGTAAACGCAGGATATAGCTCGCAATGTCATGTGGCAATAGGAGACCATAATGACGCATGACGGAGGCGACATGTCGTCAAAAGTGGCCGAGCTCAGAAAATTGAGAAAAGCCCAGTCTGTGTTGGTTAGTAATACTCTTATGTGGTGTTTCCTTGCTTATAAAAGGGTTTCCATAGCTCGTGGTGGTGGATCGGCTGGGATCATGTCTTATTTTTTTCATCACAAAATTTTCGTAAACCTACAGTGGAAACAGACTTTAGAAAACCCAACGTGACAAGGTCGAAGACACTTTTCCTGTTCGATTTGGTCCCTAAGAAGAAGAAGAGGATTGAGAATGGTGTTATTATTTTGATCATCAATGGCGAACGCTAGGATATAGCTCGCAGCGGTCATGTGGCAGCGAGGAGACCATAATGACGCATGACGGAGGCGACATGTCGTCAAAAGTGGCCGAGCTCAGAAAATTGAGAAAAGCCCAGTCTGTGTTGGTTAGTAATACTCCTAGGTGGTGTTTCCTTGCTTATAAAAGGGTTTCCAAAGCTCGTGGTGGTGGATCGGCTGGGATCGTGTCTTATTTTTTTCATCACAAAATTTTCGTAAACCTACAGTGGAAACAGACTTTAGAAAACCTAACGTGACAGGGTCGAAGACACTTTTCCTGTTCGATTTGGTCCCTAAGAAGAAGAAGAGGATTGAGAATGGTGTTATTATTTTGATCATCAATGGCGAACGCTAGGATATAGCTCGCAGTGGTCATGTGGCGCAAATGAGGAGCCCGTAATGACGCATGACGGAGGCGACATGTCGTCAAAAGTGGCCGAGTTCATAAAATTGAGAAAAGCCCAGTCTGTGTTGGTTAGTAATACTCCTAGGTGGTGTTTCCTTGCTTATAAAAGGGTTTCCAAAGCTCGTGGTGGTGGATCGGCTGGGATAATGTCTTATTTTTTTCATCACAAAATTTTCGTAAACCTACAGTGGAAACAGACTTTAGAAAACCTAACGTGACAGGGTCGAAGACACTTTTCCTGTTCGATTTGGTCCCTAAGAAGAAGAAGAGGATTGAGAATGGTGTTATTATTTTGATCATCAATGGCGAACGCTAGGATATAGCTCGCAGCGGTCATGTGGCAGCGAGGAGACCATAATGACGCATGACGGAGGCAACATGTTGTCAAAAGTGGCCGAGCTCAGAAAATTGAGAAAAGCCCAGTCTGTGTTGGTTAGTAATACTCCTAGGTGGTGTTTCCTTGCTTATAAAAGGGTTTCCAAAGCTCGTGGTGGTGGATCGGCTGGGATCATGTCTTATTTTTTTCATCACAAAATTTTCGTAAACCTACAGTGGAAACAGACTTTAGAAAACCCAACGTGACAGGGTCGAAGACACTTTTCCTGCTCGATTTGGTCCCAAAGAAGAAGAAGAGGATTGAGAATGCTCTTATTATTTTGATCATCAATTGCGAACGCTAGGATATAGCTCGCAGCGGTCTTATGGCAGCGAGGAGACCGTAATGACGCATGACGGAGCCGACATGTCGTCAAAAGTGGCTGAGCTCAGAAAATTGAGAAAAGCTCAGTCTGTGTTGGTTAGTAATACTACTAGGTGGTGTTTCCTTGCTTATAAAAGGGTTTCCATAGCTTGTGGTGGTGGATCGGCTGGGATCATGTCTTATTTTTTTCACCACAAAATTTTCGTAAACCTACAGTGGAAACAGACTTTAGAAAACCTAACGTGACAGGGTCGAAGACACTTTTCCTGTTCGATTTGGTCCCTAAGAAGAAGAAGAGGATTGAGAATGGTGTTGTTATTTTGATCATCAAAGGTGAACGCTAGGATATAGCTCGCAGCGGTCATGTGGCAGCGAGGAGAACATAATGACGCATGACGGAGCGACATGTCGTCAAAAGTGGCCGAGTTCATAAAATTGAGAAAAGCCCAGTCTGTGTTGGTTAGTCATACTCCTAGGTGGTGTTTCCTTGCTTATAAAAGGGTTTCCAAAGCTCGTGGTGGTGGATCGGCTGGGATAATGTCTTATTTTTTTCATCACAAAATTTTCGTAAACCTACAGTGGAAACAGACTTTAGAAAACCTAACGTGACAGGGTCGAAGACACTTTTCCTGTTCGATTTGGTCCCTAAGAAGAAGAAGAGGATTGAGAATGGTGTTATTATTTTGATCATCAATGGTAAACGTTAGGATATAGCTCGCAGCGGTCATGTGGCAGCGAGGAGACCATAATGACGCATGACGGAGGCGACATGTCGTCAAAAGTGGCCGAGCTCAGAAAATTGAGAAAAGCCCAGTCTGTGTTGGTTAGTAATACTCTTATGTGGTGTTTCCTTGCTTATAAAAGGGTTTCCATAGCTCGTGGAGGTGGATCGGCTGGGATCATGTCTTATTTTTTTCATCACAAAATTTTCGTAAACCTACAGTGGAAACAGACTTTAGAAAACCCAACGTGACAAGGTCGAAGACACTTTTCCTGATCGATTTGGTCCCTAAGAAGAAGAAGAGGATTGAGAATGGTGTTATTATTTTGATCATCAATGGCGAACGCTAGGATATAGCTCGCAGCGGTCATGTGGCAGCGAGGAGACCATAATGACGCATGACGGAGGCGACATGTCGTCAAAAGTGGCCGAGTTCATAAAATTGAGAAAAGCCCAGTCTGTGTTGGTTAGTAATACTCCTAGGTGGTGTTTCCTTGCTTATAAAAGGGTTTCCAAAGCTCGTGGTGGTGGATCGGCTAGGATAATGTCTTATTTTTTCATCACAAAATTTTCGTAAACCTACAGTGGAAACAGACTTTAGAAAACCTAACGTGACAGGGTCGAAGACACTTTTCCTGTTCGATTTGGTCCCTAAGAAGAAGAAGAGGATTGAGAATGGTGTTATTATTTTGATCATCAATGGCGAACGCTAGGATATAGCTCGCAGCGGTCATGTGGCAGCGAGGAGACCATAATGACGCATGACGGAGGCGACATGTCGTCAAAAGTGGTCGTGTTCATAAAATTGAGAAAAGCCCAGTCTGTGTTGGTTAGTAATACTCCTAGGTGGTGTTTCCTTGCTTATAAAAGGGTTTCCAAAGCTCGTGGTGGTGGATCGGCTGGGATAATGTCTTATTTTTTTCATCACAAAATTTTCGTAAACCTACAGTGGAAACAGACTATAGAAAACCTAACGTGACAGGGTCGAAGACACTTTTCCTTTTCGATTTGGTCCCTGAGAAGAAGAAGAAGAGGACTGAGAATAGTGTTATTATTTTGATCATCAATGGCGAACGCTAGGATATAGCTCGCAGCGGTCATGTGGCAGCGAGGAGACCATAATGACGCATGACGGAGGCAACATGTAGTCAAAAGTGGCCGAGCTCAGAAAATTGAGAAAAGCCCAGTCAGTGTTGGTTAGTAATACTCCTAGGTGGTGTTTCCTTGCTTATAAAAGGGTTTCCAAAGCTCGTGGTGGTGGATCGGCTGGGATCGTGTCTTATTTTTTTCATCACAAAATTTTCGTAAACCTACAGTGGAAACAGACTTTAGAAAACCTAACGTGACAGGGTCGAAGACACTTTTTCTGTTCGATTTGGTCCCTAAGAAGAAGAAGAGGATTGAGAATGGTGTTATTATTTTGATCATCAATTGCGAACGCTAGGATATAGCTCGCAGCGGTCTTATGGCAAATGAGGAGACCGTAATGACGCATTTACCTGAGCCGACATGTCGTCAAAAGTGGCTGAGCTCAGAAAATTGAGAAAAGCTCAGTCTGTGTTGGTTAGTAATACTACTAGGTGGTGTTTCCTTGCTTATAAAAGGGTTTCCATAGCTTGTGGTGGTGGATCGGCTGGGATCATGTCTTATTTTTTTCACCACAAAATTTTCGTAAACCTACAGTGGAAACAGACTTTAGAAAACCTAACGTGACAGGGTCGAAGACACTTTTCCTGTTCGATTTGGTCCCTAAGAAGAAGAAGAGGATTGAGAATGGTGTTGTTATTTCGATCATCAAAGGTGAACGCTAGGATATAGCTCGCAGCGGTCATGTGGCAGCGAGGAGAACATAATGACGCATGACGGACCGACATGTCGTCAAAAGTGGCCGAGTTCATAAAATTGAGAAAAGCCCAGTCTGTGTTGGTTAGTCATACTCCTAGGTGGTGTTTCCTTGCTTATAAAAGGGTTTCCAAAGCTCGTGGTGGTGGATCAACTGGGATCATGTCTTATTTTTTTCATCACAAAATTTTCGTAAACCTACAGTGGAAAAAGACTTTAGAAAACCAAATGTGATAGGGTCGAAGAAACTTTTCCTATTAGATTTTTTCCTTAATAAGAATAAGAGGATTGAGAATGGTGTTATTATTTTGATCATCAATGGTGAACGCTAGGATACGGCTCGCAGCGGTCATGTGGTAGTGAGGACACTATAATGACGCATGACGGAGACGACATGTCGTCAAAAGGGGCTAAGCTGCCAAAATTGAGAAAAGTTCAGTCTGCGTTGGTTAATGATACTCCTAGGTGGTGTTTCCCTACTTATAAAAGGGTTTCCATAACTCGTGGTGGTGGATCGACTGGGATCATGTCTTATTTTTTTCATCACAAAATTTTTGTAGACCTACAGTGGAAAAAGACTTTAGAAAACCAATTGTGACAGGGTCGAAGAAAGTTTTCCTGTTCGATTTGGTCCCTACGAAGAAGAATAGGATTGAGAATGGTGTTATTATTTTGATCATCAATGGCAAACGCTAGGATATAGCTCGCAGCGGTCATATGGCAGTGAGGAGACCATAATGACGCATGACGGAGGCGACATGTCGTCAAAAAGGGCCGAGCTCACAAAATTGAGAAAAGCTCAGTCTGTGTTGGTTGGTAATACTCCTAGGTGGTGTTTCCTTGCTTATAAAAAGGTTTCCGTAGCTCGTGGGGGTGTATCGGCTGGGATCATGTCTTATTTTTTTCTTCACAAAATTTTCGTAAACCTACAGTGGAAAAACACATTAGAAAACCAAATTTTACAGGGTCGAAAAAACTTTTCCTGTTCGATTTGGTCCCTAAGAAGAAGAATAGGATTGAGAATGGTGTTATTATTTTCATCGTCAATGGCGAACGCTAGGATATAGCTCGCAGTGGTCATATGGCAGTGAGGAGACCATAATGACGCATGACACAGCGACATGTCGTCAAAAAGTGCCGAGCTCACAAAATTGAGAAAAACTTAGTTTATGTTGGTTTGTAATACTCCTACGTGGTGTTTCCTTCCTTATAAAAGTGTTTCCATATCTCGTGGTGGTGGATCGGCTGGGATCATGTTTTATTTTTTTCATCACAAAATTTTCGTAAACCTACAGTGGAAGAAAACTTTAGAAATCCAAATGTGACAGTGTCGAAGACACTTTTCCTGTTCGATTTGGTCCCTAAGAAGAAGAAGAGGATTAAGAACGGTGTCACCATTCTGATCATCACTGGTGAACGCTACGATATATCTCGCAGCGGTCCTGTGGCAATGAAGAGACCAAAATGACGCATGACGGAGGCAACATATCGTCAAAAGTGGTCGAGCTCAGAAAATTGAGAAAAGCTCAATCTGTGTTAGTTAGTAATACTCCTAGGTGGTGTTTCCTTGCTTATAAAAAGGTTTCCAAAGCTCATGGTTCTGGATCGGCTGGGATCATGTCTTATTTTTTTCATCACAAAATTTTCGTAAACCTACAGTGGGAACAGACTTTAGAAAACCCAACGTGACAGGGTCGAAAACACTTTTCCTGCTCGATTTGGTCCCTAAGAAGAAGAAGAGGATTGAGAATGGTGTTATTATTTTGATCATCAATGGCGAACGCTAGGATATAGCTCGCAGCGGTCCTATGGCAGCGAGTAGACCGTAATGACGCATGACGGCGGCGACATGTCGTCAAAAGTGGCCGAGCTCAGAAAATTGAGAAAAGCTCAGTCTGTGTTGGTTAGTAATACTACTAGGTGGTGTTTCCTTGCTTATAAAAGGGTTTCCATAGCTTGTGGTGGTGGATCGGCTGGGATCATGTCTTATTTTTTTCATTACAAAATTTTCGTAAACCTACTGCGGAAGCAGACTTTAGAAAACCTAACGTGACAGGGTCGAAGAAACTTTTCCTGTTCGATTTGGTCCCTGAGAAGAAGAAGAGGATTGAGAATAGTGTTATTATTTTGATCATCAATGGCGAACGCTAGGATATAGCTCGCAGCGGTCATGTGGCAGCGAGGAGACCATAATGACGCATGACGGAGGCGACGTGTCGTCAAAAGTGGCCGAGCTCAGAAAATTAAGAAAAGCCCAGTCTGTGATGGTTAGTAATACTCTTAGGTGGTGTTTCCTTGCTTATAAAAGGGTTTCCAACGCTCATGGTGGTGGATCGGCTTGGATCGTGTCTTATTTTTTTCGTCACAAAATTTTTGTAGACCCACAGTGGAAAAAGACTTTAGAAAACCAATTGTGACAGGGTCGAAGAAAGTTTTCCTGTTCGATTTGGTCCCTACGAAGAAGAATAGGATTGAGAATGGTGTTATTATTTTGATCATCAATGGCAAACGCTAGGATATAGCTCGCAGCGGTCATATGGCAGTGAGGAGACCATAATGACGCATGACGGAGGTGACACGTCGTCAAAAAGGGCCGAGCTCACAAAATTGAGAAAAGCTCAGTCTGTGTTGGTAGGTAATACTACTAGGTGGTGTTTTCTTGCTTATAAAAAGCTTTCCAAAGCTTGTGGTGGTGGATCGGCTGGGATCATGTCTTATTTTTTTCATCACAAAATTTTCGTAAACCTACTGCGGAAGAAGACTTTAGAAAACCTAACGTGACAGGGTCGAATAAACTTTTCCTGTTCGATTTGGTCCCTGAGAAGAAGAAGAGGATTGAGAATAGTGTTATTATTTTGATCATCAATGGCGAACGCTAGGATATAGCTCGCAGCGGTCATGTGGCAGCGAGGAGACCATAATGACGCATGACGGAGGCAACATGTCGTCAAAAGTGGCCGAGCTCAGAAAATTGAGAAAAGCCCGGTCTGTGTTGGTTAGTAATACTCTTAGGTGGTGTTTCCTTGCTTATAAAAGGGTTTCCAACGCTCATGGTGGTCGATCGGCTTGGATCATGTCTTATTTTTTTCGTCACAAAATTTTTGTAGACCTACAGTGGAAAAAGACTTTAGGAAACCAATTGTGACAGGGTCGAAGATAGTTTTCCTGTTCGATTTGGTCCCTACGAAGAAGAATAGGATTGAGAATGGTGTTATTATTTTGATCATCAATGGCAAACGCTAGGATATAGCTCGCAGCGGTCATATGGCAGTGAGGAGACCATAATGACGCATGACGGAGGTGACATGTCGTCAAAAAGGGCCGAGCTCACAAAATTGAGAAAAGCTCAGTCTGTGTTGGTTGGTAATACTCCTAGGTGGTGTTTCCTTGCTTATAAAAAGGTTTCTGTAGCTCGTGGGGGTGTATCGGCTGGGATCATGTCTTATTTTTTTCATCACAAAATTTTCGTAAACCTACAGTGGAAGAAAACTTTAGAAAACCAAATGTGACAGGGTCGAAGACACTTTTCCTGTTCAATTTGGTCCCTAAGAAGAAGAAGAGGATTAAGAACGGTGTCACCATTCTGATCATAACTGGCGAACGCTACGATATATCTCGCAGCGGTCCTGTGGCAGTGAGGAGACCAAAATGACGCATGACGGAGGCAACATATCGTCAAAAGTGGTTGAGCTCAGAAAATAGAGAAAAGCTCAATCTGTGTTAGTTGGTAATACTCCTAGGTGGTGTTTCCTTGCTTATAAAAGGGTTTCCATAGCTCGTGATGGTGGATCGGCTGGGATCATGTCTTATTTTTTTCATCACAAAATTTTCGTAAACCTACAGTGGAAACAGACTTTAGAAAACCTAACGTGACAGGGTCGAAGACACTTTTCCTGTTCGATTTGGTCCCTAAGAAGAAGAAGAGGATTGAGAATGGTGTTATTATTTTGATCATCAATGGCGAACGCTAGGATATAGCTCGCAGCGGTCATGTGGCAGCGAGGAGACCATAATGACGCATGACGGACGCGACATGTCGTCAAAAGTGGCCGAGCTCAAAAAATTGAGAAAAGCCCAGTCTGTGTTGGTTAGTAATACTCCTAGGTGGTGTTTCATTACTTATAAAAGGGTTTCCAAAGCTCGTGGTGGTGGATCAGCTGGGATCATGTCTTATTTTTTTCATCATAAAATTTTCGTAAACCTACAGTGGAAAAAGACTTTAGAAAACCAAATGTGACAGGGTCGAAAAAACTTTTCCTGTTCGATTTGGTCCCTAAGAAGGAGAAGAGGATTGAGAATGGTGTTACTATTTTGATCATCAATGGCGAACGCTAGGATATAGCTCGCAGCGGTCCTGTGGCAGTGAGGAGACCTTAATGACGGATGCAGGAGGCAACATATCGTCAAAAGGGGCCAAGCGTACAAAATTGGGAAAAGCTCGGTCTGTGTTGGTTAGTGATACTCCTAGGTGGTGTTTCCTTGATCATAAAAGGGTTTCCATAGCTCGTGGTGGTGGATCGATTGGGATCATGTCTTATTTTTTTCAACACAAAATTTTCATAAACCTACAGTGGAAAAAAACTTTAGAAAACCAAATATGACAGGGTCGAAGACACTTTTCCTGTTCGATTTGGTCCCAAAGAAGAAGAAGAGGATTAAGAATAGTGTCACCATTTGATCATCACTGGCGAATGCTAGGATATATCTCGCAGCGGTCTTGTGGCCGTGAGGAGACCAAAATGACGTATGACGGAGGCAACATGTCTTCAAAGTGGTCGAGCTCAGAAAATTGAGAAAAGCTCAGTCTGTGTTAGTTAGTAATACTCCTAGGTGGTGTTTCCTTGCTTATAAAAGGGTTTCCATAGCTCGTGGTAGGGTGATGCGTTCGAAATAGCATATAGTTTAGTGTTAGTTTTGCATCACATTTTGGTCATTTTAGTCATTTTTATCCATGTTATTTATGCATTTGGCTTGATTTGAATAACGCACTTGGTTTTAGTTCAATTGTGCTTAAAGGAAGGTATTTGTCCTAGGAAAAAGGCGAAAAATCACTTAGAATAAGTTGGGGTAATTTGTGCTACAAGTTGATAATGTAATGTTGTCTTAGCCTGACACTTGTTCAGTGTTTTAATCATATCTGGAGTTTTAGGTGTCCAAATGAGATGAAACGAGTGCCATTGGAAAGCTAAGATCCATAGCTTCAACTTTCATGAAGACACCTTGAGCTATTTCGGACGTTAAGGAGGTGAAAAATACAAAACAACATGAAGCACGGCCTGGCCGTGTCAGGAAGCTACTGGCCGTGTTGCGTGACACCTAAAAGCTGTATGAGAAAGCGAGAATGAAACACGGCCTGGCGTGTACCTCGCTTTCTGGCCAGATATTCTGATAGCACCCTGGACGCAGAATTTTACGTTTTTACATGTTTTGGACCTGTTTTTTACTCCTTTTCACCCTAGACTATAAATAGACACTTTAGAGACGTGTCTAGGGTTCGAACTTCGTTATTTGGAGGCACGGTGGAGGATTGGGAACGATCTCTTCATCAATTCTCATGAATTTCTGGTTTGACTTTTCCTTTTCTATGAGTAGCTAAATTCCTTAGGCTAGGGAAGATGAACCTTGTGAACACTCTTATGTAGTTGTTTTACTTATATCAATGCAAGTTTATTTCAATTATGATTGAGCCTTCAATTCTATTATTAATGCTTTTTGGTAATTGATCACTACCGAATCGATTTTGGGTTATACTCACGATTGGGAAATTGGGGTTATGCACTTGAACTGAATTGTTAGTCATGTTTAGGAGGATTATAGGAATATAACCTTATGAGCATGTGTTCTTATGAATCATTAGTCTTATTGCTTAATCTAGCTTTAATTCACCTAAGGGATTAGGGGATTTTAGTTAAAGTAAAGGGTTTATGAGGCAAGGAATTGTCCTTAAACTAATTTTGTTGATTCGAACTTCAATTATATGGAATAACTTGCGTTGGTTGTAAATTAATTGCATAAGAGTGGAAGCAAGAGGATTTGATCCCTATTCGATTTTAATTCTCCTTAAAATCCAAATTTTTGTTTAGTTGTTTACTGTTTTTGTCTTTTGATATAAGTCATAATTATTTCAAACACATCACTTAGTTCAATAGTTCAAATTATTACAAGTTTGTTAAGTTAAATAATTAGTTACAATCCCTGTGGATTCGATCTTTTTATTACTTGACGACGAATCGTACACTTGCGATTTTGCCCAACAAGTTTTTGGCGCTGTTGCCAGGGATTGTTGAATTAATTTTTAACAAGGCAAACGAGTACCTTATTGAACTATTTCTTTTATTTATTTATTTTTAAAAAAAATATTAATTGTTGCTTTGCTACTTACCTTTTGCCTTAGTTTTGTGCATGCGAGGTAAACAAACAGGTGAACTGTTGTTTGACCCAGAAATTGAAAAGACAGCGAAGGCTTTAAGGAAGAAGGCAAAGGAAGCAAAGCAATGACAAAAACAATCCTCTGCATCTACCTCTCAAGTCCCAACTCAAGAAGTGATGGGGGACCAACCACGCACTTTGGGTGATTTTGGGAGACTAACAACCATGCAGTGGTCATCAATGCCTACCAACAAAGTTGAGGCAAATGCTAATTTTGAGATCAAGCGGCATTGTTGAACACTCTCAAGCAAAGCCAATTCGCGGGAATGAGATTGATGACCCAAATCAGCACTGGTGAGTTTCTACGAAATCTGTGACACCTTTGGGGCTGGCCGAGTGACTGAGGAAGCAAGAAATTGAGGCTTTTCCTTGGACCTCAAGGAAAGAGCAAGAGATTGGCTTGACACCTTGCCTACAGGAAGCATTGCAACTTGGGACGATTTGGAGGAGAAATTCATGACAAAATTTTTTCCAACCTCCAAATTCATCAAGAGAAGAGGAGAGATTCATGGCTTCCAAATGTAACCAAAGTGAGAACTTGTATGAGGCTTGGGAGAGATTCAAGCTTCTTCTAAAGAGGTGTCCAGGACATGGATATGATGACTTCAACCAGATGCAAATGTTCTGTAATGGTTTGGCCTCAACACCAGGATGATGTTGGATGCCTCAGCTGGAGGTACAATCAACAACAAGACAGCTGCAGAAGCAAGAACCTTGGTGGAGCAAATGGCTTCCAATGAGCAGTTATGTCAGAATGATAGAGGGACCCTGGGTAAAAAGGGAGTCCTAGAATTGGAAACACAAGATGCACTCTTGGCTCAAAATAAATTAGTCTCTCAACAATTGGAGGCTATCACAAAAGAGTTGAAAGCACTGAAAGTAGGAACCTCTTCCTCTGCTCAGGTGAACCAAGTAAATCAAAGTTTGAGATGTGACTTCTGCCAAGGGCCTCATGAGAATGGAGGGTGTGATACTTTGGGAGACTCCAAGGAGCAAGCTAATTACATGGGTAACTTCTAAAGGCAAGGAGGGAATCCATATTCTAACACCTATAATCCAGGGTGGAAGAATCATCCCAACTTCTCTTGGAAGCTGATCAGCGGTCGTACGCGGGTCAAAATAATTAAACAGTAAATATAGTAACAAGGCAAGAGACCTTGGTCGTCTCACGAAGACCTCTAACACCAAAATTACCAAATTCAGGAAATAAGAAAATTGACAATAACGAAAAAGGGGGGTTTTGTGAAAACAGTTTCTGTTGAGAGAATTATCAGATTATAGAGACAATTGATTCACCGGTTTCGTGCACGCCTTGGATTTATCACGGGTTCTAAATAACAACAATTCAATTAATTCGAATTCCACGATTGACATAAACTAACTAAACAAGCGTTAATCGCTTTATACGACCACACCGCTCGGAGCAAGCTACCAAACAATGGGTTCAATCGGCCACGGAGCGGACAAGCGCCAGAACACCCGAGGGCGAGATCGACATCGCCTTAGGGCGACGTGACGAGACCTCGCCGAGATCTTGTGTCGAGATCCCGTACAAGATCGCTTGCCGAGGTCATTTGTCGAGCCGAGGAGACCGCGCGGCACTAGTCACGAAATGAGGAGGTCGCGCGTGTCGAGTTGATGAGGTCGCTGCATCGAAATGAGGAGGCCGCGCGGCACGAACTCGTGTTAGAGCCTTGTGCGCTTGCACGAGCACCCTTTGGTCGACATCGAAGTCGAGATGATAACTCGTATCTTTACTGAACGTTATTCAAATATTATTATATTGGTTGTAATAATTATATTGTCGGCTTGCCGTTCTCGTCAGCGTGTCTAGATCGTTGGCCGACAGAGTAGAGGTAATTATGAGAGAGCGATTAGACGGGTAAAATGATTGATGGGATTGGCATCTTATAGCTGAAATTACGATAATACCCTTCTCTCACCGGTTGTATACCACGACCCGGTTCCCTCGTATACTCATTTCTTTTCTTCTTCTTTTTCTTCCTTCCTTTCGCCTCTGAGTTCCTTGTTTCTCTCCAGAACTTCCATCGACGAAACCTTGAGTTCCATCGAGATTCTGCACAAACTTTCTTCATCAATCTTGTTCCTCATCATCTTCTCGACCTATATCTCGCCTGCTCGACCATCATCTGAGGTATGGAAGAACAGATTTTTCTCTTCCTTCGTGTTACTGTTTAGCGCTACTTCTTCCTTCCATTTTTACCTAGTTTTATGCTTCCAAATCATGTCAAATTGATGGGTTTTCTTCTTCACGATATTACCTACCTTTCTAACCGATTAATTGGGCTTGTAAAACAAATTTTCTTCCTCTGTTTTTCTGCAATCGGCAGTGCCCAGAAACCCTTCCTTTTTGGTTTGTTTCGATTTCTTATTTTAGTTTGTCGATCGTTGGTTCGTCAGTTGTTGTTGTCGATCTATCCGCTGAAGCATCAGATAACCTTTTTCATGAACTTTTGATCGAAAACCCTAACTTTGTGTTAGAGGAAAAATATATTTAAGTTCTTGAGTTTTTATATTTTCTGGGTTGTGGTTAAGTTTGGGATGAGAGCTAAGTGTATTAGAACCCATAGATCGAACTGAGTTGTGCTTGTTTTAGGAAGTCTGATTCCCGAGATCGTGTGATTTCCGATTCGAGGTGTACGGGAAAGCGAATCCGAGGACGTGGAAGCAGCGGAATCCAGATCGAGAACTGTACGTGTCGAGGTCGACTGAGAAGTGTACGTGTCGAGGTCGATTGAGGACGGTACGTGTCGAAGTCGTTGTCGAGCTCGTTGAAGACAGCCGTGTCGAGATCGTGTAAGAGGAGTCGTTGTCGAGCTCATTTGAAGACAGCCGTGTCGAGGTCGGTGTCGGCAAAAGATTAGCTTGGAGTTCGGTAAGGCCACCTTTTAGACATTATTAAGACTTTATTTTATAGGTTATTGTGTATGGATTCCTTGATTGGTGTCGAGCTTGAAATGTTGTGAATTGTGAATTGCTGTTGAATTGCGTTTCTTCATGCAGAATGTTTTATTGCTTAAATGTCGAGTGCGTTTCTTCATGTTAAGCATGCTCTCTTTATTTGATATGTGATCAAGTAAGTTGTGTTACTCTTTGACATGCGGCGAGCTAATCATCGAGTGAGAGAGCTAGGAGTCGTATGGCGCTTTTAAGCCGGGACCCGGATAATCGAGGTGCTAGGTCCCCTTTTGTTTATGGTGGATTGGCTAGGCGTTGTAGCATTATCGCTGGGGATGGACCGCCGATTAATGCATGGAATTCGGTTTGGGGATGGACCTGCCGTTTACCTACTACGTCGGTTTGGGGATGGACTCGCCGATTTATATTCGAATAAGAGTCGAGTCGAGTCTAGAGTGAGATGGTCGAGTCACGTGTGGTGATTGAGATACATTATTGTGTTGCTTATTTCTTTATGCCGCGTGCTTATCTTGTATTGTTGAGAAGTTGACCTTTCCCGTGGTGCCTTCAATCCATGACTGCTACCCGCGCAGGTCGAGCGCGAGGAACTCGGCGAGAGATGATGCCGACGAGGAGCTCGACGAGGACCCGAGCGACGACCTCTACTTGTCGTGATTGTTTATGTTTGTTGGATGTTTGTTTTTCTCAAGGATCAGACCTTGTTTTTCTTTTGGAGTAGTATGTCGTGACCAGTTTGGCGGTGTTGTTTTGTCGTTTCAGGGTAGGCGGTGGTCTTACTTTTGGAGCAGACCCACTGCGTGGGTGTCTGTAAGTACCCCAGTATGATTGCTCTTTTGAAGTCGTCGTACCTTAGGTGTATTTTCTTTGCACATTTGCTACTCTGTATTTTGTATACATTATTATTTCGAGTGATATATATATGTATGTTATGCATGTATGTTTTATTAGAATTTAAGTCTTGTGTCTTAGTTGCACCATGTTTCAAAAAGCTGTAATTACTCTGATGTGCACGAGTTGGTTTTATAAAAAAAAATAGACCGTACTTTTTAAAAGGCACAAGAGTACCGTTTTTAAAACACATCTCATACAGGTTTAGTTGAGCTCGTTGTGTCGAGCTCGGTAACTCGAGCTCGGTATATTGAGCTCGGTAGCGGTCCGGAAACGGGTCGTTACATTGTTGGTATCGAAGCGATTCGGTTCTGGCCAGAAATGCGTGTATAGGAAATTTAATCGTCACTTGTCCGGGTTATGTGTGTTGGGTACCTAGTTGTAATATGTTGATTGTCGCTTGATTAAGTGAAGCACTTATTGCTTGAGAAATTGTTTGAACTGTTTCTTGATTGAAGCAAAGGTGTTTTAACACATCCTTGTTGTGAGATTCGATGTGGTTTTGAACTTTGTGGAATCTAATGCCACCTCGTAGGAATACGACAATTTGCAACCGAGAACGTCGACATGGAACGAGCAATTCAAGCTATGACCGAGATGGCGGCAGCCATGGCTCAACAATCACCGCTGCAACTCAACAGTTAACGCCGATGGCTCAACAGACGGCAGGCGTTAACTCGGCGAGAACTGCGGCCTGAACAACAAACGGCAAGAGCGAAATCTTTGAAGCGAGAGGATTGGCCGACTTTAGGAAGCATGATCCAATCAAGTTTTACGGTGAGCCAAATCCAGATAAAGTCGATCTTTGGATGCAAGAGATCGAGAAGATCTTCGAGGCACTTCATTGCCCGCACAACGTGAAGGTCGACTATGCCACCTACTTCATCGCTAGGAGACGGAGAGTATTGGTGGAGAGGAGTTGAAGCAAACATTTATAACTTAACGTCGCGAGATGACCTGGGAGCTTTTTGTGAAAGGTTCTTGGACAAGTACTTCCCAGATCTTGCACGAGCCGAGAAGGAGCAAGAGTTTCTTCAATCAGCAAAGAAGGCAACTTCGACGGTGTCCGAGTATGCGGCCAAGTTCGAGTCGTTGGCGAGGTATTTCAGTCCATTTCGTGGATCGAAAGCTGACCAAAGATTTCCGGCTGAGTGAGAGATTCCAAGGGGATTGAGATTCGACATTCGTAAGTCGATGGTGTCGTTGAGGATTCAAAACCTCCAAGAGTGATTGATCGATGTGTCGAGGTAGAAGGAGTAAGCCACAAGAAGAAGAAGCTGTTGTAAGCGGACCGGTGAGACCCCAGAGTGCGGGGCGAGATTTGCACGTAAAGAAACAACCGCAGAAGAAGCCTTATGGCCACCTCGAGGAACGCGACAACAGGGGACAGATGTCGTCCGATGACCCAGTGCAGAAGCGGAGGGCGGACCCGGTGTCGAGGTGACTTGTTTTCGTTGGGGAAAGACGGGACATTACGCCAATAATCGTACTCGAGAGGGTGGAGGTGTGTTTCAACCGTAAAGCCGTGACATTTTGTCAAGGATTGTCCTACACCTAAAGTCGAACCGACGATGCTTTGCGGCAAGGGCCAAAGGGAAGCGCTAAGTAGCTAAAGGCGTAGTTTTACGCATGAGTGGCGAGGAAGCGGTCGAGTGAAGATCTTATTCAAGGTGAATGTGAAATCGAGGGTAAATCCTTATCCGCTCTTTTTGATTCGTGCAACTCATTCCTTTATTTCTTGATTGTGTGAACCATTTGAACTTGATTGTGATCGCTTTACTGCTCAAATTAGTAGTTACAACCCCAAATGCTAAAACCTTAGTCACAAACACTTGCATGTCTTAATTGTGTAGTGGTTATTCGTGAGTAGAAAGTTTGTGGTCAATTTGGTTTGTTTGCCTCTTAAGGGCTTAGATGTCATTCTCGGGATGGATTGGTTGTCACACCACCATGTCCTTCTTGGATCGTGTGCCCGTGAAAGCGTAATTTTTCCGGACCTTGGAGTCTCAATTATCTTCTACGCGAACGTATCGGAGTTTCTTTGAAAGAAGGAACTAGGGAATACATGTATCCGCTAATTCGGAAGTTTTCCAAACAGATCGACGTGAAGAATGTACCATGGTGTGTGACTTTGAGGGCGTTTTTCCCGAAGGCGTGCCAGGGTTACCACCAATACGAGGTCGAGTTCTCCATCGGTGATTCCAGGGACAGGACCGCTCTCCACAGCGCCATACAGGATGTCTCCTGCCGAGATGAAAGAACTAAAGTCCCAGATCGAACACTTGGAGTCAAAGCAATTCATACGACCGAGCCGTGTCACCGTGGGGAGCTCCAAAGGTTGTTGGTTAAGAAGAAGGATGGACGATCAAGGCCGGCGTGGACTATCGCGAGCTCAACAAGGTTACCGTGAAGAACCGTTATCCATTACCACGTATTGACGACTTGATGGATCAACTTCGTGAGCTGCGATCTTTTCCAAGATAGACTTGAAGTCGGGCTACCACCAGATTCGCGTGAAGGGGAAGATGTTCCCAAACAAATTTTCAGACTAGATACGGTCACTCACGAGTACTTGGTGATGCCGTTTGGAGTGACGAATCGCGCCACCGTGTTTATGGACTACATGAATGTAATTTTCCATTCATTCTTGGATCAGCTTTGTTGTAGTGTTCATCGACGACATCTTGATCTACTCGAGGAACCGAGAAGAGCACGAAGAACACTTATGTCGAGTCACTGCGGATATTACGAGATAAGCAACTCTATGCCAACCTGTCGAAGTGTGAATTTTGGCTTGAAGAGGTGAATTTTCTTGGTCACGTGATTTCCAAAGAAGCGGATAGCTGTGGATCCAACTAAGATTGAAGCTGTGTTAGCGTGAGAACGGTAGAAAGCGATTCTGAGATCGGGAGTTTTGTCGGCTTAGCGGGATATTATCGAAGATTCATTGAAGGTTTCTCGAAGATTGTCGCGCCTCTTACACGGTGACGAGGAAGGATCAACCTTTGGTGGGCCAGGAGTGCGAAGCCGATTTTCAAAGGCCGAAGGAGCTTTTGACGACAAATACCGCCTGTCTTGATTTTGCCTCAACCGTAAGAGCCTACGAGGTGTATTGTGATGCGTCACACCAGGGATTGGGATGCGTCGCGATGCAACATCGAGGGTGGTCGCGTATGCTTCAAGACAGCTTAAGATTCACGAGAGGAGCTACCCTACTCACGGCTTGGAGCTGGCACGAGCAGCTTTTGCGTGGTAGATATGGGGACACTACCTTTATGGGAGCACTCTTCATCGCTTTTCGGCGATCACAAGAGCTTGAAGTACTGTTCGACCGTAAAGAACTCAACATGTCTGCGAAGATGGCCAGAATTTCTCAAGGACTACGACTTTCCGTTGGACTACCATCCCGGTAAGGCTAACGTAGTAGCAGATGCATTGAGTAGGAAAAGCGTTTTAACCTCGGCGATGATGATCAAGGAGTTGGAGATGCTCGAGAAGTTCCGGAGACTTGAAGTCGAGTGTCGAAGTTTCACCGTGAAGCTGAGATTTGGTATGCTTACCATCTCTAATAGATTGTTGGGCGAGATCCGAGACCAGCCAGGTTCATGACGAGCTTACGCAAGAGAAGGTTGATTGATAGCACAAGGAAAGGCGCGAAATTCTAAGTCGAGCGGACGACATCTTGAGATGCAATGGCCGAGTATGCGCACCTAACGTGATCCGAGCCGAGAAAGTTGATTCTCGGCGAAGCGCATAAGAGCAACTTTAGTATTCACCCAGGAGTTACGAAGATGTATCGAAGACTTGAAGAAGCATTTTTGGTGGTCCTGAATGAAGAAGCAAGTGGCCGAGTACGTAGGTCCGTGTTTACCGTGTCGGAAACCAAAGGTGGAGCACCAGCGCCCTGCGGGAATGTTACAATCGCTTGACGTGCCAGTATGGAAATGGGATAGTATTTCCATGGATTTTGTTGTAGGTTTGCCAAGACGCAGTAAGAAGAATGATTCGATTTGGGTGATCGTCGACCGATTGACCAAATCTGCCATTTCTTACCGGTGAGGTCGACATACAACGTGGAAAGGCGACCGAGATCTACATCGCGGAGATAGTACGACTTCATGGTATACCCTCTTCGATGCGTGTCGGACCAGAGATCCGAAGTTCACGTCTCATTTTTGGAGGGAATTGCAAGGAGCGATGGGAACCGAGCTCGAGCTTAGCTCGGCATATCATCCACAGATCGACGGTGACCGAGAGAACGATCCAATCACTTGAAGATTTGTTGCGGCGTGTACCTTAGATCACCGAGGAAGTTGGGACGACGCCTTACCATTGGTGGAGTTCACCTACAATAACAGCTTCCATGCGAGTATTGGAATGGCACCTTTTGAAGCAATCAGATGGGCGGAAATGTCGACGCCTCTTTGTTGGTACCAGGATCGGCGAGCCGCTCGTAGGACCAGATATGATCCAAATAGACCATCGAGAAGATCCGTTTGATCGCAGATCGGATGCGAACATCTCAAAGTCGACAGAAGAGTTATGCAGACCAACGACGTCGACCACTCGAGTTCGAGGAAGGAGAACATGTATTTCTTAGAGTCACCCCCACTACTGGAGTTGGTCGAGCGATCAAATCCAAGAAACTTACCCCTAAATTTATTGGACCTTATCAGATTCTTCGTCGTATTGGTCCAGTGGCATATCAGATTGCCTTGCCACCATTCTTGTCGAACATCCACGACGTCTTCCACGTCTCACAATTGCGGAAGTATGTTTCCGACCCCTCTCATGTCATCGAACCGGATGTGATTCAACTGAAGGACGACTTATCTTTTGAAGCATCACCAGCAAGGATCGTTGATCGGAAAGCCAAACAGCTGCGGAACAAAGAGATTCAACTTGTCAAAGTTGTGTGGGATCAGAAGACGGGAGATGCGACTTGGGAACTGGAGGAGAAGATGAAGACTCAGTACCCTGAACTTTTCCGAGGTAAGAAACTTATTTGCAATTTCAAGGAAGAAATTTTTTTAGAGGGAGAGATTGTAACACCTGAGGACGAGATCGACATCGTCTTAGGACAACGTATCGAGACCTCGCGTCGAGATCTTGTGTCGAGATCCCGTGCCAAGATCGTTCTTAGGGTCATTTGCCGGTGAGGAGACCGCGTGCACTAGCTGCTGAGCTGAGGAGGTCGCGTGTCGAGTTGATGAGGTCGCGTACCGAGCTGAGGAGGCCGCGTGCACGAACTCGTGTTAGAGCCTTGTGCGCTTGCACGAGCACCCTTGGTCAACATCGAGTCGAGATGATAACTCGTATCTTTACGAACGTTATTCAGCGTTATTATTATATTGGTTGTAATAATTATATTGTCGGCTTGCCGTTCTCGTCGCGTGTCTAGATCGTTGACCGACAGAGTAGAGGGTAATTATGAGAGAGGAGCGATTAGACGGGTAGAATGATTGATGGGATTGGCATCTTATAGCTGAAGTTACGATAATACCCCTTCTCTCACCAGCTGTATACCACGACCAGTTCCCTCAGATACTCATTTCTCTTTTCTTCTTTCTTCTTCCTTCCTTCTGCTCTGAGTTCCTTGTTTCTCTCCAGAACTTCCATCGACGAAACCTTGAGTTCCATCGAGATTCTGCACAAACTTTCTTCATCAATCTTGTTCCTCATCATCTTCTCGACCTATATCTCTACTTTGCTCGACCATCATCGAGGTATGGAAGAAACGATTTTCCCTTCCTTCGTGTTACTGTTTAGCGCTACTTCTTCCTTCCATTTTTAGCTAGTTTTATGCTTCCAAATCATGTCAAATTGATGGGTTTTCTTCTTCACGATATTACCTACCTTTCTAACCGATTAATTGGGCTTGTAAAACAAATTTTCTTCCTCTGTTTTTCTGCATCGGCGGTGCTCGAAACCCTTCCTTTTTGGTTTGTTTGATTTCTTATTTTAGTTTGTCGATCGTTGCTTACGGTTGTTGTTGTTGTCGATCTATCTGTTGAAGCATCGGATAACCTTTTTCATGAACTTTTGATCGAAAACCCTAACTTTGTGTTAGAGGAAAAATATATTTAAGTTCTTGAGTTTTTATATTTTTACGGGTTGTGGTTAAGTTTGGGATGAGAGCTAAGTGTATTAGAACCCATAGATCGAATCGAGTTGTGCTTGTTTTAGGAAGTCGATTCAGAGATCGTGTGATTTCGATTCGAGGTGTGCGGAGAAGCGAATCCGAGGGCGTGGAAGCGGAATCCGGATCGAGAATCGTGACGTGTCGAGGTCGGCCGAGAAGTGTACGATGTCGAGGTCGATTGAGGGCTGACGTGTCGAAGTCTTTGTCGAGCTCGTTGAAGACAGTAGTGTCGAGATCGTAAAGAGAGTCGTTGTCGAGCTCATTTGAAGACAGTGATGTCGAGGTCGTTGTCGGCGGCATTAGCTTGGAGTTCGGTAAGCGGCAACTTTTAGACATTATTAAGACTTTATTTTATAGGTTATTGTGTATGGATTCCTTGATTGGTGTCGAGCTTGAAATGTTGTGAATTGTGAATTCTTTGTTGAATTCGTTTCTTCATGCGAGAATGTTTTATTGCTTAAATGTCGAATGCGTTTCTTCATGTTAAGCATGCTCTCTTTATTTGATATGTGATCAAGTAAGTTGTGTTACTCTTTGACATCGGCGAGCTAATCATCAGTGAGAGAGCTGAGGAGTCGTATGGCGCTTTTGGCCAGGACCCGGATAACCGAGGGTGCTAGGTCCCCTTTTTGTTTATGGTGGATTGGCTAGGCGTTGTAGCATTATCGGTTTGGGGATGGACCTGTGATTAATGCATGGAATTCGGTTTGGGGATGGACTGCCGTTACCTACTACGTCGGTTTGGGGATGGACTCTTGACGATATTCTGGAATAAGAGGCGAGTCGAGTCTAGAGTGAGATGGTCGAGTCACGTGTGGTGATTGAGATACATGATTGTGTTGCTTATTTCTTTATGCCGTGCTTATCTTGTATTGTTGAGAAGTTGACCACTTTCCCGTGGTGCCTTGATCCATGACGGTTACCCAGGCAGGTCGAGGGCGCAGGAACTTCGGCAAGTAGATGATGCCGACGAGGAGCTCGGCGAGGACCCGAGTGGCGACCTCTACTTGTCGTGATTGTTTATGTTTGTTGGATGTTTGTTTTTACGATGACTGCACCTTGTTTTTCTTTTGGAGTAGTATGTCGTGACCGATTTGGCGGTGTTGTTTTGTCGTTTGTGGTAGACTGGTGGTCTTACTTTTGGAGCGACCTGCGTGGGAGTCTGCCGGAAGTACCCCCAGGGTATGATTGCTCTTTGAAGTCGTCGTACCTTAGGTGTATTTTCTTTGCACATTTGCTACTCTGTATTTTGTATACATTATTATTTCGAGTGATATATATATGTATGTTATGCATGTATGTTTTATTAGAATTTAAGTCTTGTGTCTTAGTTGCACCATGTTTCAAAAGTCAGAATTACTCTGATGTGCACGAGTTGGTTTTATAAAAAAAAAATAGACCGTACTTTTTAAAAGGCACAAGAGTACCGTTTTTAAAACACATCTCATACAGGTTTAGTTGAGCTCGGTGTGTCGAGCTCGGTAACTCGAGCTCGGTATATTGAGCTCGGTAGCGGTCCGGAAACGGGTCGTTACAAGCGCCGTTAAAACGCAACCAATATCATAACAGAATTCTAATCAACCCTCTATCAATTTTTACTCGAATCAATTAATCTTAAGCAGTCAAGCAATTCGAAATATTAACAGTTACGAAACAGATGCATACAATCAAACATTCATACACAAGCGAATCGCGTTTTTGCAATGAAAGCGAGAACAATTAACTAAGCGAAACGAATGGATAGATTGCAAACATTTAAACCAAATTGAAATTGATAGAGATGGAATTTAAGAAATTAAAACGAAATTGTATTAAACATTAAGCAGAACCTCAAAATGCAGCAACGACAACCTTTCACCGATGAATCAACTTAGGAACTTAGGCTTCCATGGAGGCTAGGTACGCAAGTGAATAATAAAGCGTAAGATAATGAAAGAAAACGGCTGATCCTCTATCTAATAGTCTCAGCTTAACGAAAACCTAATTCCACTAAGCGGGTTATAAGATAAAACCCGATAACAAACTAAAAATATGCCCAAAACTCGTAGTGCAGCTCGTCAGCTTCAGTAAAGTGGAATTTCGGCCTTCAAAACGGCAGAACTAGGCTTCGGTCCCAACATAAGAATTGTATCTCTGCTTCTTAGCTTTCCAACGCCACAAAGAACACTGAAATCGGACAAGTATAGCCCAAGTTATGGCCTGCAGAAGCAACATGGGTCAGGATATAACAAAATCCGAAAATTAGCAAATAATTCCACTAAAGCCCAATCATGACCCAAAGATATAAAACCATGCTAAAAAGTAGTTGTTGGGTAAAATAAATATTTAAGAACACTAAGTGCACTGCTATAAAAGATGCATTAAAATGCATTGATCAAATTCCCCCACACTTAAGCTTTTGCACTCCGGGCAAAACACACAAAACAAAGCAAAGATGCATTTCCAATGAATTCCAAGGATACAAAGTGGCAAGCTAAATGCTCATTCAAGGTTTCAAGGACTCATGCCAATCATGAACAACATCTAATTACCTTCAAAGCAACCAAAGAGTGCATCAAAAGTTATAGAATCCTCACAAGAAAGCATTTCTCTCAAACTCTCAAGTGTCTAGGCTAGTGTTTACACTCAAAGCACATCATGAAAGCTAGCACTACCATAGGCTTGACAAGACTCTAACATCCACACTTGAAACACATGCACACAAAGATCAAAAGGTCTTTATTAAGGTTATAATGGGGCCAAGGTTAAGGTGGGATAATTGAAAGGGGAACTAGGCTATAAAATCAAAGAGGATAGAGGAGCAATGGAAACAATTACCAAATAATCATGGGGGGACAATTCAACCACAATTCAATCCATTATTTTTTTTGAGAAATGATATGCTCCACTACTCTTTTTTTTTTTTTTTTGTTTATTTCTTTTTCTTCTTTTTTTTTATTTTCTTTTGCCAAAATTCCAATGAAGCAATGAAGCACAACAATACATATGTTTTTACAACCACAATTCTGAGCCCCCACACTTTGCAAATTTATTTTCATTGTTTTTTTTAAAGCTCCTTAATCCCTAAGATTGGGTCATAACATTGTTTTTCACTTTTAGGCTTGTAATGAGCTATATAACAAAGAATGGGATAAATAGGCTCAAAGGGAGCTAAACAAAGGGATAATTGCAAGGTAGGCTTATTTGGCTAGTGGCTAAAGAACAAAAATTGCCTAGATCATTTCAATGCATGCATGTGAACAAGAGTTTCAACAAGAGTCAAGTCAAGTTCTAGAGTAACCAACAATCATGAGTGAAATCACTCAAGAAAGAAAGAGAATGGCAAAATGTATTCCATCCATTATAAGGCCCAAAACTCACAAAGGAAAATATCTATCACAAAAGATGCACAATTTAATACTCCAAACCAACTTATCACACTAAGAATGCAAGGAAGTCATCCATATCATGCCACAAGACCTATAGTCCTAGAATAGTAAAATCACTCCCCACTCATACAAACCAAGAAATCCAATGAAAATGCAATTTTTTTTTAAACAAAAAACTCAAAACAAAAACAAAACAGCAGAAACAAAACTACTAAGCTACTAAAGATACCCCCCCACACTTAAATCATACATTGTCCTCAATGAAAACAACAAGCATAAAATAAGAGTAAGGAGGAGTGAAAGAAAACTCCTCTTCAAGGCGGCTTTTTCAAGTGGAGCTCTTCTACGATCTCCTCTTCAAGCTGGCTCTCATGGAAAAGCTTGGGACCATTGACTTTGAAGGTTTCACTGGTGACTTCACTTTTTATTCCACTTTGCATCATAAAGAAAAGTGCTAGTCGCAACAAAATGGTCAATCCACTTGGGTCAAGCTTACTCGCTATGATTTTGAGGCGAGAATGGAACACATGGAAGTGTTTGATTTTTTCTTCTTCACGACTTCCTTCTTGATGGGTTGGGTTTTCTTTGTGATTGCTCGATGAGGAAGTATCTTGGTGCATGGAGTTACATCAGAAGCTTGCAGTGTAGCAACATCATTTGTAACATTAACACGCATGACCATGCAATGAGTATCTTCAACTAAGTCCGCAAGTACTTCTATTTGAAAAAGAGAATGCTCTTCCATGGAATGCTTCATAGAGGCATTAAAGAGATCAAATTGAACTATGTTATCCCCAAATTCCATGGAAAGAGTTCCGAATACACATCAATCTTGGTTCTTGCCGTTCTCAAGAATGGTCTCGCCTAGGATGATCGATTGCTCTGGCGGGCGTGTCTCTCCCTCCATGTCCGTAATGTAAAAATCTGCAGGAAAAACCAAGTTATTAACTTTAACGAGCACGTCCTCCACAAGTCCAAAGAGGTGAGCATTGCTCTGTTTGCCAACCGAATAATAACACCGTATTACGCAAGGTCCAAGAGCCAGAGAGTTAAAGATGGATGTAGGCATCACATTAATGGAAGCACCCAAATCCAAAGATGGCATTTTCAAATTTACTCGCCTATGGTACATGGAATAGTAAAAATTCACGGATCCTTGCACTTTTGGGGTATCATGGGTTGCATGAGTGCAGGAACACATTGCGACTACATTGACCTTTTCATTTCCCTTCACCTTCGCCTCCTTTTGTGTGTGCACACCTCCTTAAGGAACTTAGCATATCTTGGAATGCTTAATTGCTTGAGGAGAGGTATATTAACCAACGCTTCCTAAATGTATCCAAGACTTCGTTATCTTTATCCGCCTCATCCATCTTCTTGGTTATCATGGCCGCTTTGGGGAAGGGGGAGTGGTATAGGCCGTGCATCATCATCTTCTTCAATTGGGGAGGTAGGTGCGAAATTGGCTTATCACTTTTTCTATTGCCACTTGAATTTTCTGGCTGGAGGAGGTTACGGAGTGTCAGCGGCCTTGCCGGATCTTAGAGTGATTGCAGACATTTGCAGGCATTTGGATTTACTACCTGGGTTGGGTAGGAAGTTGGCTTTGCCGGGCTTGCATCCGATTAATTGTGGTAGCCATCATCCCATTTGTGTGTGCAAATTCTGAATTGAGGCATCATTCTCTGTTGGAACCGGAGATTTTGGGCAGCCATCTCGCTTAACTAGATCCTCTAATGAAGGTTCGAGGCTCGGGCTGACAATGACTGTGGTGGATTATTTTGCTGCCTGGCTGTTGTTGTCTTGGCTTGATTTCCCCATCTAAGGTTAGGATGGTTCCTCCAGTTTGGGTGGTACTGTTGGAAGACAAATCAACATTGGCTTGAGGGTTAAAGATGTTAGGCTGCATATGCAGGGGTATCGGCATTAGGGTCCTCTTGCGGTGTAGGACATGCATCTGTGGGGTGCTCTGCAGGTACAAATACCACAAACCCATGGCGTCGACTGTTGCCAATTTTTACCCAAGTTGTGAGTTCTTCCAACCTGTTTTCCAAGTTCTTCTCACTAGTAGCCTTAGCTTTGTATCTCATTCACTCCCTTTGTTAGAAGCTGCAGGTGCTTGGTTGTGGTGTTGGGAGTTGATGGACATATTTTCTATTAAGGCTCTTGCATCTGTTGGGGTTTTGTCTACAAGTGCCCTCCACTAGCAAAAGATCCATAATATTTACGTCCATGGGCAATAAACCCTCGTAGAAATCTTGGATGAGTAGGCTGCTCGGAGATTTGATGATGAGGCGACTTGCACACAACTTCTTAAATCTCTCCCAAGATTCATGTAAAGACTTCAGTGGGGTTCTGCACGATGCCACATATCTCTTTTACGATTGAAGCGACCACGGGCCTTGAGAAAGAACTCTCTAGGAACAATTTTTTAAAGCATTCCAATTTTCAATGTAACTGGTTGAAGGTAATACAACCAATCCTTGCTGCATCTTGGAGTGAGAAGGGAAGGCCCTCAGTTTAATGTGCTCCTCTGGAATTCCTTGGGGCTTCATGGTCGAGCACACAATGTGGAACTCCTTAAGATGTTTGTGTGGATCATCACCTGCAAGACCACTAAACTTTGGCAACAAGTGTATTAAACCAGATTTTAATTCAAAAGGGACAGCAAGTTCGGGATAATTAATACACAGAGCATTGTAAGTAACATCAGGTGCAGCAAGTTCCCTAAGTGTTCTATCAGCCATATTAACAGAATCAGAATCAAAATCAAAATCAGAATCAGGATTAGAATCAGGATCAGAATCAAATAGATTATGGCTAAAGATGCTGTCACTATCACTATCACTAACTTCTATATGATCCCTAAGTCTATGATGCAATGTTCTCTCAATTTCAGGGTCAAAAGGATGCAAGTTAATAGTATTGGACCTAGTCATGCACTGTATATATCAAGGAATAGGAAAATGCAACAATTCTAGAAATACCAACTATGTCCCTACGCTAAAATGAATGCAAAAATTGGAAAACGACTAAAATCTAACCTAAAAATTATAAAAATACCACGAAAAATCTAATTAAATCAAAAGAAAGATATGCAAATTTTTTTGGATTTTTTCGGAGATATGAAAAATTAAAAAAATTAATTAAAAATAGAAAACAAAGGAATTTGGGATTTTGATCCTGTTGTCCCGTAAGCAATTTTTGCTAAGGGACTATTGATCCTGGATTTTTTCGGATTTTTCAGGTTTGTGGTTTCGAACAATCTGACGAGATTGCCCGAAACCGATTTTTTATTATTTTCGCCCTCTGAGAATCTGACGGAGCAATCCTAGAATCACCAATCTCGGTAGCACTGAAACACGGAAACACAACAAGAACTAAGCAAGAAAGCGTTAGTATTGTTAGTGGGTCCTGAGGTTGGTAATCTCTAATTAGAGGTCCCCAACAGCGCCAATTTGATCGGTCAGACGCGGGTCAAAATAATTAAACAAGAAATATAGTAACAAGGCAAGAGACCTTGGTGCGCCTCACGAAGACCTCTAACACCAAAATTACCAAATTCAGAAATAAGAAAATTGACAATAACGAAAAAGGGGTTTTGTGAAAGCAGTTTTACATTGAGAGAATTATCAGTTATAGAGACAATTGATTCACCGGTTTAGGGTGCACGTCTTGGATTTATCCACAGGTTCTAAATAACAACAATTCAATTAATTAAATTCACGGTTGACATAAACTAACTAAACAAGCGTTAATCGGTTTATCACAATTCACCGATTAGAGCAAGCGGCAAAACAGCGGGTTCAATCGGTCCACGGAGCGGAATGAGCGCCGTTAAACGCAACCAATATCATAACGAGAATTCTAATCGACCTCTATCAATTTCTACTCGAATATGCCCCAAACTTCGTAGTGCGGCTCGTCGGCTTGATGAAGTGGAATTTCGGCCTTCAAGCAGCGAACTAGGCGGTCCCAACATAAGAATTGCAGCTCTGCTTCTTAGCTTTCTAAAGCCACAAAGAACACTGAAATCGGACAAGTATAGCCCCAAGTTATGGCCTGCAGAAGCAACATGGGTCAGGATATAACAAAATCCGAAAATTAGCAAATAATTCCACTAAAGCCCAATCATGACCCAAAGATATAAAACCATGCTAAAAAGTAGTTGTTGGGTAAAATAAATATTTAAGAACACTAAGTGCACTGCTATAAAAGATGCATTAAAATGCATTGATCAGAAGCAACAGGATAATTCATCATCGAGCAACCCTCCACAACCTCCCAAGCAAGAGAAGCCAAATCAACTGGAGGAAGCTCTTACCCAATTCATAAAGATGACTCAGTCAAATTTCCAGAACCATGAGTCACATTTCAAAAATCAGGAGGCTTCTATCAAGAATCTGGAAAATCAGATCGGGCAACTCTCAAAGCAACTTGCAGAACAATCTAAAGGTAAGTTTTCTGCTAGTACGATGAGATAACCCCAAAACTGAAAATTGTAGTGTAGTTACTTTGAGAAGTGGAAAACCTTTGTCTGAAGTAGAGAAAAAGAAAAAGAGCGAAAAAAGTGAAGTGGATGGAGTTGAAAAAGAGAGAGTGGAAGTAGAAAAAGAAGTTGAAAAAGAAAAAGGTGGAGTTGAAAATGAGAGTAGAGTAAATATTGAAAAATAAAAAAAAAGAGAAGGTGAGGAAGACCGAGTTGTTACTGACAAACTGCAAGTACAAGAGAAGCCTAGAGTTGTTCCTCCATATAAGAAGCTGCCATATCCTCCTGTGAGTAAGAAAAATGAGAAGGATGAACAATTCTCTAAGTTCATGGATGTCTTCAAGCGCCTCCAGATCAATATTCCTTTCGCAGAAGCTCTTGAGTAAATGCCTTTATATGCCAAATTCATGAAGGAATTGTTAACTAAAAAGAAGAAATTTAAAGAAGATGAGACTGTAGCTTTGACAGAAGAGTGTAGTGCCATCATTCAAAGAAAGCTTCCTCCAAAGCTGAAAGATCTTTGGAAGCTTCACAATTCCACACACTATTGGGATTTTAAATATTGACAAAGCCCTTTGTGATTTGGGAGCTAGCATCAATTTGATGCCGTTATCTATGTTGAAGAGGCTGGGAGGAGGTGAAGTCAAGCCTACAAAAATGACACTGCAGCTGGCAGATAGGTCAATCAAATACCCTTATGGAGTTATGGAAGATGTATTGGTAAGGGTTGGCAAATTCCTTTTTCCGGCAGACTTTGTGATCCTTGACATGGAAGAAGACAAGGAGGTCCCTCTTCTTCTTGGAAGTCCTTTCCTAACTACAGGAAGAGCCTTGATTGATGTCCAACAAGGTAAATTAATTTTGAGGTTCCAAGATGAGAAAGAGACTTTCAATGTGTTTGAGGCTATGAGGCATCTCGATGACACCGAAAAGTGCTCTAGAATTGATGTGGTTGGGCAGCCGGTTGGAGAGAATCTTGATCAAGACCGACCTTCCAAACCCTTAGAGAAGGTGACAATGAATTCTATTGAGGAGATGTCTGAAGAGCTGGATGATGGGATGGAAAAATTTTTAGTGCAGGAAAAAGGAAGAAAAAGAAAGAGTAGTTTGCATATGGGCCATGGGAAACAATTCCCAAATTGCAAAATTCCAAAAAAGGCACATGTAAAACCTACTCATTCTTATGAAAAGCGCACCAAACAGGCGAGGGATGACAATGTCCACCCACATAAATTCAAGAGGAGAAAAAGGAGACCAATGCGAAAAAGGGAAATGATTTCCATGCAAGCACTCAGGGCTATGGGTGTGCATCTTCCCAAGGAAGGTGGTGCTTCAATCTTCTTTTCCTCTTTTAAGGAGCCTTGATCGACCCCCTCAAGCGTCAAGCTAGTGACGTTAAAGAAGCGCTTCTTGGGAGGCAACCCAAGTTTGTATCCTTTTTCTTTAATTTAGATTAAAAAAAAAATTGCCCAGTGAGACACGGCCAGGCCGTGTGGGATGACACGCCCGTGTTTGAGCTAAAATTTTTTGTGGGAGAGACAGTGAATAACACGGGCTAGCCGTGCCCTATGGCACGCCCGTGTTCGAGCGTCCTTCAGCCAAGATTAGGCGTTCCTTGTAACACCTAAGGACGAGATCGACATCGTATTAGGACGACGTATCGAGACCTCGACCAAGACCTTGTGTCGAGATCCCGTGACTAGATCGTTTGTCGAGATCTTTTGTCGAGCTGATGAGACCACGTGCACTAGGCTCGGTGAGGAGGTCGGCGTGTCGAGATGATGAAGTCGCGTCGAAGTGATGAGGGCGCAAGTCGGTGAGAGACCGCGTTCACGAACTCGTGTTAGAACCTTATGCGTTTGCACGAGCACCGCTTGTCGACATCGTGTCGAGATGATACCTCGTATTATTTCGAACGTTACTCAGCGTTATTATTATATTGTTTGTAATTATTACATTGTCGGCTTGTCGTTGACCGACAGAGTAGAGGGTAATTATGAGAAGAACGAGTTAACGGGTAGATGATTGATGGGATTGGCATCTTATAGCTGGAGTTACGTTTTTACCCCCTTTCTCGCCAGCTGTATACCACGACCGTTTCACTCATTTCTCTTTTCTTCTTCTTCCTTCCTCCTGCTCTGTGTTTCGTTATTTTCTTCAAAAATCTTCATCGACGAAACCGTGAGTTCCAGCGAGATTCTGCACAAGCTTTCTTCATCGATTTTGTTCATCATCAACTTCTCGACCCATATCTCGTCTGATCGAACATCACCGTTGAGGTATGAAGAACAGATTTTCTTTCATTTGTGCTACTGTTTAGCGCTAAATCTTCTTCCATTTTTAACCAGTTTTATGCTTCCAAATCATATCAAATTGATGGGTTTTCTTATTCATAATAATACCTATCTTTTTAACCGATTAATTGGGCCTGTAAAACAAATTTCTTTCTCTGTTTTTCTGCAATCGGCAGTGCCCAGAAAACCTCCATTTTTGGTTCATTTCGATTTCTTGTTTTCATTCGTTGTTCTGGTTATTGTTGTTGTCGATCTATCTGTTGAAGCATCAGATAACTTTTTCATGAAATTTTGATCGAAATCCCTAACTTTGTGTTAGAGGAAAAATATATTTCAGTTCTTGAGTTTCATATTTTTCTGGGTTGTGGTTGAGTTTGGGGAAGAGAGAGCTAGATGTATTAGAACCATAGATCGATCTGAGTTGTGTTTGTTTTAGGAAGTCGATTCAGAGATCGAGTGATTAGAATCGAGGTGTACTGAAAGCGAATCCAAGGGCCCGGAAGCAGTAGAATCCGTGATCGGAGGTATGCGTGTCGAGGTCGACTGAGAAGCGTACGTGTCGAGCTCTTTGAAGACAACCTTGTCGAGGTCGTTGTCGAGCTCATTTGGAGACAGCTGTGTTGAGGTCGTTGTCGAGCAGCATTAACTCGGAGTTCGGTAAGGGCTACTTCTAGATATCTCTAAGGCTTTATTGTATAAGTCCTTAAGTAAGGGCATTTCATATTCTACGTGGTTATGTTATTGTGTATGGATTTTCCTGATTTGTGTCGAGCTTGAAATGTTGTGATATTGAGTTTTTGCATGTATTTAATATGTGATTGAATATATGTCGTGAAGTGTGTATTGCATGTTGAATTGCGTTTCTTCATGTCGAGCTTGCTCTTTTATTTGACATGCGGTTGAATATCTTGTGTTTAACTCTTTGAATATCGTATGCGGCGAATTGTTCATCAGTGGCGAGCTAGGTGAGTCGTATGGCGTTTTGAGCCGTGACCAGGATAAGCGAGGGTGCTAGGTCCACTTTTTGTTTACGGGAGATTGACTAGACGTCGCCACGCCACGGGACTGAGTTGGTATCCTAGGGAGAGCGAGGATCCCAAGGCTTTGGACTTTCCGACATACGATGCAGCGTGTGCATTCCGGAAAATTGTCGAGTCGAGAAAATGGAATTGTGAGTAGTGTCGAGTTTAGAGTGAGATGGTCGAGTCACGTCGGTGATTGTTATACTTTCTTTGTTTGCTTATATTTTTATGTCGAGCTTATCTTAACTTGTTGAGAAGTTGACCACTTTCCGTGGTGCCTTCAATCCATGACGGTTACCCGAGCGATGTCGAGGGCGCAGTAACTCGGCGATGAGACGATCAGAGGAGGATCTCGGCGAGGACGAGTGACGACCTCTATCTGTCGTGATTGTTTATTTGTTGGATGTTGGTTTTTCCGAGTCTTGTACTTGTTTTTCCTTTGTGTTCGAGGTCGTGACCAGTTTGGCGATGTTGTTTTATTGCTCTGAGGTAGACTGGTGGTCTTACTTTTGGAGCAGCCCCTGCGTGGGAGTCTGCGGAAGTACCCCAGGTATGATTACTCTTTTGAAGTTATCGTACCTTAGGTGTATTTTCTTTACACATTTGCTATTCTGTATTTTGTATACATTATTATTTCAGTGATATATATATGTGTATGTTATGCATGTATGTTTTATTTGAATTTAAGTCTTGTGTCTTAGTTGCACCATGTTTCAAAAGTCAGAATTACTCTCGATGTGCACGAGTTGGTTTTATAAAAAAATATATCGTATTTTTTAAAAGGCACAAGAGTTTTGTTTTTAAAACACATCTCATATAGGTTTCTGTTTGAGCTTGGTGTGTTGAGCTCGGTAACTCGAGCTCGGTATATTGAGCTCGGTAGCGGTCCGGAAACGGGTCGTTACATTCCTCAAGTGTGCCTGACCTTACCCAATCCTTCACTCAGCTGACGGGTCTTGACAACACTGTCCACAACATTCAGGACATGGTCTCTGCCTTTGTATAACCTGGCACCTCCAAAGAATATCCTCGGCCAGTTCCTCCCCCCCCCCCACAGTGACTCCTCTCTTGCATCATCCCTATCTCAGTTAAATTGTTTACATTGGGGACAATGTAAATTCTTAAGCTTGGGGTAGGGCGTTTAAATTTTTGCATTTAGTTTTGCAGGTTAGGTTTGCATTTTTAGTTTAATGTTTGCATATTTGTTTTAATTGTTGTTTTGTTCGTATCATTTTATCCCCCAATTGTACGCTATCCTCGTGTTTTGGCATGTGTGCTACAATCTTTTTGAAATTTGAGATTGCATGATTTGGAACCCAATTATTTTGTTCTTGTGATGGGCTTGAAGGCAGTATTCTTAATGTACATAGGGATAATCTTTGGATAAGTTGAGAATTAGCATGTGGCACTCTGATTTGATGTTTCTCACTGGTTTTAACTTCTAAATGTGAGACTTGAGCTTAATATTGGGGCTTTCACTTCTTCATGTTTATATGCCCCCTTCTCCTTGTATGAGTGTGTCCATCTTGATTGTGCTCTCTAGAACTTGACTTGAAACCGTTTCAAAACTTGAAAATTTTTGTCAACACACTTGAACATGATTTAGGCAATTTAGGCATGTTTCAAGCCTCTGTTTGTTGAATGAAAACTTCCTCTAGTTGCCCCTTTTGAGCCTGAAATGAAATTAATTTTCTTGGTACCCAGGTGATTGCTAAATGTTACAGTACCTTTTAAAGTATGTGTAAGGGAGCAATTAGTTGTGAATCTTGTGTAAATTAGGGAGTGCTTGAAATTTGGGACCTCTGTGTTATTCAATTCCTCCCCTGAATTGCAAAAATCTCAAATGGGGAAAAAAGAAAAATATATAAAATAAAATAACAGAAGAGGAGCAAAATAAAAAGATGTTGAAAACGAAAAGGAGAATGAATTGTTCCGCTTATGCTGCTTTAAAAGGGTTGTTTTCTTTGTCTATTATTTTAGCCCTTGTGTTTCCCCTTTCTGGTTTTTATCCCACCGTACAAGAAAAATCCCACGGCCACGTTACAACCTTGCAAAGACCTTTTGATTCTAGTGTGTTTTCATGAATTGTATGCTGAGATTTGGTTAACAGTCAAGCTTATGGTAGAACACTTTCATGGATGGATTTGAGCGATTTGTCATAACCTTTAAACACTTGGAGAGTTGTGAGGAGAGTGCCCTATCAGTGAGAGACGTGATTCCAGAGCGCCTGATTCTCTAATTGGACTTGATTTTGGTTGTCCTGTTATTGTCATTCAAGCCTTTAGCCTATTGCTTGAATGTGCTATTATCTCGGGTTCCTTATTTGTTGCGTCTCTTGTTTCTTTGCTTTTCTTTGCCCATTGAATTTGCTTGAGGACAAGCAAGATTCTAAGCTTGGGGTAATTTGATGCGTTCGAAATAGCATATAGTTTAGTGTTAGTTTTGCATCACATTTTAGTCATTTTAGTCATTTTTATCCATGTTATTTATGCATTTGGCTTGATTTGAATAACGCACTTGGTTTTGGTTCAATTGTGCTTAAAGGAAGGTATTTGTCCTAGGAAAAAGGAGAAAAATCACTTGGAATAAGTTGGGGTAATTTGTGCTACAAGTTGATAATGTAATGATGTCTCAGCCTGATACTTGTTCAGTGTTTTAATCATATCTGGAGTTTTAGGTGTCCAAATGAGATGAAACCGGTGCCATTGGAAATCTAAGATCCATAGCTTCAACTTTCATGAAGGCACCTTGAGCTAATTCGGACGTTAAAGAGGTGAAAAATACAAAACAACATGAAGCACGGCCTGGCCGTGTCAGGAAGCTTCTGGCCGTGTTGCGGCGACACCTAAACTATACGAAAGCGAATGAATGAAGCATGGCCTGGCCGTGCCTCACACGTTTTGGACGCAGAATTTTACGTTTTTACATGTTTTGGACCTGTTTTTTACTCCTTTTCACCCTAGACTATAAATAGACACTTTAGAGACGTGTCTAGGGTTCGAACTTCGTTATTTGGAGGCACGGTGGAGGATTGGGAACGATCTCTTCATCAATTCTCATGAATTTCTGGTTTGAATTTTCCTTTTCTATGAGTAGCTAAATTCCTTAGGCTAGGGAAGATGAACCTTGTGAACACTCTTATGTAGTTGTTTTACTTATATCAATGCAAGTTTATTTCAGTTATGATTGAGCCTTCAATTCTATTATTAATGCTTTTTGGTAAGCCAGTCACTACCGAATCGATTTTGGGTTATACTCACGATTGGGAAATTGGGGTTATGCACTTGAACTGAATTGTTGGTCATGTTTAGGAGGATTATAGGAATATAACCTTATGAGCATGTGTTCTTATGAATCATTAGTCTTATTGCTTAATCTAGCTTTAATTCACCTAAGGGATTAGGGGATTTTAGTTAAAGTAAAGGGTTTATGAGGCAAGGAATTGTCCTTAAACTAATTTTGTTGATTCGAACTTCAATTATATGGAATAACTTGCGTTGGTTGTAAATTAATTGCATAAGAGTGGAAGCAAGAGGATTCGATCCCTAGTCGATTTTAATTCTCCTTAAAATCCAAATTTTTGTTTAGTTGTTTACTGTTTTTGTCTTTTGATATAAGTCATAATTATTTCAAACACATCACTTAGTTCAATAGTTCAAATTATTACAAGTTTGTTAAGTTAAATAATTAGTTACAATCCCTATGGATTCGATCTTTTTATTACTTGACTTTAGAAAACCCAACGTGACAACGTCGAAGTCACTTTTCTTGTTCGATTTGGTCCCTAAGAAGAAGAAGAGGATTGAGAATGGTGTTATTATTTTGATCATCAATGGCGAACGCTAGGATACAACTCGCAGCGATCCTATGGCAGCGAGGAGACCGTAATGACGCATGACGGAGGCGACCTGTCGTCAAAAGTGGTCAAGCTCAGAAAATTGAGAAAAGCTCAGTCTGTGTTGGTTAGTAATACTATTAGGTGGTGTTTCCTTGCTTATAAAAGGGTTTCCATAGCTTGTGGTGGTGGATCGGCGGGGATCATGTCTTATTTTTTTCATCACAAAATTTTCGTAAACCTACTGCGGAAGCAGACTTTAGAAAACCTAACGTGACAGGGTCGAAGAAACTTTTCTTGTTCGATTTGGTCCCTAAGAAGAAGAAGAGGATTGAGAATGGTGTTATTATTTTGATCATCAATGGCGAACGCTAGGATATAGCTCGCAGCAGTCATATGGCAGCGAGGAGACCATAATGACGCATGACGGAGGCGACATGTCGTCAAAAGTGGCCTAGCTCAGAAAATTGAGAAAAGCCCAGTCTGTGTTGGTTAGTAATACTCTTAGGTGGTGTTTCCTTGCTTATAAAAGGGTTTCCAACGCTCATGGTGGTGGATCGGCTTGGATCATGTCTTATTTTTTTCGTCACAAAATTTTTGTAGACCTACAGTGGAAAAAGACTTTAGAAAACCAATTGTGACAGGGTCGAAGAAAGTTTTCCTGTTCGATTTGGTCCCTACGAAGAAGAATAGGATTGAGAATGGTGTTATTATTTTGATCATCAATGGCAAACGCTAGGATATAGCTCGCAGCGGTCATATGGCAGTGAGGAGACCATAATGACGCATGATGGAGGTGACATGTCGTCAAAAAGGGCCGAGCTCACAAAATTGAGAAAAGCTCAGTCTGTGTTGGTTGGTAATACTACTAGGTGGTGTTTCCTTGCTTATAAAAAGTTTTCCGTAGCTCGTGGGGGTGTATCGGCTGGGATCATGTCTTATTTTTTTCTTCACAAAATTTTCGTAAACCTACAGTGGAAAAAGACATTAGAAAACCAAATTTGACAGGGTCGAAAAAACTTTTCCTGTTCAATTTGGTCCCTAAGAAGAAGAATAGAATTGAGAATGGTGTTATTATTTTGATCATCAATGGCGAACGATAGGATATAGCTCGCAGTGGTCATATGGCAGTGAGGAGACCATAATGACGCATGACAGAGCGACATGTCGTCAAAAAGAGCCGAGCTCACAAAATTGAGAAAAACTTAGTTTGTGTTGGTTTGTAATACACCTAGGTGGTGTCTCCTTCCTTATAAAAGGGTTTCCATATCTCGTGGTGGTGGATCGGCTGGGATCAAGTCTTATTTTTTTCATCACAAAATTTTCGTAAACCTACAGTGGAAACAGACTTTAGAAAACATAACGTGACAGGGTCGAAGCCACTTTTCCTGTTCGATTTGGTCCCTAAGAAGAAGAACAGGATTGAGAATGGTGTTATTATTTTGATCATCAAAGGTGAACGCTAGGATACAACTCGCAGCGGTCATGTGGCAGCGAGGAGACCATAATGACGCATGACGGAGGCGGCAAGTCATCAAAAGTGGCCGAGTTCAGAAAATTGAGAAAAGCCCAGTCTGTGTTGGTTAGTAATACTTCTAGGTGGTGTTTCCTTGCTTATAAAAGGGTTTCCAAAGCTCGTGGTGGTGGATCGGCTGGGATCAAGTCATATTTTTTTCATCACAAAATTTTCGTAAACCTACAGTGGAAACAGACTTTAGAAAACCCAACGTGACAGGGTCGAAGACACTTTTCCTGTTCGATTTGGTCCCTAAGAAGAAGAAGAGGATTGAGAATGGTGTTATTATTTTGATCATCAATGGCGAATGCTAGGGTATAGCTCGCAGCAGTCCTATGGCAGCGAGGAGACCGTAATGACGCATGACGGAGGCGACATGTCGTCGAAAGTGGCCGAGCTCAGAAAATTGAGAAAAGCTCAGTCTGTGTTGGTTAGTAATACTACTAGGTGGTGTTTCCATGCTTATAAAAGGGTTTCCATAGGTTGTGGTGCTGGATCGGCTGGGATCATGTCTTATTTTTTTCATGATAAAATTTTCGTAAACCTACGGTGGAAACAGACTTTTGAAAACCTAACGTGGCAGGGTCGAAGAAACTTTTCCTATTCGATTTGGTCCCTGAGAAGAAGAGGATTGAGAATAGTGTTATTATTTTGATCATCAATGGCGAACGCTAGGATATAGCTCGCAGCGGTCATGTGGCAGCGAGGAGACCATAATGACGCATTTACTGAGGCGACATGTATGTCGCCAAAAGTGGCCGAGCTCGTAAAATTGAGAAAAGCCCAGCCTGTGTTGGTCAGTAATACTCTTAGGTGGTGTTTCCTTGCTTATAAAAGGGTTTCCATAGCTCGTGGTGGTGGATCGGCTGGGATCATGTCTTATTTTTTTCATCACAAAATTTTCGTAAACCTACAGTGGAAACAGACTTTAGAAAACCTAACGTGACAGGGTCGAAGACACTTTTCCTATTCGATTTGGTCCCTAAGAAGAAGAAGAGGATTGAGAATGGTGTTATTATTTTGATCATCAATGGCGAACTCTAGGATATAGCTCGCAGCGGTCATGTGGCAGCGAGGAGACCATAATGACGCATGACAGAGGCGACATGTCGTCAAAAGTGGCCGAGCTCAGAAAATTGAGAAAAGCCCAGTCTGTGTTGGTTAGTAAAACTTCTAGGTGGTGTTTCCTTGCTTATAAAAGGGTTTCCAAAGCTCGTGGTGGTGGATCGGCTGGGATCATGTCTTATTTTTTTCATAACAAAATTTTCGTAAACCTACAGTGAAAACAGACTTTAGAAAACCCAACGTGACAGGGTCGTAGACACTTTTCCTACTCGATTTGGTCCCTAAGAAGAAGAAGAGGATTGAGAATGGTGTTATTATTTTGATCATCAATGGCAAACGCTAGGATATAGCTCGCAGTGGTCCTATGGCAGCGAGGAGACCGTAATGACGCATGACGGAGGCGACATGTCGTCAAAAGTGGCCGAGCTCAGAAAATTGAGAAAAGCTCAGTCTGTGTTGATTAGTAATACTACTAGGTGGTGTTTTCTTTCTTATAAAAGGGTTTCCATAGCTGGTGGTGGTGGATCGGCTGGGATCATGTCTTATTTTTTTCGTCACAAAATTTTCGTAAACCTATAGTGGAAACAGACTTTTGAAAACCTATCGTGACTGGGTCGAAGAAACTTTTCCTGTTCGATTTGGTCCCTGAGAAGAAGATCAGGATTGAGAATAGTGTTATTATTTTGATCATCAATGGCAAACGCTAGGATATAGCTCGCAGCGGTCATGTGGCAGCAAGGAGACCATAACGACGCATGACGGAGGCGACATGTCGTCAAAAGTGGTCGAGCTCAGAAAATTGAGAAAAGCCCAGCCTGAGTTGGTTAGTAATGCTCTTAGGTGGTGTTTCCTTGCTTATAAAAGGGTTTCCATAGCTCGTGGTGGTGGATCGGCTAGGATCATGTCTTATTTTTTTCATCACAAAATTTTCGTAAACCTACAGTGGAAACAGACTTTAGAAAACCTAACGTGACAGGGTCGAAGACACTTTTCCTGTTCGATTTGGTCCCTAAGAAGAAGAAGAGGATTGAGAATGGTGTTATTATTTTGATCATCGATGGCGAACGCTAGGATATAGCTCGCAACGGTCATGTGGCAGCGAGGAGACCATAATGACGCATGACGGAGGCGACATGTCGTCAAAAGTGGTCGAGCTCAGAAAATTGAGTAAAGCCCAGTCTGTGTTGGTTAGTAATACTCCTAGGTGGTGTTTCCTTGCTTATAAAAGGGTTTCCAAAGCTCGTGGTGGTGGATCGACTGGGATCATGTCTTATTTTTTTCATCACAAAATTTTCGTAAACCTACAGTGGAAACAGACTTTAGAAAACCCAACGTGACAAGGTCGAAGACGCTTTTCCTGCTCGATTTGGTCCCTAAGAAGAAGAAGGGGATTGAGAATGGTGTTACTATTTTGATCATCAATAGCGAACGCTAGGATATAGCTCGCAGCGGTCCTATGGCAGCGAGGAGACCGTAATGACGCATGACGGAGGCGACATGTCGTCAAAAGTGGCTGAGCTCAGAAAATTGAGAAAAGCTCAGTCTGTGTTGGTTAGTAATACTACTAGGTGGTCTTTCCATGCTTATAAAAGGGTTTCCATAGCTTGTGGTGGTGGATCGGCTGGGATCATGTCTTATTTTTTTCATCACAAAATTTTCGTAAACCTACAGTGGAAACAGACTTTTGAAAACCTAACGTGACAGTGTCGAAAAAACTTTTCCTGTTTGATTTGGTCCCCGAGAAGAAGAAGAGGATTTAGAATAGTGTTATTATTTTGATCATCAATGGCGAACGCTTGGATATAGCTCGCAGCGGTCATGTGGCAGCGAGGAGACCATAATGACGCATGACGGAGGCGACATGTCGTCAAAAGTGGCCGAGCTCAGAAAATTGAGAAAAGCCCAGTCTGTGTTGGTTAGTAATACTCTTAGGTGGAGTTTCCTTGCTTTTAAAAGGGTTTCCAACGCTCATGGTGGTGGATCGGCTTGGATCATGTCTTATTTTTTTCGTCAAAAAATTTTTGTAGACCTACAGTGGAAAAAGTCTTTAGAAAACCAATTGTGACAGGGTCGAAGAAAGTTTTCCTGTTCGATTTGGTCCCTACGAAGAAGAATAGGATTGAGAATGGTGTTATTATTTTGATCTTCAATGGCAAACGCTAGGATATAGCTCGCAGCGGTCATATGGCAGTGAGGAGACCATAATGACGCATGACGGAGGTGACATGTCGTCAAAAATGGCCGAGCTCAAAAAATTGAGAAAAGCTCAGTCTGTGTTGGTTGGTAATACTCCTAGGTGGTGTTTCCTTGCTTATAAAAAGGTTTCCGTAGCTCGTGGGGGTGTATCGGCTGGGATCATGTCTTATTTTTTTTCTTCACAAAATTTTCGTAAACCTACAGTGGAAAAAGACATTAGAAAACCAAATTTGACAAGGTCGAAAAAACTTTTCCTGTTCGATTTGGTCCCTAAGAAGAAGAATAGGATTGAGAATGGTGTTATTATTTTGATCATCAATGGCGAACGCTAGGATATAGCTCGCAGTGGTCATATGGCAGTGAGGAGACCAAAATGACGCATGACAGAGCGACATGTCGTCAAAAAGAGCCGAGCTCACAAAATTGAGAAAAACTTAGTTTGTGTTGGTTTGTAATACTCCTAGGTGGTGTTTCCTTCCTTATAAAAGGGTTTCCATATCTCGTGGTGGTGGATCGGCTGGGATCATGTCTTATTTTTTTCATCACAAAATTTTCGTAAACCTACAGTGGATGAAAACTTTAGAAAATCAAATGTGACAGGGTCGAAGACACTTTTCCTGTTCGATTTGGTCCCTAAGAAGAAGAAGAGGATTAAGAACGGTGTCACCATTCTGATCATCACTGGCGAACGCTACGATATATCTCGCAGCGGTTCTGTGGCAGTGAGGAGACCAAAATGACGCATGACAGAGGCAACATATCTTCAAAAGTGGTCGAGCTCAGAAAATTGAGAAAAGCTCAATCTGTGTTAGTTGGTAATACTCCTAGGTGGTGTTTCCTTGCTTATAAAAGGGTTTCCATAGCTCGTGGTGGTGGATCGGCAGGGATCATGTCTTAATTTTTTCATCACAAAATTTTCGTAAACCTACAGTGGAAACAGACTTTAGAAAACCTAACATGACAGGGTCGAAGACACTTTTCCTGTTCGATTTGGTCCCTCAGAAGAAGAAGAGGATTGAGAATGGTGTTATTATTCTTATCATCAATGACGAACGCTAGGATATAGCTCGCAGCGGTCATGTGGCAGCGAGGAGACCATAATGACGCATGACGGACGCGACATGTCGTCAAAAGTGGCCGAGCTCAGAAAATTGAGAAAAGCCCAATCTGTGTTGGTTAGTAATACTCCTAGGTGGTGTTTTCTTACTTATAAAAGGGTTTCCAAAGCTCGTGGTGGTGGATCAGCTGGGATCATGTCTTATTTTTTTCATCATAAAATTTTCGTAAACCTATAGTGGAAAAAAACTTTAGAAAACCAAATGTGACAGGGTCGAAAAAACTTTTCCTGTTCGATTTGGTCCCTAAGAAGGAGAAGAGGATTGAGAATGGTGTTACTATTTTGATCATCAATGGCGAACGCTAGGATATAGCTCGCACCTTGGCGGGTCCCGTGTGATGAGAGACCTTAATGACGGATGCAGGAGGCAACATATCGTCAAAAGGGGCCAAGCGTACAAAATTGGGAAAAGCTCGGTCTGTGTTGGTTAGTGATACTCCTAGGTGGTGTTTCCTTGATCATAAAAGGGTTTCCATAGCTCGTGGTGGTGGATCGATTGGGATCATGTCTTATTTTTTTCATCACAAAATTTTCATAAACCTACAGTGGAAAAAGACTTTAGAAAACCAAATATGAAAGGGTCGAAGACACTTTTCCTGTTCGATTTGGTCCCAAAGAAGAAGAAGAGGATTAAGAATGGTGTCACCATTTTGATCATCACTGGAGAATGCTAGGATATATCTCGCAGCGGTCTTGTGGCCGAGAGGAGACCAAAATGACGTATGACGGAGGCAACATGTCTTCAAAAGTGGTCGAGCTCAGAAAATTGAGAAAAGCTCAGTCTGTGTTAGTTCGTAATACTCCTAGGTGCTGTTTCCTTGCTTATAAAAGGGTTTCCATAGCTCGTGGTAGGGGATCGGCTGGGATCATGTCTTATTTTTTTCATCACAAAATTTTCGTAAACCTACAGTGGAAACAGACTTTAGAAAACCCAACGTGACAAGGTTGAAGACATTTTTCTTGTTCGATTTGGTCCCTAAGAAGAAGAAGAGGATTGAGAATGGTGTTATTATTTTGATCATCAATGGCGAACACTAGGATATAGCTCGCAGCGGTCCTATGGCAGCGAGGAGACCGTAATGACGCATGACTGAGGCGACCTGTCGTCAAAAGTGGTCAAGCTCAGAAAATTGAGAAAAGCTCAGTCTGTGTTGGTTAGTAATACTACTAGGTGGTGTTTCCTTGCTTATAAAAGGGTTTCCATAGCTTGTGGTGGTGGATCGGCTGGGATCATGTCTTATTTTTTTCATCACAAAATTTTCGTAAACCTACTGCGGAAGCAGACTTTAGAAAACCTAACGTGACGGGGTCGAAGAAACTTTTCCTGTTCGATTTGGTCCCTAAGAAGAAGAAGAGGATTGAGAATAATGTTATTATTTTGATCATCAATGGCGAACGCTAAGATATAGCTCGCAGCGGTCATGTGGCAGCGAGGAGACCATAATGACGCATGACGGAGGCGGCATGTCTTCAAAAGTGGCCGAGCTCAGAAAATTGAGAAAAGACCAGTCTGTGTTGGTTAGTAATACTCTTAGGTGGTGTTTCCTTGCTTATAAAAGGGTTTCCAAAGCTAGTGGTGGTGGATCGGCTGGGATCATGTCTTATTTTTTTCATCACAAAAGTTTTGTAGACCTACAGTGGAAAAAGACTTTAGAAAACCAAATGTGACAGGGTCGAAGAAACTTTTCCTGTTCGATTTGGTCCCAACGAAGAAGAATAGGATTGAGAATGGTGTTATTATTTTGGTCATCAATGGCGAACGCTAGGATATAGCTCGCAGCGGTCCTGTGGCAGTGAGGAGACCTTAATGACGCATGCCGGAGGCAACATATTGTCAAAAGGGGCCAAGCGCACAAAATTGGAAAAAGCTCGGTCTGTGTTGGTTAGTGATACTCCTAGGTGGTGTTTCCTTCATTATGAAAGGGTTTCCATAGCTCGTGGTGGTGGATCGATTGGGATCATGTCTTATTTTTTTCATCACAAAATTTTCATAAACCTACAGTGGAAAAAGACTTTTGAAAACCAAATATGACAGCGTCGAAGACACTTTTCCTGTTCGATTTGGTCCCTAAGAAGAAGAAGATGATTGAGAATGGTGTTATTATTTTGATCATCAATGGCAAACGCTAGGATATAGCTCGCAGCGGTCTTATGGCAGCGAGGAGACCGTAATGACGCATGACGGAGGTGACATGTCGTCAAAAGTGGCCGAGCTCAGAAAATTGAGAAAAGCTCAGTCTATGTTAGTTAGTAATACTCGTAGGTGGTGTTTCCTTGCTTATAAAAGGGTTTCCACAGCTCGTGGTGGTGGATCGGTTGGGATCATGTCTTATTTTTTTCATCACAAAATTTTCGTAATCCTACAGTGGAAACAGACTTTAGAAAACCTAACGTGAGAGAGTCAAAGACACTTTTCCTATTCGATTTGGTCCCTGAGAAGAAGAAGAGGATTGAGAATGGTGTTATTATTTTGACCATCAATGGCGAACGCTAGGATATAGCTCGCAGTGGTCCTATGGCAGCGAGGAGACCGTAATGATGCATGACGGAGGCGACATGTCGTCAAAAGTGGCCTAGCTCAGAAAATTGAGAAAAGCTCAGTCTGTGCTGGTTAGTAATACTACTAGGTGGTGTTTCCTTGCTTATAATAGGTTTCCATAGCTTGTAATGGTGGATCGGCTGGGATCATGTCTTATTTTTTTCGTCACAAAATTTTCGTAAACCTACAGTGGAAACAGACTTTAGAAAACCTAACGTGACAGGGTCGAAGAAACTTTTCCTGTTCGATTTGGTGCCTGAGAAGAAGAAGAGGATTGAGAATAATGTTATTATTTTAATCATCAATGGCGAACGCTTGGATATAGCTCGCAGAGGTCATATGGCAGCGAGGAGACCATAATGACGCATGACGGAGGCGACATGTCGTCAAAAGTGGTCGAGCTCCGAAAATTGAGAAAAGCCCAGTCTGTGTTGGTTAGTAATACTCCTAGGTGGTGTTTCCTTGCTTAGAAAAGGGTTTCCAAAGCTCGTGGTGGTGGATCGGCTAGGATTATATCTTATTTTTTTCATCACAAATTTTTTGTAGACCTACAGTGGAAAAAGACTTTAGAAAACCAAATGTGACAGGGTCGAAGAAACTTTTCCTGTTCGATTTGGTCCCTACGAAGAAGAATAGGATTGAGAATGGTGTTATTATTTTGATCATCAATGGCGAACGCTAGGATATAGCTTGTAGCGGTCCTATGGCATTGAGGAGACAGTAATGACGCATTACGGAGGCGACTTGTCGTCAAAAAGGGCCGAGCTCACAAAATTGAGAAAAGCTCAGTCTGTGTTGGTTGGTAATACTCCTAGGTGGTGTTTCCTTGCTTATAAAAAGGTTTCCATAGCTCGTGGTGGTGGATCAGCTGGGATCATGTCTTATTTTTTTCATCATTTTTGTAATCCTACTGTGGAAAAGACTTTAGAAAACCAAATGTGACAGGGTCGAAGAAACTTTTCCTGTTCGATTTGATCCCTAAGAAGAAGAATATAATTGAGAATGGGGTTATTATTTTGATCATCAATGGCGAACGCTAGGATATAGCACGCAGCGGTCCTATGGCAGTGAGGAGACGGAAATGACGCATGAAGGAGGCGACATGTCGTCAAAAAGGGCCTAGCTCACAAAATTGAGAAAAGCTCAGTCTGTGTTGGTTGGTAATACTCCTAGGTGGTGTTTCCTTACTTATAAAAAGGTTTCCGTAGCTCGTGCTGGTGGATCGGCTGGGATCATGTCTTATTTTTTTCATCACAAAATTTTCGTAAACCTACAGTGGAAAAAGACTTTAGAAATAAAATGTGACAGGGTCGAAGAAACTTTTCCAGTTCGACTTGGTCCCTAAGAAGAAGAATAGGTTTGAGAATGGTGTTATTATTTTGATCATCAATGGCGAACGCTAGGATATAGCTCGCAGCGGTCCTGTGGCAGTGAGGAGACCTTAATGACGCATGCCGGAGGCAACATATTGTCAAAAATGGCCGAGCGCACAAAATTGGAAAAAGCTCTATCTGTGTTAGTTAGTGATACTCCTAGGTGGTGTTTCCTTGCTTATAAAAGGGTTTCCATAGCTTGTGGTGGTGGATCGACTGGGATCATGTCTTATTTTTTTCATCACAAAATTTTCGTAAACCTACAGTGGAAAAAGACTTTAGAAAACCATATATGACAAGGTCGAAGACACTTTTCCTGTTCGATTTGGTCCCTAAGAAGAAGAAGAGGATTAAGAACGGTGTCACCATTTTGATCATCACTGGCAAACGCTAGGATATATCTCGCAGCGGTCCTGTGGCAGAGAGGAGCCCAAAATGACGCATGACGGAGGCAACATGTCTTCAAAAGTGGTCGAGCTCAGAAAACTGAGAAAAGCTCAGTCTGTGTTTGTTAGTAATACTACTAGGTGGTGTTTCCTTGCTTATAAAAGGGGTTCCATAGCTCGTGGTAGGGGATCGGCTGGGATCATGTCTTATTTTTTTCATCACAAAATTTTCGTAAACCTACAGTGGAAACAGACTTTAGAAAACCCAACGTGACAGGGTCGAAGACACTTTTCCTGTTCGATTTGGTCCCTAAGAAGAAGAAGAGGATTGAGAATGGTGTTATTATTTTGATCATCAATGGCAAACGCTAGGATATAGCTCGTAGCGGTCCTATGGCAGCGAGGAGACCGTAATGACGCATGACGGAGGCGACATGTCGTCAAAAGGGGCCGAGCTCAGAAAATTGAGAAAAGCCCAGTCTGTGTTGGTTAGTAATACTCCTAGGTGGTGTTTAGTTGCTTAGAAAAGGGTTTCCAAAGCTCGTGGTGGTGGATCGGCTGGGATCATATCTTATTTTTTTTGTCACAAAATTTTTGTAGACCTACAGTGGAAAAAGACTTTAGAAAACCAAATGTGACAGGGTCGAAGAAACTTTTCCTGTTCGATTTGGTCCCTACGAAGAAGAATAGGATTGAGAATGATGTTATTATTTTGATCATCAATGGCAAACGCAAGGATATAGCTTGCAGCGGTCCTATGGCAATGAGGAGACAGTAATGACGCATGACGGAGGTGACATGTCGTCAAAAAGGGCCGAGCTCACAAAATTGAGAAAAGCTCAGCCTGTGTTGGTTGGTAATACTCCTAGGTGGTGTTTCCTTGCTTATAAAAAGGTTTCCGGAGCTCGTGGTGGTGGATCGGCTGGGATCATGTCTTATTTTTTTCATCATTTTTGTAATCCTACAGTGGAAAAGACTTTAGAAAACCAAATGTGACAGGGTCGAGGAAACTTTTCCTGTTCGATTTAATCCCTAAGAAGAAGAATATGATTGAGAATGGTGTTATTATTTTGATCATCAATGGCGAACGCTAGGATATAGCTCGCAGCGGTCCTATTCCAGTGAGGAGACGGTAATGACGCATGACGGAGGCGAGATGTCGTCAAAAAGGGCCGAGCTCACAAAATTGAGAAAAGCTCAGTCTGTGTTGGTTGGTATTACTCCTTGGTGGTGTTTCCTTACTTATAAAAAGGTTTCCGTAGCTCGTGGAGGTGGATCGGCTGGGATCACGTCTTATTTTTTTCATCACAAAATTTTCGTAAATCTACAGTGGAAAAAGACTTTAGAAAACCAAATGTGACAGGGTCGAAGAAACTTTTCCTGTTCGATTTGGTCCCAAAGAAGAAGAATAGGACTGAGAATGGTGTTATTATTTTGATCATCAATGGCGATCGGTAGGATATAGCCTGCAGCGGTCATATGGGAGTGAGGAGACCATAATGACGCACGACGGAGGCGACATGTCGGCAAAAAGGGCCGTGCTCACAAAATTGAGAAAAGCTCAGTTTGTGTTGGTTGGTAATACTCCTAGGTGGTGTTTCCTTGCTTATAAAAAGGTTTCCGTAGCTCGTGGTGGTGGATCGGCTGGGATCATGTCTTATTTTTTTCATCACAAAATTTCCGTAAACCTAGAGTGGAAAAAGACTTTAGAAAACCAAATGTGAAAGGGTCGAAGAAACTTTTCCTGTTCGATTTGCTCCCTAAGAAGAAGAATAGGATTGAGAATGATGTTATTATTTTGATCATCAATGGCGAACGCTAGGATATAGTTCGCAGCGGTCATATGGCAGTGAAGAGACCATAATGACGCATGACAGAGCGACATGTCATCAAAAAGGGCCGAGCTCACAAAATTGAGAAAAACTTTGTTTGTGTTGGTTAGTAATACTCCTAGGTGGTGTTTCCTTCCTTATAAAAGGGTTTCCATAGCTCGTGGTGGTGGATCGGCGGGGATCATGTCTTATTTTTTTCATCACAAAATTTTCGTAAACTTATAGTGGAAAAAGACTTTAGAAAATCAAATGTGACAGGGTCGAAGAAACGTTTCCTGTTCGATTTGGTCCCTAAGAAGGAGAAGAGGATTGAGAATGGTGTTACTATTTTGATCATCAATGGCGAACACTAAGATATAGCTCGCAGCGGTCCTGTGGCAGTGAGGAGACCTTAATGACGCATGCCAGAGGCAACATATCGTCAAAAGGAGCCAAGCACACAAAATTGGGAAAAGCTCGGTCTGTGTTGGATAGTGATACTCCTAGGTGGTGTTTCCTTGATTATAAAAGGGTTTCCATAGCTCGTGGTGGTGGATCGACTGGGATCATGTCCTATTTTTTTCATCACAAAATTTTCATAACCTACAGTGGAAACAGACTTTAGAAAACCCAACGTGACAGGGTCGAAGACACTTTTCCTGTTTGATTTGGTCCATAAGAAGAAGAAGAGGATTGGGAATGGTGTTATTATCTTGATCATCAATGGCGAACGCTAGGATATAGCTCGCGGCGGTCCTGTGGCAGCGAGGAGACCGTAATGACGCTTGACGGAGGTGACATGTCGTCAAAAGTGGCCGAGCTCAGAAAATTGAGAAAAGCCCAGTCTGTGTTGGTTAGTAATACTCGTAGGTGGTGTTTTCTTGCTTATAAAAGGGTTTCCATAGCTCATGGTGGTGAATCGGTTGGGATCATGTCTTATTTTTTTCATCACAAAATTTTCATAACCTACAGTGGAAACAGACTTTAGAAAACCCAACGTGACAGGGTCGAAGACAGTTTTCCTGTTCGATTTGGTCCATAAGAAGAAGAAGAGGATTGAGAATGGTGTTATTATCTTGATCATCAATGGCGAACGCTAGGATATAGCTCGCAGCAGTCCTATGGCAGCGAGGAGACCGTAATGACGCATTTACTCTGAGCGGCATATGTCGTCAAAAGTGGCCGAGCTCAGAAAATTGAGAAAAGCTCAGTCTGTGTTGGTTAGTAATACTACTAGGTGGTGTTTCCTTGCTTATAAAAGGGTTTCCATAGCTTGTGGTGGTGGATCGGCAGGGATCATGTCTTATTTTTTTCATCACAAAATTTTCATAAACCTACAATGGAAAAAGACTTTAGAATACCTAACATGACTGGGTCGAAGACACTTTTCCTGTTCGATTCGATCCCTAAGAAGAAGAAGAGGATTGAGAATAGTGTTATTATTTTGATCATCAATGGCGAACGCTAGGATATAGCTCGCAGTGGTCATGTGGCAGCGAGGAGACCATAATGACGCATGACGGAGGCGACATGTCGTCAAAAGTGGTCGAGCTCAGAAAATTGAGAAAAACCCAGTCTGTGTTGGTTAGTAATACTCCTAGGTGGTGTTTCCTTGCTTATAAAAGGGTTTCCAATGCTCGTGGTGGTGGATCGACTGGGATCATGTCTTATTCGTTTCGTCACAAAATTTTTGTAGACCTACAGTGGAAAAAGACTTTAGAAAACCAAATGTGACAGGGTCGAAGAAACTTTTCCTGTTCGATTTGGTCCCTGAGAAGAAGAATAGGATTGAGAATGGTGTTATTACTTTTATCGTCAATGGCGAACGCTAGGATATAGCTTTCAGCGGTCCTATAGCAGCGAGGAGACCGTAATGACATAGGACGGAGGCGACATATCGTCAAAAAGGGCCGAGCTCACAAACTTGAGAAAAGCTCAGTCTGTGTTGGTTGGTAATACTCCTAGGTGGTGTTTTCTTGCTTATAAAAGGTTTCCGTAGCTCATGGTGGTGGATAGGCTGGGATCATGTTTTTTTTTTCATCACAAAATTTTTGTAATCCTACAGTGGAAAAGACTTTAGAAAACCAAATGTGACAGGGTCGAAGAAACTTTTCCTGTTCGATTTGATCCCTAAGAAGAAAAATATGATTGAGAATGGTGTTATTATTTTGATCATCAATGGCGAACGCTAGGATATAGCTTGTAGCGGTCCTATGGCAGTGAGGAGACGGTAATGACGCATGACGGAGGCGACATGTCGTCAAAAATGGCCGAGCTCACAAAATTAAGAAAAGCTCAGTCTGTGTTGGTTGGTAATACTCCTAGGTGGTGTTTCCTTACTTATAAAAAGGTTTCTGTAGCTCGTGGTGGTGGATCGGCTGGGATCATGTCTTATTTTTTTCATCACAAAATTTTCGTAAACCTACAGTGGAAAAAGACTTTAGAAAACCAAATGTGACAGGGTCGAAGAAACTTTTCCTGTTCGATTTGGTCCCTAAGAAGAAGAATAGGTTTGAGAATGGTGTTATTATTTTGATCATCAATGGCGAACGCTAGGATATAGCTCGCAGCGGTCATATTGCAGGGAGGAGACCATAATGACGCATGACGGAGGCGACATGTCGTCAAAAAGGGCCGAGCTCACAAAATTGAGAAAAGCTCAGTCTGTGTTGGTTGGTAATACTCCTAGGTGGTGTTTCCTTGCTTATAAAAAGGTTTCCGTAGCTCATGGTGGTGGATCGACTGGGATCATGTCTTACTTTTTTCATCACAAAATTTCCGTAAACCTACAGTGGAAAAAGACTTTAGAAAACCAAATGTGACAGGGTCGAAGAAGCTTTTCATGTACGATTTGGTCCCTAAGAAGAAGAATAGGATTGAGAATGGTGTTATTAATTTGATCATCAATGGCGAACGCTAGGATATAGCTCACAGCGGTCATATGGCAGTGAGGAGACCATAATGACGCATGACAGAGCGACATGTCGTCAAAAAGGGCCGAGCTCACAAAATTGAGAAAAACTTTGTTTGTGTTAGTTAGTAATGCTCCTAGGTGGTGTTTCCTTCCTTATAAAAGGGTTTCCATAGCTCGTGGTGGTGGATCGGCTGGGATCATGTCTTATTTTTTTCATCACAAAATTTTCGTAAACCTACAGCGAAAACATACTTTAGAAAACCTAACGTGACAGGGTCTAAGAAACTTTTCCTGTTCGATTTTAGTGATCTTTTTTGAAGAAACTTGAGCTATACTTGTCCAATTTTAGTGATCTTTTTGGCGTTGGAAAGATAAGAAGTAGAGCTACAACTCTTATATTGGTACCAAAGTCCAGTTCTGACGTTTTGAAGGTCGAAAATCCATTTTACTGAGGCTGACAAGTTGTACTGCGAGTTTTGGATCACTCACTTATGTAATTAGTTGTTATTGGGCAAATTAACCTCTTATGGGCCTTTCTCTTTGGTCTTAACATCTGATTATTTAGGTTAAACCTAGGAGACATTATAAATATGTTTTTAGAGTCTTAGGTTAGCAGCTTTTGATTACTTGTGAATCTTGAGCCGTTTTGCGAATTTTAATCTTTGTTTTATTTTTGAGACTAATCTTCTCTCTTTGCATCTTTCTTAATTTCGTTTTTGGCAAAACCTTTAATTGAAGGCTAGACCTTTTCGATCAATTCATTGGTTAAGGATTTCATAGAGGATCTTGAGGTTGGTTATTACTGTTAAATTCGATTTTATGTTTCTACTTCTTTTCCTTTTGATCTCTCGTCTCTTTAATTTCTGTATGCAAACTCGTTTTAGGTATTGATGCTTACTCATACCAATTTCGTCTTTGCTCTCTGATTTGAGATTATTTGAATTAAATTGAACACTTGTTTTGGTTTATTTCGAATAAGGATCAATAGGATCTATAACGCTTAGTTATAGGTTTGCTAGAATTCAGTTATTAAATTGATTATGTTTTGTGACGCTTGTTCCTTTTTCATAATTAATTGAATTCTGTGAAGCTTAATCCAGTAGGAATTTGTATAGGTTTAATCAACGCTTGATTGGTTAATTCTGTGATCAAACAAGAATAGAACACGAAATAGAATAATATTTTGAACCTGTGATAGATCCGAAGTGAAAGTTCCTATAACCAGTGGATTGATTGTTGTTATCAATTGAATTTCTTCATTAGTGCAATATGTTTTCAACTGAAATCCCCCCCCCCCCCGCCAATTTTGTTCTTTACACGTTCTTGTTCTTGGTTATTGTTAATTAGAGATCCTTGTGAGACGACCAAGGTTGAATTGTCTTGTTACTATATTATTGTTTTATTGATTTTGACCCGTGCGCGACCGCGGATCAAATTGGCGACGTTGCCGAGGATCTCTGATCAAGAATAGCCAATTCAAGAACCCTACTAACGTCTCTAACCTTTGATTTTGCGTTTTGATTGTGTTTCAGGTTTTGACATTGGATTTGGCATTGAGTTAGTAGAAAAATCGGTTTTCGGTCAACTTGCTCAGATTGCTCCGAAATTTGACCAGAAAATCCGAAAAAAATCAAGGATCAGGACTCCCTTATCAGGTACTGATTACGGGACTACAGGCTTAAATTCCAAAATTCTACGTTTAGACCACTTTTTTAATTTTTTTAATTTTTCTTGTTTTTAAAAAAATCCACAAAAATTAGCGTAATCTTTATTTTATTTTTAGGGATTTTTGGTGCTGTTTTTATATTTTTTAGATTTTATTTGATAGGGTTCGTCGATTTCTTTATTGTTTTAGCGATTAGGACATTGTTGGTATTTTCTGATTTGTTGTGCTGCTTTCATATGTGTTTATGATGCATGACTAGGTCCAATTCTGACATTCTGCATTCTTTTGATCCAGAAATAGATATGACTTTTCATTCACTCAGAAAACTTTATAAGGCTAGTACTAGTAATTATATAGGTGATAGTGATAGTGATAGCATTAGCATATTTAGTCATACTCTATTTGACACTGATTCTGATTCTGAATTTCTTGTTGATACCATGGCTGCTAGAACACTAAGGGAACTTGTTGCACCTGATGTTACTTATAATGCTTTGTGTAACACGTATATTTTTACGATACGTTAATTAGCGGTAATATTGTACTTTTGTCGTAATTATGCTTTAATAAAGCAATTGCTTGTTCCCTAAGTAAGTGACTTAATTAAATCAAGAGCTAATATAATTAAGAATTAATATTTTTATATTGATTCACGGTTCGAAGATCGTCGAAAAATTCTAACGAAGTTTCGGCGCGTTTCAAATCGCCGGGCAATTTCTGCATGAATAAAATTTAAAATGAGCCCGATTTCGATGAAAATCGAATCGTAACCTGTTTTAATTGTTTTTGAATGAATTATAGTGTTTTTATTATTTATGAAATAATAGTATCACGTGGAGAATTAATTCCTCGCGAATTAATTTTTTGAGATTTTTCCGGCGAGAAATTAATCGGTTTTGCGGTTTCTCGCCGCCGTGTTTTTAAACCTTAAGATTCTAGATTAGAGGGGAATCATGAGTGAAGTGAGATTAGATGGGTTAGAGTGAGTGATGTGATTAGCATCTAACAAAGGTGATTAGGTGTCACTTAACTTGTGGGTTATTTCAAAATTTTACCTTTTATTTAAATTCTTATATTATTAAGTACTAATTAAGTGAGTAAGTGAGAAAAAAATTTATAAAACCCCTCCCCCCCCAGCTGCAAACTCGTGGACAGCCCCCCCCTCAAACCCTCACACTCACTTCTCCTTCTTCTCCAAAGAAAACAAGAAACTCCATAGCCATTCCTTCAAGGTTTCTTGAGTTTTCAAATTGGTTCTTCATCAAAGCTTGGTCTAGTTCTTCATACCTTCTCCTATCTTCATCTCCATCATCATCTAAGGTAAAGAAAACAAATTTTTCCTCCCCCTTTTTCTCTTCAACAGCCGCGGCCTCCCCCTCCCCTTTTGAGCTAGTTTTGTTTTTCCAAATCTTGTATAAATGCTAGGTTCTCTTCTCTATACCATTAGCTATCATTCCAACCATTTATTTGAGTATGAAATTAGAATTTTTCCTCTCTCTTTTAAGCCCTAAAACAGCACCCAACAGCCCCCCCTTGTGTTGTTTAATTGTTGTTCTAGTTGTGATTAATTGATGATTGTTGTTGTTTGTTGGTTGATGATGAACAAAAGGGAGATGAATCATCTTAAAACCCTTCCTTTGATGCTCTAGGGCAAAAACCCTAGAGGTTAGAAAAGGGGAAATGATGTGATCCTAGTTGAATCAATCAATTGGTTGTGGATTGGTGTTATTGGAAGTGATTAGATGTTGATTTAGGCTATAGTTTTGTTTAAGCCTAAGTAACATGTAGTTTTGGGAATTTTGCCTATTCTTGAACCATGAGAAGCATGAGGTCTTGATGTTAAATTATATGTTCAAGTGTTAGATAACTTGTTTAGAATAAATTTTAAGGTTATTGGAGTTGATATGCATGAGTTAGTATAGGTGTTAGCTTATGTATATGTAAAAATTGTTTCTTAAGGGACTAGAATGGCATGTAGGGAAATGATCATTTTGTTCTCTAAATTTCCAACAAGATTATAATGATGATTTATGACTTTTTGGCTTTGAAGCATGGCTGAAAAGAATTGTGAAAAAGGGCACTAATTTGATTAAGGAAAAGGTTTTAGAAACATAACATTTGATATGCTTAAGTGTGCTTAATGTATTAATTGAAGTTGATGATGTTTTGGTATCTATAAAATGATTTAAAAAGGGTTGTGATTATGAAAAGATTAGTTCAAATTTTTGAGAAAAGGAAGTAATTTCTAATTGCTTGAATTCTTGTATGAAAATGTACTAAGTTTTTTATAGTTGTGAAAGATTTGTTAGTCATGCCTACTTGGAGTTCAAGAAAAGAGAATTAGTCTCAAAACCTTGCTTTTTCAAATGATTTTGAGTGTGTCATTAAGTTGTAATGTTTGTTTGAGTATTGGGTAGGAAAGGGATAAGTTGAGAGCAAAAGCTTAACTAGAATTTCTAGATTTTACTAAGTTGTATGTGGTAATAGGAATCGAAGTACCGGAGATTGAGCTGCGGTTTTAATTCAAGACATAGGAGCGACGTTGACGACATGCCAGGTGTGGTAAGGGCACTTCTAGACATTTTAGGATTTTATTTTTTATGTCCCTGTGTAAGGACAACTTTAGAGATGCTTAAGTCCTTGTTCTGCTATTTAAATGCTTAATACGAAGAAGTCTGAGAACTCTACGAGTTCGAAGTTAGGGTCTTCGAACCCCTTCGTTTATTTTTGTCGTGCGGCCGAACATATTCTGAGTCATTGTGGGTGAAAAATTATGCGGTTGGTCTACTGGCCCCAACCCCCCACGTGTTTGTACCTCCCTGTTAATTCCATCGAGTTACAGGGGGATGGATTCCTTGATTTGCGTGTCCAGCATGTGATGTTGTGATATGATTGAGTTATGCGTTATTTAATATGAGATTAAACATATGTTGTGAATTACGTATTGCTGTTGAATTGTGTTTCTTTATGCAGAGTGCTTTTATTGCTTAAAATGTCAAATTGCATTTTCTTCATGTTAAGCATGCTCTCCTTATTTGATATACGGTCAAGTAATCTTGTGTATCACTCTTTGACTATCGTAAGCGGCGAGCTGTTCATCGAGTGAGAGAGCTAGGTAGTCGTCGTGGACGCTTTTGAGCCGTGTGACCGGATAATCGAGGTGCTAGGTCCCCTTCGTTTACGGGAGATTAGCTAGGCGTCGCGGCGTAAGGCAGAGTGCCTACCTAGGGAGAAGCGAAAGATCCCAAGGCTACGGCTGGTATGTCAGTTGATGGATCTGCGTCTGCTTTCCAGAATTATTGTCGAGTCGAGAGAAAATGAGTAGTGAGTCGAGTCGAGTCTAGAGTGAGAGAGTTGAGTTACGTTCTGTGAATGATATACATTGTTGTTTGCTTATTGCTTTATGCATTGATTATCTTGATTTGTTGAGAAGTTGACCCTTTCCCGTGGTGCCTTCAATTCATGACGGTTACCCAGGCGATGGCGAAGGGCGTTTGGATTCCGGCGATGAGGACGTCGCCGGAGATTTTCTTTGACTTCCCTGATATGGACCAACCCACGGCGATGGAGTTCGACCCCATCTCCAGCCGTGTGGTATACACTGGGGACGTGGTGCAGACACTACGAAAGGATGGCATAGCCGTGAGGCAGGATGTGACACGGCGTACGGTGAGTTTCCCGATCCGGATGGGACAGGTGGGGGAGGCGTGGCGTGCCAGCCCAGCGCGAGAGGCTACGAGAGCTTCTTCTTCTTCACCAGTAGGACTTCATGACATTCCTAGGAGCACGCTGCTACCAGATTTGCAGACGAGGCGCAGGCGTGGACCCCGGTGATACGCCGAGATCCGCAGGAGCTTCACTTCGAGGGTCTTGTTCTAGATCCCCTGTAATCCGCTTCCCCTCGTCGCTAGGACCCCTACACTTTGTGGCTTCCTCCTCCGTTTGTCTTTGTGCCACGCAGGCGGATTGCATTGGGCGAGATCAATTGAGGAGTGGGCGACGGTGAGTATACCCCAGTGATGTGCACGTGGGCGTGCGGTGCGGCTCCCTTCATTGACCTGACAGGCGAGGACCTGATGGAGGAGGAGGAGGACCCGTCAGAGGATTTGGGCAGCGACCTGTAGCTGTGATGTTGGTTGACTGCTGCGTTATGTCTTTTTGTTGATAGACTGTTGTATATATTTGGGATGACTGTATTTATGACTTTTATGTTCCATGTGTCGTGACCAGTCGGGCTAGATGTTATTTTGGGTTACAGGGTAGACTAGCTGTCTCACTTTTGGAGCAGCCCCCTGCATGGGTGTCTGCCGGAAGTAACCCCAGGGTATGATTGCTCTCTTGAGGGTCGTCATACCATAGGTGTATTTCTTTGTACATTTACTACCTCGTATTTTTATGATATCACATTTACGACTTGTCTATATATATATATATATATATATATATATGTATTATGCATGTATGTCTTATTCGTGTTCGAGTCTTGTGTCCTAGTTGCACCATGTTTCGAAAAGCTGTAATTACTCTGATGTGCGCTTGCAGGAATTATTGATGTTTTTAAAAAAAAATATACCGCATTTTTCTAAAGGGTACAAGAGTACCGTTTTAAAACGCATCGCATACAGGTTTAGTTTAGCTATGTAGCGGTCTGGAAACGGGTTGTTACACTTTGTGCATTGAATACCTTGATGTTGAGGTGCCTTTTGAGCTTAAATCTTGTTTAATATATTTGCTTCCTAAGTTTCATGGTCTTGCAGGTGAAGATCCTCACAAACATCTTAAGGAGTTTCATATTGTTTGCTCTACCATGAAACCTCAAGGTGTTCCAGAAGACCACATCAAGCTGAGAGCTTTCCCATTCTCCTTGCAAGACACCGCCAAAGACTGGTTGTACTACCTTCAACCAGGCTCTGTGGCAAGCTGGAATGAATTGAAGAAGTTGTTCTTGGAGAAATTTTTCCCTGCCACTAGAGCTGCTTCGATCAGAAAGGAAATATGTGGCATCAGGCAGATTGCGAATGAATCTTTGCATGAATACTGGGAGAGATTCAAAAAGTTGTGTACAAACTGCCCTCACCGTCAGATTTCTGAATAGCTACTCATACAGTATTTTTATGAAGGCCTGTTGCCTATGGACCGAAACATCATGGATGCTGCTAGTGGAGGAGCACTTGTGGATAAAACCCCAGCAGATGCAAGAAGCCTGATTGAGAATATGTCTATTAATTCTCAGCAGTTCACTACCAGAAACAATTCAGTGGTGCTGGCAAAAGGAGTCAATGAGATACAGGCTGCTGAACACAAGAACTTAGAGGCCAGGCTTGATAAACTTACTTCATTGGTGGAAAAGTTGGTTGTAACTAAAACTCAGGCAGCGAGAATTTGTGGTATTTGCACCTCTGCAGAGCACCCTACAGATGCATATCCTACATTGCAGGAGGCTAATAATGCTAACACTTCTCAGGCCTATGCAGCAAACATATTCAATGACAGGCCCCAGCCCAACATTGATCTGTCTTCCAACAGGTACAACCCCAATTGGAGAAACCATCCAAACCTGAGATGGGGAAATACCTCACAGCAGCCCAGGCCACAACTTGCCCCCACAAATTTAGCGTAACAACACGAGTCATGCGAAATCTGAACCTTCATTGGAGGACCTTGTTAAACAGATGGCAGTCCAGAATCTCCAATTCCAACAACGAACAGATTCAACCATTCAGAATTTGGAGGCAAAAATTGGACAGCTAGCAACTTTCATCAATCAGATGCAGTCTCAGGGGTCGGGCAATTTGCCTGCCCAACCGGTAGTGAATCCAAATGTCAGTCCAATTACTCTGAGATCCGACAAGGCTGTTGAAACTCCAGAAATTCGTGAGCCTCCTCCAGCAGCAAACACAAGTGGCAGGAAACATGATTAGCCACCTTCTGCACCTACCTCTGGTGATGATAATGATGCACAGCCTATACCACTTCCCTTCCCTCAAAGGGCTGTGCCTAAGAAGATAGATGAGACAGATAAAGACAAAGAAATCTTGGATACATTTAGGAAGGTTGAAGTGAATATCCCTCTCCTTGAAGCTATCAAGTAGATTCCAAGATATGCTAAGTTCCTTAAAGAGCTGTGAACACACAAAAGGAGGCTGAAGGGGAATGAAAAGGTCAACATGAGTCGCAATGTTTCTGCACTCATACAGCCCACGATGCCCCAAAAGTGCAATGATCCAGGGCTTTTTACTGTTCCATGTACCATAGGCGAGAGTAAATTTAAAAATGCTATGCTAGATTTAGGTGCTTCCATTAATGTTATGCCTACATCTATTTATAACTCTCTGGCTCTTGGTCCTTTACAGCATACAGGTGTTGTTATTCAGCTGGCAAACAGGAGCAGTGCTAATCCTGCTGGACTTGTGGAGGATGTGCTTGTAAAAGTTGATGACTTGACCTTTCCTGTAGATTTTTACATTCTAGACATGGAGGGAGAGACAAAATCCAGCAGAGCACCTATCATCCTAGGCAGACCGTTCCTAAAAACTGTAAGAACCAAGATTGATGTCCATGCTAGAACATTATCCATGGAATTTGGGGATAACATAGTCAAATTCAACATCTTTGATGCCATGATGCATCCTATGGAAGAGCATTCCCTTTTCCAAATAGAGTTACTTACTGATTTGGTTGATGAGACTTACCCTGATGTGTTTACTGCAGATTTCCCTTCTTTGTCTGATTTTGATGATACTTACACTTGTGACATTTGCACTGATGTCCAGTTGTGTTCTGTGTGTGCTGAAATTGAGGCTGCCTTCATTTTGATAGTCATTCTGATTGCATGGCTGTTGTGCCTATTGATGTTACAAATGATGTTGCCACACTGCAAGCTGCTGATGTAACTACTTCCACCAGAATTCTTCCCTCCATTGAGCAGCCACCCACCCTAGAGCTCAAGCCACTGCCTGAGCATTTGAAGTATGCATACTTAGAGGAGAGTGAGAAGTTACCAGTGATTATCTCAGCAAATCTTGAAGCTGACCAAGAGGGGAAGCTGCTGGAAATATTAAAGAAACACATGAGAGCCATTGGATGGACCTTGGCTGACATTCCTGGCATTAGCCCTTCCATGTGCATGCTTAGGATACTACTTGAGGATGGGGCGAAACCAGTGAGGCAGCCACAAAGGAGACTTAATCCCTTGATTCTATATGTGGTGAAGAAGAAGGTAACCAAGCTTCTACAAGCTAGCATCATATATCCCATTTCTGATAGTCAGTGGGTGAGCCCTGTCCAAGTAGTTCCTAAGAAGACTGGCATCACGGTGGTTAAAAATGAGAATAATGAACTTATTCCCACCAGAGTGCAAAACAGTTGGAGAGTGTGCATTGATTACAGGAGACTCAACCAAGCGACCAGAAAGGATCACTTTCCTTTGCCCTTCATCGATCAGATGCTTGAGCGCTTGGTAGGTAAATCTCACTATTATTTTCTTGATGGTTTTTCAGGTTACTTTCATATCCATATTGCACCAGAGGACCAAGAAAAGACCACATTCACCTGCCCCTTTGGCACTTTTGCCTATCGGAGGATGCCCTTCGGCCTATGCAATGCACCTGGCACTTTCCAGCGGTGCATGATTAGTATTTTTGCTGATTTTATAGAAAATTGCATAGAGGTGTTTATGGATGACTTTACTGTTTATGATTTCTCATTTGATGTGTGTTTGGATAGTTTGGATAGAGTCTTGCATAGATGCATAGAAACTAACCTTGTTCTGAATTATGAGAAATGTCATTTTATGGTAGAACAAGGTATAGTTTTAGGACATGTGATCTCTAAAAAAGGTATGGAAGTGGATCCTGCAAAGATTGATGTGATTTCTAGTTTACCTTACCCATCTTGCATACGCGAAATTCGTTCTTTTCTTGGTCATGCAGGTTTCTACAGGCGCTTTATCAAGGATTTCAGCAAGATAGCACTTCCGCTATCAAACTTGCTGCAAAAGGATGTGCCTTTCACCTTTGATGATAAATGCAAGAAGGCATCTGATTGCCTAAAGAAGGCGCTGACTCCTACTCCAATTATTCAGCCACCTGAGTGGACTCTCCCCTTTGAAATTATGTGTGATGCATCTAATTATGCATTGGGGGTTGTCCTTGCACAAAGAGTTGGCAAAGCTGCCCGTGTTATTTATTATGCTTCTAGGACTTTAGATGCTGCACAGGAAAATTATACTACCACTGAAAAAGAACTCTTAGCCATTGTGTTTGCTCTTGATAAAGTTAGATCATATTTGCTTGGTTCAAAGGTAGTTGTTTTTATTGACCATGCAGCTTTGAAGTTCCTATTGAAGAAGCCAGAAGCAAAGCCGAGACTCATTCGGTGGATGTTGCTGCTCCAAGAGTTTGATTTGGAGATAAGAGACAAGAGTGGAGCAGAGAATCTTGTGGCGGACCACTTGAGCAAAATAGAGAGGGTTGAAGACCTTCTCCCCATTCATGATGATTTCCCTGATGAGCAGCTTTTACAGCTGCGAGATGTTACTCCTTGGTTTGCTGACTTGGTTAATTATTTGGTTGCTGGAGTTCTACCCCCACAGGCATCTAAAGCACAAAGAGATAAACTTAAAAGTGATGCCAAATATTATGTGTGGGATTACCCTTATTTGTGGAAATTATGTAGTGACCAAGTGATTAGGAGATGTGTTCCCAACCATGAGGTTCAGTCTATTCTTCACTTCTATCATGCCTCTCAGGTAAGGGAATACTTTGGGCCACAACGGACAGTGAGAAAGGTATTGGATTCAGGTTTCTTTTGGCCCACCATCTTCAAAGATGCATTTGAGACTTTCCGCACTTATGAGCAGTGCCAGATAGCAGGTATAGCAATCACTCGCAGGAGTGAGATGCCTCAGTAACCTATGCTTTTTTGTGAGATATTCGATGTATGGGGCATTGACTTTATGGGCCCCTTCCCTGTCTCTTTTGGTTTTTCTTATGTATTGCTTGCTGTTGATTATGTCTCTAAGTGGGTGGAGGCCAAAGCCACTCGGACTAATGATTCTCGAGTTGTTGTGGATTTTGTTAGGTCCAATATTTTTTGCAGGTTTGGAATACCCCGAGCCATCATAAGTGACCAAGGCACTCATTTTTGCAATCGCACCATGGAGTCTTTGCTTCGGAAGTACGGGGTTGTGCATAGAGTATCTACACCTTATCACCCCCAAACCAATGGGCAAGCTGAAATCTCAAATAGGGAGATCAAACAGATTTTAGAAAAGATGGTGCAGCCAAATAGGAAGGATTGGAGCCGCCGACTAGAGGAAGCTCTTTGGGCTCACAGGACAGCCTACAAGACACCCATAGGGATGTCTCCCTATCGGCTTGTGTTTGGTAAGGCATGCCACCTCCCAGTGGAGATAGAGCACCGTGCTTATTGGGCGGTCAAGAGTTGTAACCTTGAATTTGACCAAGCGGGCTTGGAGAGAAAGCTTCAATTGCAACAACTTGAAGAGCTTCGACTAGAGGCTTATGAGAACTCCAAGATTTATAAGGAGAAAACCAAACACTTCCATGATAAAATGATTTCTAGGAAGGAGTTCTCCATTGGGCAAAAAGTCTTATTGTTCAATTCTCGCCTTAAAATCATGGCGGGTAAACTTCAATCTAAGTGGATTGGCCTTTTTGTTGTTACTAACACCTTTCCTTATGGTGCAGTAGAGATAAAGAGTGAGGCCACTAATAAAGTCTTCAAAGTCAATGGACACCGCCTCAAGCATTTCCATGAGAGCCCCACACTTGAAGAGGAAACTATAGAAGAGCTCTCCTTGGAAAAGCCCACCTACCCTCAAGCTTCTCCACCTTGATGAGGGAGTTTTCTTTCCTTACTCTTATTTTATACTTGTTGCTTACATTGAGGACAACGTGTGATTTAAGCGTGGGGAGAGATCTTCTAGCATAGTAGTTTTGTTTTTGTTTTTGTTTTGAGTTTTTGTTATTAAAAAAAAATTGTATGCATTTTCATTGGATTTCTTGGTTTGTATGAGTTGGGAGTGATTTCACTATTCTAGGACTATAGATCTTGTGGCATGATATGGATGACTTCCTTGCATTCTTAGTATGATAAGTTGGATTTGAATACTAAATTGTGCACCATTTGTGATAGATCATTGTCCTTGGTGAGATTTGGGCCTTATAATGGGTAGAATACATTTTGCCATTCTCTTTCTTTCTTGTGTGATTTCACTCATGATTGTTGGTTACTCTAAAACTTGACTCTTGTTGAAATTCTTGTTCACATGCATGCATTGAAATGATCTAGGCAATTTTTGTTCTTTTTAGCCACTAGCCAAATAAGCCTACCTTGCAATTATCCCTTTGTTTAACCCCTTTGAGCCTATTTATCCCATTCTTTGTTATATAGCTCATTATAAGCCTAAAAGTAAAAAACCATGATATGACCCAATCTTAGGGGATAAAGGAGCAAAAGGAGCTTTGCTTTAAAAAAATGTGCTAATAAATATTGCATAAGTGTGGGGGGCTCAAAAATGTGGTCGTGATAGAATATCTAATGTTGTGCTTCATTGGGAATTTGGCAAGTGAAAAAAAAACAAAAAAAAACAAAAAAATGAAAAAAAAGAAAAAATTAAAAAAAAAATGGAGCACAACTTTTGGTAAAAAAGAATAGAAAAAGAAGAAAAGTGGAAAAGTGGAAAATGGATTGAAATTTGGTTGAGTTGTCCCACATGATTATTTGGCAATTGTTTTCCATTGCTCATCTATCCTCTTTGATTTAATAGCCTAGTTACCCTTTCAATTATCCCACCTTGACCTTGGCCCCATTATAACCTTAATAAAGACCTTTTGATTTTTGTGTGCATGTGTTTCAAGTGTGGATGTTAGAGTTTTTTCAAGCCTATAGTAGTGCTAGCTTTCATAATGTGCTTTGAGTGTAAACACTAGCCTAGACACTTGAGAGTTTGAGAGAAATTTATTTTTTGTGAGGATTCTATCACTTTTGATGCACTCTTTGGTTATTCTATTCTCTTGTTTGCTTTGAAGGTAATAAGATGTTATTCATAATTGCCATGGGTCCTTGAAACCTTGAATGAGCATTTTGCTTGCCACTTTGCATCCTTGGGATTCATTGAAAATGTATCTTTGCTTTGTTTTGACCATGAGTTTTGCTCGGAGTGCAAAAGCTTAAGTGTGGGAGAATTTGATCAATGCATTTTAATGCATCTTTTATATCATTTCACTTGGTGTTATTAAATGTGTGATTTGCCCAACAACTACTTTTTAACATGGTTTTGCATCTTTGGGTCTTAATTGGGCTTTAATGAATTCAATTGCTAATTTTCGGATTTTGATTACATCATGACTCATGTTCCTTCTACAGGCCATAACTTGAGCTATACTTGTCCGATTTTAGTGATCTTTGTGGTGTTGGAAAGCTAAGAAGCAGAGCTACAACTCTTATGTTGGCACCATAGTCTGGTTCTGACGTTTGGAAGGTTGAAAATCCATTTTATTGAGGCTGGCAAGTTGTACTGTGAGTTTTGGATCACTCACTTATGTAATTAGTTGTTATTGGGCTAATTAACCTCTTATGGGCCTTTCTCTTTGGTCTTAACATTTGATTATTTAGGTTAAACCTAGGAGACATTATAAATACGTTTTTAGAGTCTTAGGTTAGCATCTTTTGATTACTTGTGAATGTTGAGCCGTTTTGCGAATTTTAATCTTTGTTTTATTTTTGAGACTAATCTTCTCTCTTTGCATCTTTCTTAATTTCGTTTTTGGCAAGACCTTCAATGGAAGATTATGACTCTCAAAGAGTTTACAGAAGCTCCTAGAAGATACAACACAAAGTCCTTCTCTCAGAAACCTGTTAGAAAACTATCTGAGAACAATGTCATGCAAGTGTATCTCACTATTATCTCAAGGGATTCTAGACTTACTGGTGCTTCTAAAATGAGTCAAGAAGAGAAAGCCGAAGTTCCAACTGTTGGTTCTATCACCAGAGTCTATGACACAACTCTTGCCATTCTTCATTTTGATGATATACTGCAGTGTTCTGTAAGTAGGCCTCCAAGTGTTTTCAAACTACAACAACAATGGGAAGCAATTCGTGAACATCTTGAAGTTGGATTCAATTGGAATCAAATGGAAACACATTGGAAAGACAAAGCTCTTCTACCTCATCTGAAACCAGTTACTCAAGATGAGGAAGATCAAGAGAATTTGAGAAGAATTTATTTTTCTGAGAATGATGTCCTCAACACCTGCCTCATTGAGACAGAAGAAGCTCTGAAAAAAGATTTATCAGAAGCTGAGCTTACCAGATTTGATGAATATGTTGATGAGCTGTTCAAACATATAGAAACTTTGTTTCTGAGTATGGTTTACCCAGAGGAATTGGAGCATAGATGGAAAGAGAATTTGGAGTTTGAGAGACAAAAGTTTGGAAGATTAATCAAATGGAGTTTACCAAATGATGAATTCTTCCTTAAGGCTAAGGAAAGTAAGGAAAGGAGACTGAGATTATCGCAAGGAGTTCTTATGGAACATCAGAAGTTGACTTCTAGGAGATGGCAATGGACCATCATTGAACATGCTGAAAAGGTTCCAGAACCTACTCCTCCTCCTGCAGATGATGAACCAGTCATCATTTCTAGAGCACAGTATGAGACTTTCGTGAATACTACTCAGAAAGTGTCTCAGTTGGAGAATACTGTTAACTTCCTCATGGATTGCCTTAACCAACTCCTTCCTCCTCCACCTTAAACCTTTATCTCTTTTGTTTTCAAATGCTCTGTATGTTTTTTTAACCTGATACAATTATCTTATGAATTATTTGAATGTTTACTTCAAATTTTTCTCTTGTTTACTTATGTTTTTGACTATGATGTGTTTTACACTTTTTTTGTCTGATGATAAAAGGGGGAGTAAAAGTAAGGTCCGATGAATGCGCTTAAGTATCACATAACATGCATCATTCATCATACATAGTATATTTTTAGTTGCTCTAATATTCATTACTACAATAGAGTAGCAATGAATCATGGTGTACAAACATGGAGTAGCAATAACAGGCATCACTCATCACATATCATGGTGTACGCAAAACATAGTGTACAAACACTCAGCATGTGGTCCTCAATATTATTTAAATATATGCTCGGATACATGTATATATTATGCTATCATACAAATGCTCTGATACTTAGAAATATTTGACTGAATCTTAGAATGTTGAACTCAGCGGGAGATCCTTGAAATTATTTTTGAAACTAAATTGTTCATCAACCTTAGATACTTGTCATCATAAAAAATAGGGAGATTATTGGAACCTAAACGATTGAGAAGTTTAGACCCTCATTAATTTTGATGATAACAAAGTATTTCCAAGTGAACAATTTAACTTCTAGTAAGTCTTGAAGTCTTGTAGCTTTCTCTTTGGAGTGGCAACACCAGTTATTTCACATGGCGGCAATATATGCCTCCAACTCTTATATTACTCGCAGACAACTTTGGCAGGACCTTACTGATGCCCAGGCATTACATCATGGGCCTTGGTGTTTTCTTGGGGACTTCAACACTGTTTTAGGCTCCCATGAGTACAGAGGAAAAGGTAGACCTACTCAAATAGCTCGCAGCATTTCGTAAACCGGTGCGATAATAACAAATTGGTGCATATTACCACCAGAGGAGCTTTTACACTTGGTATAATGGTCGTAAAGGTTGCAACCTCACAGAGAAAAGGTTAGACCGTGCTGTTTGCAACCAAGAGTGGATATCTTCTTGGAGTAATGTTTCGTGCTGTACTTTACTCAAATCATGCTCGGACCATCACCCTCTGCTAGTAGAGTTTAACAAGCATGAGGGGCCCTTCCCTTCGTCTTTTAAATTCTTGCAAATGTGGGCTGATCATGATGATTGCTTAGGCATTATAAAAGATGCTTGGAAAGGGTCTTTCTCTGGTAGCCCGATGGAAGTGCTCAGCCAAAAACTGAAGTCTGTGAAAGACAAACTCAAGCAATGGAATAAAGACTGCTTTGGTGACATTAATCATAAGGTTCAGGAGGCTATGAAGTTGGCAACTACAATTCAGGAACAGCTTGACTTACAGGGGTACTCAGAAGAGTTGATGGAGCAAGAAAAACACGCTTAGGTTAATCTTAATCAGGCGCTGCAGTTTCAGGAGGCTTTTTGGAAAGAGAAATCTAGACTGAATTGGCACAATTATGGGGACAGATGCACATCTTTTTTCCACAATTATGTGGGCTGATCATGATGATTGCTTAGGCATTATAAAAGATGCTTGGAAAGGGTCTTTCTCTGGTAGCCCGATGGAAGTGCTCAGCCAAAAACTGAAGTCTGTGAAAGACAAACTCAAGCAATGGAATAAAGACTGCTTTGGTGACATTAATCATAAGGTTCAGGAGGCTATGAAGTTGACAACTACAATTCAGGAACAGCTTGACTTACAGGGGTACTCAGAAGAGTTGATGGAGCAAGAAAAACACGCTCAGGTTAATCTTAATCAGGCGTTGCAGTTTCAGGAGGCTTTTTGGAAAGAGAAATCTAGACTGAATTGGCACAATTATGGGGACAGATGCACATCTTTTTTCCACAAAATTACAAAAATTCGCAACACCACTAAAACCATGTCTTTACTGAAATCAGGTGACGTCATCCTTACTGATCCTATTGATATTGAGACACATGTCCTTGACTATTACACTTCTCTTTTTGCTGTGGATAATAATACTGTTGACACTGATTTGATTAATTCTATTATTTCTCCTGAAGTTTCTTCTGAGGATAATATTATGCTGACTAATTTGCCTTCTATGGACGAGGTTAAAAATGCGGTATTTGCTATGAATGCCAACAGTGCTCCCGGCCCGGATGGTTTTGGTGGGTTCTTCTTCCAGAAATACTGGGATGTTATTGGTCTTGATGTTTTTAATGCTGTTCTACAGTTCTTCAAACATGGTTGGATTCTGCCTAATTATAACTCTAGCGTGGTAGCTCTCATTCCCAAGACCCCGGAAGCTGATTCTATTGTCCAGTATAGACCTATTGCTTTGGCTAACTTTAAATTTAAGATCATCACCAAAGTTCTGGCGGATAGGCTTGCTAGAGTGACCTGCAGAATTGTTTCTCAAAATCAAAGAGGCTTCATTCATGGGCGTCAAATTTTTGATTGTATCGGGGTGGCCTCTGAAGCGGTGAATTTACTCCATAAAAAAAGTTTTGGTGGTAACATAGCTCTTAAAATTGATATTCAGAAGGCTTTTGATACTATTGACTGGACTTTCCTTATCAAGACGCTGAAACAATTTGGTTTTGACAATATCTTTTGTAATTGGGTTGAGGTCATTCTCAAATCGGCCAAGCTTTCAATATCTATTAATGGTAAATCTGCTGGTTATTTTGAATGCCGCAGGGGAGTTAGACCGGGGGACCCTCTTTCTCCACTTCTTTTCTGTCTGGCGGAAGAGGTTCTAAGCAGAGGCATTTTGCAGTTGGTTCAGCAAGGCAAGTTTCATCCGATGGCCAGTCCTAGGGGTTACAAAGTGCCCAGTCATGTGCTTTATGCGGATGACATTCTGATATTCGGAAAAGGTACCAAGAATAACATTGAGCATATCATGCATCTCTTCCATCGTTACAGTCAGGCGTCTGGCCAGAACATTAACTTGGATAAGTCCAAATTCTATGCGGGTTGTATCCCTAACTCTCGGCTTAACTCTATTTCCGGCATCTTGGGGTTTGGTAGTGGGCGTCTCCCCTTCACCTATCTTGGAGTGTCGTTGTTCAGAGGTAAGCCTAAGAAGGCCCATCTTCAACCTATTGCAGATAGGATTACTCTTAAGCTGGCCAGTTGGAAAGGCTCTATGCTATCTATTATGGGGAGAGTCCAGCTAGTTAAGTCTGTGATTTTTGGTAAGTTGACTTACTCTTTCCAAGTTTAAGCTTGGCCGGTTTCTCTTCTCAATGCGCTTGACAGGTATATTCGTAATTTTATATGGTCCGGAAACATTCACAACTCTAAAGTGGTTACCGTTGCTTGGCATAAGGTGTGCAGTCCATTGGAGGCTGGTGGTCTTGGGTTGAGATCGTTAAAGGCTACCAGTAGGGCCGCCATGTTGAAGCGTTGTTGGGAGCTTCATTCTTCTAATACTCAATGGGCTAATCTCCTTAGAGCTAGAGTCTTCAAGAACAAGGCATCAATTAGCTATCATATTAACTCTTCGATCCGGGCCAGTCCGAAGCACTTTGTTACTACCGTTGTCTCTCACTCATCTTGGCGGCTTGGTGATGATACTCAAATCAATTTACGGTTGGATTCTTTGGCTTTCAAAGCCTATTGTGGAGTTGTTAAACATTCTAGAGACTATGCATGACTCGCTTAGAGCTACGATCGACTTCATTGTTAATTATGAATGGTCCATTCACGAAGCCTGTTAAAGACTATCCTATCACGATCACGAGATTCAAAGAAATTACTATCCCCAGATTTTAGAGTCCTGACACTCGGCTATGGAAAGATAATGATTCAGGAGTTCTCTCTCTCAAAGAGGCCTACGCAGTCCAATCGCCGTCAACTCAAACTCTTTCTTGGCCCAAGTTAATTGGGAAGCGCTGTTTACCTCCTTCCAAGGCCTTCCTCATCTGGCGTTTTATTCATAATAGATTCCCTACAGATGACGAGTTCTTGCAGAGGGTTGTAACATGGTTTTTATGTGTAGTCTTTGCGGTTGTCATTATGAAACCACCGAGCATCTGTTCCTTCAATGCCCATTTGCTTCACAAATTTGGAGTTGGTTGGGTCAGTGCCTTGATATGGTGTTGGATACTACTTATTCGCTCGCCCTTACGGTTTGCGGCGTGGTTGGAGTTCTCAAGCCAAGGACACCATTGTTCTGCGATTGCTAACTCTATTGGGGCTATTTGATTTTGCGTAAACCAAATTCGTTTTGAGAACAAACATATTAGTTACACCGCCATCAACAATATTATTGCCAATGTGAGCCTCACAGGTAATCTCTCTGCTGGTACGATAACCGGAAATATTCATGAGTTTGTTCTTCTTAAAAAGTTCGTTATTAAGGGTAAGCTGAGTACGGCCCCAAAAATTATAGAAGTTAACTGGCACCCCCCCCATTTGTTCCTGGATCAAAGTCAACACTGATGGTGCGGCTAAAGGTTCCCCGGGTATTGCAGCCTGCGGAGCAACTACATTAGGTTGTTTCAGTTTTCATATTGGTATAGCCAATGCTTTTCATGCTGAGTTGATGGGTGCAATTATAGCTATTGAGTTGGCCAGCCGCAATGGGTGGAACAAATTGTGGTTGGAATGTGATTCTATGCTGGTGGTTATGGCTTTTTCCAATCATGATATTGTCCTTCAGAAGCTCCGCACAAAGTGGAGTAAACTGCTTACACCTGACTAAGAATATGTGGTTCAACTATTCTCATATATATAGAGAAGGCAATTCATGTGCAGATAAATTGGCTTCCAAAGGTCTCTACTCTCATTGTCTTACTTGGTGGAACACTATCCCTTCCTTCGTAGTGGCAGAGTTCTCTCGCAACAGAATTGGTCTGCCTAGTTATCGTTTCAGATAATGCTGTTGGTTTTATTTATGGTTTCATTTTGGACTAGATTATTTGGTAGTATGCTGCAAATGATTATTATTGTCTCTGGTGCCAACCTCGTTGGGATGGGAGACAGTATAGTGATGCTTTTGTATACTGCTTTTGGTTGGTGTAGAAGTCGTTTAATTTATGCTACTCATCTTGTCTTTTCCTTTCCCCATGGGTCTTGGCCTAGTCCCCCATGTTGTTTTGTTGTTTTTTTTTCTTTTCTATAATAAAATATAAGAGAGTACTCTTTTCCCGCTTGGTGTTTTTTTTTTTCCAATGAGGGTTTGCGTCATTAGGTTTTAGCAGCTCCTACCTCTCTTTTGATTAAAAAAAAAAAAAAAAAAAGTGCCTCCCACATGATTCCAGCTTTGACTCCGTTGGTGGCAGAAGTGCATGTGGTGAGAGATGCTCTAATTCTTGCGAACAATTTTGGGATCAAGGAGATCTTGGTGGAAAGTGACTGTCTGGAGGTGATAAGAGGCTGCAGAAATGAAATTCAACGGGGAGAGATCTATCAGATAATCAATGATATTAAAAGCCTCAGGACAAGATTTGGAAAGTGTGGTTTTACCTGGGTTCATAGATCTGGGAATCAGACTGCGCATCTTGTGGCTTCTCTTGTGATTCGTAGAAGTCTCCCTCAGGACTGGGTTGTTCATACTCCGGCTGTGATTGTGGAAAGGATTTCGAGTGACAGTACTCGACCCCAGTGTGCTATTCAAAGGGGATTGGTCATCGAGGATCACAATACAAGTGTTGGTTGGGCCTTTGATCTGGAAGCGTCATCCACGGGGGGAAGGGGCGCAGAGGTTACAAGTGGAGAGCCATCTAGGAGGAACGCTCATCGGCCGTTGAGGTGCAATTGGGCGACGGTTGAAGTTGGCCACTGCGAGGAAGATTAGAGATGGGCTCTATTGAGTCTTTAGAGTAGATTTCCTTTGTAGATCGCTGAAATTGTCGTGTACTTGCTTTCATATGTACTTCCACATATCTGAAATGGTGATCCGGTACTGCTCATGCATGTTAAGTGTTATGTTATGTGAGCTGGCATATGTTGGGTTGGGCTGTGTTGGGCCCTGTTGCTGGACTGGACTTAAGTCCTTTTTCTGAATGATTGAAATGCATATTTGACCAAAACAAAAAAACATCAACCTTTTGATTAACTTCTTTCTTTCCTTCCTTTGTTTACGACTGGAACTTCTTTCCTTTTAACAACAGTTAGTTTCAATATATTGCTCAGACCGGGTAGAGTCATAAATACATTCTCTTTTTTAATTTCTTCTCCTTTTAGTTTTTAGTCTTTTTTTAAATATTATTTTTAATTAAAATACAAAAAAGGAGACATATAAAAAAGTTGATTACCCGTCACTTACTTTTTTTTTTGAGATATACCAGTTACTTACTATTATTGATTTGATTTCCTCATTCCTCAATTAAGGGAATGATTAATATTTTCCAATTTTTACGTGCAAAGTGCGAACCTTAAAAAAAGATTTAACCAAGTGTAGGCATTTTACCGGAGAGACGGGGGAGAGGGGAGCAGCGTCTAAAGTATGCTGTTTTTTTTCTCTATTTGACATAGCGTCTAAAGTATGCTAGCACTATTAAATTTAAATTTTATATTCTAACTAATTCTTTATTGTTTCAATATTATATTGCTATATCTGGTTGCTAATATAAGAAGAAACCACAAAAATCACCAAGATCAATAAAACATATTTAATATTATAAATTTGAACTCTCATTCTAAATATACTCTTAATTGTAATTGGATGTATAGAAAAAATGGGAACTTTTAGTAAATATATACGTCTCATTAACATAGAGGTATAAAAGGTATTTTATCAATTAATACAACTTAAAATAAGTTAATTTTTTTATAATTAGGACTAAAAAATACTCAAAAAATTCTCTTATAATAGATACCGGAAAGATTATAATTTGGTGGAATTGGTGTAAAATCCCTAGTTATACATTTGAGAATAAGCATTTAGAGCTTAAGCCACATGTCAGACTCACATAAACTGAGTATTAAATACTGCTCGCGTGTCAACAATTAAAAAATGTAAAAGAAATAAAAATGAAATAAATGACAGAGAGAATTAATAAACACATTTAATTATCAGCCTAAATATAGTAACGAAAAATAAAAAATGGAATTACAACATTGCAAAATTAATTACGATGTATAAGCAATAATTGTGACAATAAATATATTTAATTCATATTTTATTCAAATTAGTTTTTTTGATAGTAATAATTCATAAAAATGTTAAATTTTTTTATTAAGAATAATCCTAAAAGCAATATTTACACATGTCTTTCTCTTAGGCCTTCCACATCAGTAACATCTTATCCCTAATTATACGTTTGAGAATAAATATTTGGAGCTTAAGCCAAATGTCAGGCTCACATAAACTGAGCATTAAATACTGCTCACGTGTCAGCAATTAAAAAATATAAAAAAATAAAAACGAAATAAATGTCAGACAGAACTAATAAACACATTTAATTATCAACTTAAATATAGTAACGAAAAATAAAAATGAAATTACAACATTGCAAAATTAATTACGCTGTACAAGTAATAATTGTGACAATAATGATATTTAATTCATATTTTATTCAAATTAGTTTTTTTAATAGTAATATTTCATAAAAATGTTAAATTTTTTTATTAAGATTAATCCTAAAAGCAATATTTACACGTGGTTTTCTCTTAGGCCTTACACATCAGCAACATCTTATTAACCACATTTCAAGAGATGATTAGGCTAATGTTTTCCTACATGACATCAATTTGAATTTTGAAATTAAATAAAATGACAAGCCCCTTTGTCTATGTGAATAATTACTAATAATATACCTATTAAATACATACAATTTTCTATATATTCATTCAATCGATAATATAAAGGGAATATTACAATAGTTATGCACCGCTAATTATAGCAAATAGAAATGATAACATACGATTTTAAAAATTATTTGGAAGAATAAAATAGGTATGAAACTAAATTCGGACCAGCTATACTATGTCAGGATTTTAACGAATCTATATTATGCATGCATTTCTGCTTTCATATTAATATGGTGTTAGTACCCAATTTGAATTTCTTTTAGAGGGTTACGCAATTTGAATTCAACAAAGACAAATAAGGAAATATTTCAAATTGTTGCTATTTGTACTATTTTTACTATGTACTATTTGTCATTGTACGTATTAAAATCCTAAACACATAATTGTAATCTAATTTATGTACATTTAATGACTTGTCTCAGTATTGTATTATTCTAAATTTAAATTCGTTTGCTCTCCTCTCTCATGATCATAAATGATTTACAGTGATGCATAAATTCTGGCATCTTAATCATGATGCATCATTGCAAAGACTCCCGTGAATCTCTCTCTCTCCATTTTGAACTCGAAACAAGTTTCTCTGACCTCATCATCTTTTTTGTGTATGCTGAAATGAAGGACCTAAGGGCAATTAAGATAAAACTGGCCTCATCCTCTTTGAGGGCAACGTTTGTAATGCTAGAAGAGGACAACGTTGTGGAGCCAATTGAATTGACGAAGAGTCCTGAAGACCATTATTTTTTAAAACTGTTGTGAGTACATATATATACATATCGGTAGAAAGTCTTTCTTTTCGAAGTAAAAACATTTTTGTTAATTACCGAAAATGCATGTTTTGTATCAATATTTTTCTATTGATCAAAGTTATGCACTTCCTTTTTGTTCTGAAGGGTCATTTTGCTTTACTACATGTAAATGTATTTTTTGTTACAGATCCTATTTGTTCTAATTAATGATCAAAACTGTAAATGCATTTTTTGTTGCAATAATAATAAGGGGAATTTGGTACAGATCATAAAGCTCACATTGGTCCTGGTCTTATCATGGATAGTCTGCTAACATTTTCAGGTTTTGAGATCGGGTCCCTCACCCTCTTCCTTTTAAAGTTCTACTTCCACACTTGCATCATGTTTCAGGTTATGTTGCCGGAAGAGAAGTCTGCCAAAGCTGAAAAAATGAATTCAGATAAAGCAAAGAGCCAAGCTACCATAGTGAGAAGAGAAGCTCACAGCTGCTAACAAATCGATATCTGATATCTCAGATTGAATGGATAGTTATAGGGCTTCTGGGTTGCTCTTCGACTTGGTTTTGGTTGAATTTTGATGGGTTTGAACAATTCTTTTTGTAGCTTTGCTATTTACCTTTCCACACACTCATTTGTATACAATCACGTATATCACCTCTATAATATTTTTACTTAACAAATCATGGCAGTTCTTTGCATATGTTTTTTCATCAATTCTGAATTATAACTCTCTTTTCTCATTGTTGAAAATCACTTCTTCATGTAAACATTTATTATAATTATAAAAGTTATTATATATTGCTTATTTATTTTTTTCCTATTATTTTTGTGAATTTGCAGCAAACCAAAATGCAGACAGTTAGTTACTCATGATGACTATAGCATGACATCCAGACTTTTGAAGAAGAGAAATTCTGTGGTTACTATATATATACATAGTGTCTTTATGAGTTTTCAACAGAGGTTGCATGTAGATAATGGTTAACCTTAAAATATTATAATATTTTAATGCAGCTAATTTTCTATCATATTCTATTGGCATTCTTTTATGCTTATTCATCTCATTGTATTTCATTTTGGTTTCGGTTTCAGTCCCCTTTTTACAATTCAAGGCTGGCCCTTTATGTGATTTATTATTTTTTTAACATAAATTCAGGTTAAGTAATAGACTTTTAGTTGCGATTATAATTGCACTATAACTGAGTTAAAAGCAAATGGTTGTAGACACAATACGCTTTTGAAATCAAAACATAGCACAAATCAAAACGTAGCACATTATTGATTGTTCAAAACGTGTACAGACTACATAGGATTCGGAAAAAAAATAGAGTGAAAAATTAATAACTGATGAATGAGTGGTGGATAAGGAAAAGATAATAGAAAGAACTTACAATTCTGGGTTCAGGTTGTTTTTAGGCCCTACAATGTGTTGTTGTTTGGGGGGGGGGAAGAAACAGGTCTGGAAAGAGAGAATGAGATAATAGAGAAGTCTCAAGGGTTTAGGCCAGATTTTTGGATGAGTGTAGTATTTATATATGTCACTAAAATGTCACAAAAAATCCACCCTAGAAGATAATCCATTGAAATTTATGTGTTTTTAAATACCAAAAGAATTTTTTTAAGTTGAAAAAAAATCTAAATCAAATACCACCGGATTTTCATAACTAACCACATAACAAGAGCATTTATGGGAAGATTTCAAAAAAAAATTTGAATTTTCATGCTGATCACGACAATAATTCAAAAAATATATTATTTGATTTTAGAATAAAAGAAATAATCATAAAATATAATTCCAATATTTTTCCTTTGAATGTCTTCACCCGGAGCATGTCTAGCAACATTAGTCAGTGGAATCCTTTTGGTGCATCAATAAATAAAGAATTAAAATGGTAGAAACTGACCATTCAGTTTTCAACATATCACATACGAGAACAGACCCTTGATTCATGGGTAATTGATCCTCTTTTGGGCTGATTTTCTTCTATTTCAACTCTTCAGTATCTAATATTACTTCCCTATTTCTTCATTTCTCTTGCATTTTTCTTTCATTCCTCATTCTAACCTTGAATTTCTTTTATCACTTTCAAGGATGTGACAAATGTGAAATGGTACGACGGGCCTTAGAGATCACGGTGGAGAACAATAACGGGAAAGAAGAAGTGGGAATCCTAGCACGCAGTGGCAAGCGTAGGAGCGTATTTGAAAATTCTTTTAGTCGAAGCCTCTATCGGGCACACCGTGCAGAGCACGAACATTCACTATTTGATATTTTATTATATAATTATTGCACACTTTTTAGAAAAATTTACATATATGTGGCAGATTGAATATTTCAAAATAAATAATACTAATACATAAATTCATCTAAATGAATATTTTAATAAATAATATACATTAATATAATCTTTTGACATAAAATATATATTTTTAAATGCACATTGTGCATTGTCTTGACCAAATATATAACATATGTATGGTCTGAATCCGCCGCGGTATACTCATTAGTGTCGTCATCATTCAATGATCGAGTATGCGATGAAGACCCTAACCACAAAAATATGATATGATTTATGCAGAAAGCTAACAAATTAGTATAAGATTTCAATATTTTAAATTTATTATTCAAATTATGCAAATACTAACCATTATTTACTTATAATTTAATATAAGTAGTACACTATATGCATCGTGCTACTATTAACGTACAAAATATAGATTATTCTGTATAACAATTTTTAATAGCATAAATATACCGGGGCATGACACATGTCAATTATTATTTTATTTAGCATGAATGAACGAGTTACTAGAAATAATACTCCCTCCGTCTCTTATTATAAGACCCTTTTGTAAACAAAATTTGTCCCTTAATATAAGACCCTTTTCAAAGACCAATGTGCATTAATTATTTTTTTTACAAAACTACCCCCTATACTAAGGTGCATTAATTCTCTCTCTTTTAATAGTCTTGGAAGATGAGAAGTGTAACTTGGAAAAAATAACACACATTTTGTACAAATTTAATGCTAATAACTAAATAAACCCACTTTCTTAAAGGGCGTGGAATGGTCAAAAGGGTCCTATATTAAGGGACGGAGGGAGTACATTAATATATTTTTAGTATAATGTAGCATTAACTCAAAATCTAAATTGTGAATAAACTTCATTTTCAGTAATTAAATAAACTATTTATTATTTTAACATCAAAAAACGACATATTACATACTATTTTGTATTTCTAAATATATGTATAACGCTTATGTAATTTTATAATTGAGAGTCGATAATGTAATACTTTTCTATATAACATTTTTATGATAAACGCGCATCTCACACACAAACAAACACACACACACACACTTAAATAACACTATAATTTATAGAATATCTAATTTATACATTAACTCATAAATTATTTGGGTAGTATATACTATCCGATTGATCAAGGCGGCATCACCATGATTGATATTAGTTTTATTACCTATCGACGTTAGACACTTAATAATTATACACAATAGTAAATACAATATTATAACATCACTAAAAATTAATAATTACTAATATAATATTACTATTTCTTATATAATATTATTAAATTGACATAATTTTTATAATAAAATAATAATAATATTTTTCGTCCATGGCACAGTTATATACTAATATACAATGTCCCCCACTGCTGGTTGTTTTGGCAATTTCAGCGACATGGGGACGTCGAAACCGGGGTTCGAACCCGAGTGTTGCCATTTACGTGTGTGTGTTTGTTGTTTACCATTTCTACTAGCTGACCAAAAAAAATACTAATATACAATGTATTTGTGGAAAGTACCGTCATGAGCGATCAGGGACGACAAACGATTTAAAAAAAGCCCTGGCATTCTTTTTGGTAATCGTGATCTACCTCGCTTTTCAATTTTAAATTATTTATTTTTGAATGATCTCAATGTTTACTAATCCCCTTAATCCTCTCCGATAAATAAGTTTTAGATTTCAGATCTGGTTTTGTTATATTCCAGTAAATAAATCTATTACTAGTATATTCTACTCCCCCTAGTCCTACACAAAATTCTAATTCACACCGTCTAATAAATTATATTGAAATATGTTTTTTATTGTAATTAATACTCACAAAGTTTGAGTTTGTTTCCAAAGTTATCCAATGGTATATAATTAATGAATCATCTCACTTGCATAAGAAATAAGTGCATCAAATCTCACTTTAAATGTGGGTAAAAATATAAATTAGCAATTAATACATTAGAAAATCGATATATATTTCTTATAATAAGAAAAAAAGACTCTTTTATCCCTTATAAAAAGGACCATAGGAAGTATTATCTATTCTATTCTATTATATTCTATATTAAGATTGGTAGCACTGAATTAAGATTGGTAGCATCTATTCTATCCTATATTCTATCATCTTCTTCTATATAAACAAAATAAAAACATTACACATCTCATCAAATAATAAATAAATATAGACACTTGTGTCATGTGTCACGTGTCACGCTCTCATCAATACAGTGTACTTCTTAAAAACATCAATATTAAACTCATTCACAAAAGTCTTAACTCTATTTCCTCTCTCATCACTCAATAATTCACTTTCCTCTCTCATCTGAGTATTTTTTTATTTTTTTTTTTAAAATTTTATTTTCTATATATTTTTAGTTTTTCGAATTTTTATTTTTCATAATTTTAAAATATATATTATCTCAAGTTTTTTCGTTTTTTATTTCTTTATTTTTTTGGTTTGCTTTTTTTGAATTTAATTTTTTTGGTTATTTTTATATTTTGTCTTTATAATGTCATTATTTTTTATAAATGATTATTTTGTTTTTGAGTCCCGATGAAAAAGTATTACATGTTGTTAGTATAATTTTATTGTCTGAGTACATATAAATTTTTTGTTTTTATTATTTATAAATGATTATTTTACTTTTGAGTCGTGACGGGAAAGTATTACATATTCTAGGTATAATTTCACTTTTTTACCATATATTAGTTTTATAAATGTTTTTATTATTTATAAATAATTGTTTTATTTTTTGAGTCCCGACGGGAAACATTTCATGTTGCCAGTATAATTTTATTATCTTTGAACACACAGCTTTTATTATTTGTAAATGATTATTTTACTTTTGAGTTCCAACGGAGAAACATTAGATGTTTTCGGTATAATTTCATCGATTTTGAACAAATATCACAGTGACAGAGATATTAAAAGTTGTATTTCATCTTTTCTTTTCCTATATAAAACAATAATTATGTTTTGATACAAACGTAATGTAAGACTTTAATTTTATAAACAAATGTATTTAAAAAATGCGTCAAAAACGGAGTGACCATGTGAATATACAGATATTTTGCTAGTATTAAATACAATACAATACGGTTACTTAATTTATAGTAAAAATAAAATTGATGTAATCATTTTTAATTTTTTTATAAGCATAATTACTTTGAATTTCAATCTCTAAACGCAATTTTTTATATTAGAAACAACTATACAAGCAAAAGTTTTCTTTTCTTAAGAATAAAAAGTAAGTATTATTCAAATAGTTTTTTTTTGGACTTCAGAAACAGAAAAGCACAAGATAAAACGAAATAAATAAAAAAATAAGTGGATAAATAAAAAATAAATATTGAAATAAGAAATTGGTGGAACATAACATAATGCAAAAGCTTAAAAAAATTGACTGTTATAATTGATAAATACTGGTTCAAGTACTTTTTATAACGAATAAAATAGTCCTTTTTTCTTGATTTTAATTATAAGAATGAATATCGATTTTTAAATGCATTAAATATCTAATTTTTATTTATACTCATACTTATAGTGAGACTTACATTGATGAAATACTCTTATCTATTGTTATATATTATAAAAGAAGGTTTTCAATTTTCAAATAACCTATTCCTACTTTTAAATTTTAAATCTTAGATATTATTTATTTAATCTATTAATTATATTAGCGTTTTTCATGTCACGTGTCACCATTTAAATCATTCAAAATATTTGAATTTAAACGAGTTTTTATATTCAAATAACTTTTAAGTCAATAAAAAATTTAACTTCGAAATATCGTTAATTAGCAGCTCTTCTATTCAAAATTTTATATTTGTATTTTTTTAAATTTATTTCAAAATTTGATTTTAAAATATAAAATCGTTAACAACTCTTCTATTTGAAATTTGATAGATATGTTTTTTAAGTTATTTCAAAATCAATTAATTATTATTATCAATTATATATATATATATAAAAGAAGGTTTTATTATGATCGATTATGCCACATGTCACCACCACAATTATTTTATTAAAACAAAATCTATTTAAATTAATTATTATTTCAAAAGAAATTATATTTAAATTAATTTAATATTTTTAAAATAAATTAAAATGATTCAAATATAAATTCGTGATAGATATAATTAAAATTGAAATTTAAGATTTTGCTATAAGCGGTTATGCCATGTGTCAACACCAAAAGCATTTCAATTATTATGTTGAAACAAAATTTATTTAAATCAATTATTATTTAAAACAAATTCTATTTAAATTATTTTTAATTATTTTTAATTTTTTACAATAAATCAAATCATTTTAATTTAAATTCAAACAAATTCAAATATATTAATTTAATATTTTTTTAACAAATTGAAAAGATTTAAAAATAAATCTATGATAGATATTTACATGCGCACGCACACAAATATATATATATATATATATATATATATATATATATATATATATATTATAAAAGCAAGTTTTGTTTTCTGCCTAAACAATTCTTACGTTTTAAATCGTATTTTCGATTTTTTACTCAATATTTATTTCAAAGTTCAAATATAGAAAGTTGAATTTATAATTTTATATATATATATACATATATATATATATATATTATAAAAGCAAGTTTTGTTTTATGCCTAAACAATTCTTACGTTTTAAATCGTATTTTCGATTTTTTACTCAATATTTATTTCAAAGTTCAAATACAGAAAGTTGAATTTATAATTTTAATTAAAGATAATTTATTTCAAATTTTTTATTTTAAAAACCTAATTTTGAAATATATTATATTATATAAATTTTTAATTTTTAAATTTCAATATTTAATTACTATAAATTATCGAATACAATTCCAAATATAATTATCATTTATTAGAAACTTAAATTTTAATTGTAAAAATTTAATATTTAATTTCGAAATTGATGCAATATAACATATATAATTTATTTCAAAATTAGGAATCTAGGAAATTTCACTTAAAATTTTAATTAGTCATAATTTATATCAAATTTCAAATTTTGATTTTTGATTTTTTGAAATTTATATAGAGATGATTTATTTCAAAATTTTAATTTTAAAATTTTATTTCGAAACCTATTATTATTATTATTATTATTATTATTATTATTATCTATTAAATTTTTTAAAATAAGTTTTTCTTATTTGGTGTTGTACCACGTGTTAACATTGTATTCATTGAGGTATGAATATTAAAATAAAATACAATTAAATTAATTTAACATATTTAAAATAAATGATGTATCTCAAATTGTTATGTGACATTCAACACTCTAATCATTTAAAAATTTGTTTCTATTTTTTGGTTTTGTTTAGTGAATTTCACCTTTTTTAAATATTTAAATATTTAATTTTGAATTTTAATCAATTATTATCTATCTGTTGTTATTATATCTATTATCTATCGATCTATTATATTTATCTATAAAAAAAAGTTTTTTTATGCAACGTGTCAATACCTTATTCATTTGATCCTTTCTTATTTAATTTTATTTTTCACATTTTAATTTTCAAAATATAATTCATTTGAATTAAATATTATTCATTTTCCTATTCTAGTAACGTTTTCTAAATCCTTTTTGTATCTATCTAATATTATATTATAAAAAAGAAGATTTTGTTCTCTCAAAAAAAAAATTTGTTACATTTTGTTCTACAACATGTCAGCACCACATTAATTCCATCTAGAATATTAAAATAAAATATATTTTAATTAATTTAATAAATTTAAAATAAATATTTTATCTCAAATTGTTATATGAAATTCAACACTCTAATCATTTGATCATTTTTTATTTAATTTCAATTTTTAAAAATATAATTTTCCAAATATAATTATTTTAGTTCATAAATTATTATTTAAAATAATTTTATAAAAAAATCAATTTTTTATTGTTTTTGTTTATTGAAATTTGAATTTTAATTCACTATGAGTTATTCCCTCAAAAAATTTAAAAGAACTTATTTTGAAGTGTATTTCATTATTATTAATGTATTAATTATATCTTAATATTTAAAACTTAATTTTGTAATTTCATTTTAGAGAATTTTTTCCATTTTTTATTTTAAAATATTTAATTTTGAATTTTAATACATTATTATCTATCTATTATCTATATAAAAAATATTTTGTTATGTCATACGTCAAAACTCTATTAATTCATTTGATCCTTTCTTATTTAATTTCAATTTTAAACATATAATCAATTTAAATTATAAATTATTATTCATGTTCCTTTTTTGGTACATTTTTTAAATTATATAGGCAATATTATGCAAGCTTAGTTCTTTTTAATCTTCTCTAATCGTGACAAGTGACGTATTATATTATTTGCTTGTGATCCAACCATATTAAATGTTTTTGAAAATTTTATGTGATCAATTCCTATTATTTTGTAATCAACTTAAGTTTTATTATTTTCATTTCACTACATCCTATTTTCTTGCTCATTTTAAGACTTGATACAAATTAACAAGCTCATTTTAAATTCATTTTTAATAAGAAAATATAAATAGATAATAATTAGGTGTACCTAAAACGTGTTCAAAATCAATTACTACACAATGATTTTGTAAGAAAATCCTAATGATTAGTTATTAAGATGTATATAATTTTAAATTGTCAACTATTTGCGTAATATATTTAGCTATATGTAAATACTTTTTTTATTAGAATTAAATAAAAATATTTGAAAGTAACTTTTTAATACTTTTAGTAAATCAAGATATTTTTATGTCACAAATAAAAAAATTAAAATATTTTCACGAATGTGTTAGGCGTATTAAGAGTTAGATGTATTTACATACATCACATGCTAATGAACATTTAAAGATAAACTATATATATCATATATTTTCACGTAGAGATGAATATTTTAAATAAAAACGCATTAATATCTATATAAAAACTACTAATATTTAGCATGAAAGAACAAATATTTTAATTAGAATATTTAGAATGAATATCTATTTTACATGAATATTTTAATTCATATCTAAATTACTATTGTCGAACATTTTATTAAAACTTAAATATTAGTATGTGTTTGTCTGAAAATATTGTTTATTTATTTTAACATGTACCGTGCGAGATACGAACCATCGTATTATAGAACTTTTAGAATTTCAATTTTAGTTCTTATTATTATTTTCTATTAGACTTTTAATAGAGTAAATTTTAAGTTTCAGATAATATTATTTATATTGATAATATTTATATCTTATGACACACACGTTTCTTCGCTATTTAGAAATATTTTTTGCTATTTCGTGCACAAAACGTGGATTGTCGATCCCGAATCTCATACGTGCATTGCACGAGTTAAATACGCTAGTTTCTTATACAAGTGGGTTTGTTGATAAAAAAGATATTTTTAGAAAAATAAATAAATTTTTACAGTATTAATTAAAAAAACTATTCACAACGTTTTTCAAGATACGTGTGATTTAGGGTTACATTAGGAGTAAAATATCAGTGTTATAAATTTAGTTTTGAGTTTATTTACGTGGTAGTGTGTGAAATACTAGATGCGTGGAAAAGCGCGTGAATTTTGCAGCCAAAGCAGTGAAGCGAGACGAGACAAAATGCAACCCAGAGGGGTTCCCTGGAGCTGACAGCTGCAACCCCACCCGCTTAACACGAGCGAACCACACGCGCATTTGGAGTGCGTGTCACATCTATCTATTTCCTTCAACCCTTAAATCAACAACAATGCCAATATTCCTGCTCTCCGATCTCCATCGATCCATCCATCCGCTCTAGCTAGTTGAGTTCCCCTTGGAATTTCCATTAATTGCTTCCAAAGTCTCTTTCTTTTATTTCTCTTTCTGGTGGGTATGTGAGTTGTTCAGTACAACTAGTTTCATTTGATTTTGCTCGCAGACTCGGGTAATAGCGGCGCATCCCAATATAAATATATCGAACCATTATTATACATATTATTATTATCGATACAGTAACGAATTTAAGGTTAGGTTATTTATTAGTACCGTCTATGCTTGCGGTTTTGATTCATTAATTGCTGTTGGCAACATTGACAGCTCCAAATATGGAGGCGATCACTGCTTCCTTAGAGAGGTCTCTTCAAAACTGTTCCTTAAACAACATCCACAACCACCAGATCGAGAGGGAAGACGGGTCAGCCACAGATGCAGCAGCAGGCATAGGAATCTCATCCAGCTCAGATGATGTCTCCGATAATCATGTCTCCAACTCCGACACCACGTTAGAGCTCAACTCTCACATCTCCCTCCCTTACCATTGGGAACAATGCCTAGACTTAAAGGTTCTATCTATGCCCTTCTTCTTCTCTCCTCTCTTTTCCCCTCCCCTTTAATTTACCCCTTAAATATACAGATTTAACAAACTTTTATTGTTCCTTCCTTCTTCTCTAGCAGGAGTAATATATACTCTCTGCATGAAACTGGATCTTCCTCCTCTCTTTTTAATTTATTTATTTAATAAATACACCTTTGTTGTTGCGTATCCAATTCCAAGAATTAATGAGGACAGCACTCCACGCTACACAGACAAAAACCCTAGAAAAAGTATTTTGCTTTTTCCTTTATAGGGGAAGGTGCAACTTTTCTGGTTTTGAAAATCGTGGATATAATAGATAGCATAGCATAGCTTCCGTTCTGTTGTTTCGGAAGAGGGGAAAAGTGAAAATTGATTGATTTGCAAATATAAAATATGTTATAGTCTCATAGAAGAGAAGAGAGGAGAAAAAAGTGTGGTCTTCCTTTGTTTAATCTATTTGTTTGATCATTTCTGTAATTTTTATCCGGTCAAGACTCAAGATGGCCTGGTCATGTGTTAATTTCTTTTTCTATTTCCATGATCTATTGGATTTGTTTGTTTAGTCTGAATTTGTTATTAGTGAAAGTAAATATCATGTTAATTTTGATGTGAGTGTGAAAGAATATCTTACAGACGGGGGAAATTTATTACATAAACTGGAGGAATGGGATGAAAGCAAAGGAGGATCCAAGAAGGGCAGCTGAGCAAAATATTGTGAGCAGCAGGGATTATGAGTCTGAAGAAGAGAGTTGGTACGATAGTGAAGAGTCTTCATCGGAATCATGCCAGTCTTCATCCAAACAGCACTACCAGGGACCGGTAGAGAAACAGAATGTTTTGGTGGTTGCTGGGTGCAAGAGCTGTCTCATGTATTTCATGGTGCCAAAACAGGTTGAAGACTGCCCAAAATGTAGTGGTCAACTTCTCCACTTTGATCGATCCGAAAATGGCTCCCCATAATTGCCACTTCCCTTTTCTCAATTCCACCCTTCCCCCTCCTTGTTTTTCTTTTTTCTTTTTTCTTTTTGTTTTTCTTTTGCTTTTGCCTGCGACTGTGAACTTGATCATAGTTCTCTCTTTTTGTTTGTGATTATTATTATTATTATTTAGGATGAAATTTTTCATCTTTTCAACTAAGAGAAGAGACCTTTCCTCGTGTTTTGTTTTTCAGAATAGGTTTGCATTTATTCTTATTTTTTTATAATTTTTATTGATAGTAACAATACAAGTAGTAATATTTTGTGGTTTTTCTTGCTCCTCTCAATAAATAATATATTCGGTCAAGTTCTACAGTGTTGGCAGTAAGGTCAGTTTTAGAAGAACGAAAGAATATTATTTGTAATGATTGCGACGTGTAGCGTTCGTGCCTTTTTTTTTTTTTTTTTTAATGAAAAGCGTTCGTGTCTTTTCATATATATATATATATATATATATATATATATATATATATATATATATATATATTCTGATCAAAAAAAGATACCATATATATATATATATATATATAATCAATACCAGTGTATTGTCTCTTCTTCTTGTTGTTTTTTGTTTTACCGTTTGGGGTCCAGTAGATCATTTCATTTTTTTTTTACATATATGCATGATTTTGTCTTTTAACCTCCTCCTCCTCTATCTGATGCAACGTTTTTAAAACCGGACCGGTCCGTCACCCAGCAGTATGAGCGGTTTTGTCAGACCAAACAAACCGGTGATCAGAAGGAACCAGTAAAAAATCGGTTGGCCCACCCGGAACCAGCTAGAACCGGAAGATCCAAGGAATCGGACTTGGTTTTGCATAACCGGCCGGTCCAAAAAATACATTGAACTTTTCGTTCCTCGCATTCGCAGCGCCTCACCACCGCTGTTCGCAGCGCCGCGCTGTCGCAACACCGCCATCTGGTCAAGATCCTCAGATCCCTAACCCTTGCGAGAGATCCTTAGATCTCTCCCTCTCTCTCACGAACGCAGCAACAGTGCAACACCCATGCCACAGCTCCCCAGGCCGTCGTTCACCACGCCGTAACACTCACACTGTCGCACGCCGCAACATCAGTAGTGCAGCTCACCCACACGAAGTAACAAGAATGAAGCAAGAATGAAGATGAGAAGAAGGAATAAAGCGCAACAAAGAGACGCTGGAGAAATAAAGCGGCGCATCACTGAATAATGGGTAGGAAGGAACTAGAAGATAATTTAGGGTTTTATTTTGGGCTTGGCCTTTTTTTCCTGGCCATATTTTAGGCTTGGCCTTAACTATCCTTCTCTTTTGGACTGATAGGCCTTAACTATCCTTTTTTTTATTTATTTTTATTGATGGGCCTTAACTATAGGTAATATTCTAGGTATAAAATTTATTTATTTATTTATTTTATTTATTTATTTATCATCCGGTTCAACCGACGGTTTAACCAGATGAACTAATTGAATCATGACCTGAAAGTCTCGCCAGTTCGATCTCCGGTCAAGTTTTTAAAACATTGACTTGGAGTTTGTAAAAACCTAAAAAGCTCTGATATTGTTGGCTCCTGTACTTTTTATATAACATGTTGGTATGACTTTTCATGGTGAACGCAGGCATGCTGGAATCAGCATATGCATACCTTTCCTATGTGTTACTGGCTGTTGAGGTGTCCCAATTGACTACTTTTATCACTTGTTGACCTAGTAAGAATGCAACGGTCGATTTTGGTTTCACGCATGTTCATAAAGGGACCTGTATTTAAAATTAAACTAGTTGTATACCCGTGCATATGTACGAGATGCGCCGTGTTAATTACTACGAATGTTTTTAAAATTAAAATTGAATATTAATTAATATTTTTTGACCTAGCAAATATTTGAATATAGTGATTTTAATACCAATATTAATTGTATATGTTAATAGAACCCAAATTATAGTGATCTAAAATATTCTTTGTTTTATACAAATAAGCTTGTCTATACTAAGTTATTACATGTTTCACCATCGATAACCAGGATTGTGAATAGATATATGTAAATAATAAACACATGTATAAAATTGCGATGTGCTCAAAGACAATAAAACTATACATATAGTAGTAGGAATTTTTAACCTCATTGAATTTGATATCAATTCAAAGATGGGGGGGTTGAGATTTTGGTAAAAAATGGAAAAGCAATTTTCAAAAGTAAATTATCACTAAAAATTTATTTCAATCTGTTAAAAATAAGAATACATTCATGATACCAATAATATCTCCATCACTATGTGAAATACATTTTTCAGCTGGTGCCAAAACCAACTCCAACCTATATATCTCATAAAAAAAAAACCAACTTCAACCTATAGAATGGGTGGGTTTTGATATTCTTACATAATATAGTGAAACAAAGTTACCAAACAACACACCAATGTTCAACAGTAACCATTTTATCAATTTGATCTATATACTTCACAATTATTTTAATTTTATAATAACCTTTCATTATACTGTAATAGTATTTGAAAGTAAAAATAATGATGTATACATATGTGGATTACATCTATATAGCATGTCTATAGAATCAATATTCTTTACCACCTTGATCATTCTTTTCACTTCACCAAATGATTCTTCCAGCCATTTCTTAAAACTGTAGATTCTATGGAATGTTTAACTTGTTGAAAGAGAAGCCTTAGAACTCAAACGCCTAAAGAACAATTTCGTTTACATGTGCAATTGTTGAGTTGAAGAATCTTGGTTTTTCGTTATACCCCCTCTGGTCTTTTTTATAAGAAATAAAAGGGTCATTTTCCTTGGTCCTAATTAATTATAAGAAACATCATCAATTTTTAAATGCATTGAATGCATAGTTTTCATTTATACCTTTATTTATAGTGACTAGTGAAACTTATATTAACAATAATGCTAAATGTCACGAGTAGGATTTCGTGAGAAATGACAAGAATGGCGTGGCAGTCTAGTTTAGAACAATGCGCGGTCTCTCATTTCTCTTTCTTTAACCTCTCTAATTTTTTTAATTTTTTAAGTAAATATCCAAATTGGTCCAACAAAATTATAGAGACCAATTTAGTCTCTGAAAAATAAAAAAATACCAATTTAGTATTTAAAAATATTAAATGTAGGTCAAATTATATAGTTATTTTTAAGATAATGTTTAGGAACATTTTAGTCCCTATTAGGGACTAATTTGACCCACATTTAAGATTCTTCTTAAGGACCAAATTAGTATGTTTTATTTCTCAGAGATTAAATTGGTCTCCGTGATTTTTGTTGGGACCAATTTGGGTATTTAGTATTTTTTTTTATAAAAAAGAGTACCCAAATTGGTCTCTAACAAAAATGATGGATATCAATTTAGTCTCTAAGAAATGAAAAATATCAATTTGATCGTTAAAAATATCAAATGTGGGTCAAATTAGTCATTGATATGGACTAAAATATCCCTAAAAAGGACTCACATTTGAGATTCTTAATGACCAAATTGATATTTGTCATTTCTTAAAGACTAAACTGGTTTCAGTAATTTTTGTCGAGGCCAATTTGAGTACTTTGGAGGATCAGTGATATTGGATATTTTTATTTATTTTATATCTTTTCGAAAAATGTCCTTAACCTGCGCGTATAACCGTAATATTTCACATCGTGAAATTCGTGAACCCTTCTCTCGTGTTATATAGCACTGCTCTTTATATTAATTAGATAACATATTTCCTATGCAAGTGGACTGATTCGTAAAAGAAGTACATTTGGGAAAAAAAAATATTTAAGAGTATTAATTAGATAAAACTATTTTCAATACTTTTTTTTAGTCTGTGTAAATTAAAGTTTTGTTTCTTATAATAAAAACAAAGGGAGTTATACTTATTGTATCTGATTCCATCCCAAAAAAAATAAAGAGATTTCCAAATAGCTTTTTGGTACGTAAAGAAATTTAGTTTAAGAAATAATGAATAATAATTGGCCCTTTGGCCTCTTTCGTATAAAAAAAAAGAAAGATAAGAACGTGGAATGATGCCAAGTTGGTACGTGTCATCATTCATGACCTTAAGAAAACGTGTTTCCCAACCTCGGATAATTGTCTAGTAAATCATGATAAACACTATTACTCCATAACAAAATATAAATAAAAAAGTACATCTATTTGGTCCAAATTTGGACTAAATATATATATATTTTTGCTTATATTTCGTTATGGAGAGAGTATCTCAACTCGATATTCCTGCCATAAGAATGGGGTATAAATCAAATTCGTACATATGGAGTCCAATTCGAGGGGGTTATTGGTGATTTTTTTTTAATGGAAGAGAAATTACAAAGAAAAACTAACACTATAATTATCATGGTGTCCCAAGTTTACAAGAAAATCAGCACTCTTATTAGCCTCTTTATAGGTGTACACCACCCTTGTCTTCCATTTTGGTGGCAGCAGTAGCTCCACCATCTCGTTAAAGAGAGGTTTGAAGAAACTCACAACTTGCCATGCATATTTGGACCATATTTACCACTACTTAGAGTCCAATTCAAAAATAACTAGGTAAATAGGCAGATCTAAAGCCAACTTCACCCCAAATAAAGACCCCATAACTCTGCCCAAACAGAGTTACACCTAACAACATTACAATAAAAAGCTTTCCCCTTAGAACCCCACTGGTTTCTAATAATCCCACCACATGTAACCATACCAGTATTTCTTTGAAAGGACTATCAACGTTCACCTTAAACTAGTCTTAAGGAGGCATGATTCAAGCTATATTAACCTCTCTTCTACTATTTTCTAAGAAGACATGAGATGGTCGAAGCAAATTCTGTGTTATAAGGTCCACATGACTGCGCATGAAACATTCAAGGCAGTTATGGAGGTCAATTTTCTTAGAGAAAACTAGACTAGATTGTTCGTGTTGCGCCATAAGACCCATAAAGTCACAACAAACTCCATAGGCCAATAAGTCCTTCATTCACTACCATCTCTTTTGAAACCAGGTTCAGATTCATCCACCTATCTAAGCAGAAACTATAGAACCTATCTACTCCATATTTTCGGGTTCAATTTTGTAAACCAGATATCTGCCACATCAGACAATCTCACAGCACACACATCATGGTTTTAAGGTGCATTTGACATCTTCGGTAATCATCAATTTGAGTCACCCCCTCCTACACATTTGTTAAAAGTCTCCCATACCCCACCTTCTATAAGAAAACTTGAACTCTTTGAGGCCATTGCCAATTCATAATCCTCTTAAAATCCATAATATAGCCCACACTCAGCTTCATCTCCTCATAAAGGAATCTATAGGCTGATTTCAAGGAAAATTCGCCATTGTTTGAGCTTGCCCAAACAGGGAAGTAAGTAGTTCCTAAACATAGTGGCTTGATATTTTTCTATCCTTGCACAAGCATTAGTAGATAGCATAGACTACAACACCCCTCATTTCCAACCATCTGCTTAAAATGACATAAGAAATAACAGTTCCTATAGAGGAACGACCTAGATAACTTTTTGTTTCAGAGTTTAGGAATTGTCGATACCCATCTGTCCTGCCAAAAAGCTAGTATTGTGCCCATACCGAATTATCAAAGACACCTTATTCTCAACATGAGGCCAAACCCATGAATTCCTTTTGAAACTAAGTTCAGATTCATCCACCTATCTAAGCTAGTCACGCAAAACTCCCCTATCATTCACTACCATCTCTTTTGAAACCAGGTTCAGATTCAACCACCTATCTAAACCATGTTTGGATTTCTCACTTGAAGAGACTCATAATGTTACATGGTAGTTATCCTTACTTCCCGGTGGATCCATTACTACTTGGGACCAGCTTACTAGAAAATTTCTGAACAGATATTTTCCACCATCTAAGACAGCCAAGTTCGAGCAATGATCACTAATTTCAATCAGTATGAGCATGAGTCACTTTCAAAAGCTTGTGAGAGGTTCCAGGAGTTGCTTAGAAGTTACCCCCACCATGATTATAAGATGCGGTAGCTTATTCAGACACTTTACTATGGGCTTTAAACTCAAAATAGAGTCTTTGTTGATGTTGCCTATGGAGGATCCATATTGAAAAAAGAACTATATGGATGTATACTTTGATAGAGGAAATTGTAGAAAATAGCAATCAGTGGCCCTTTATAGACATTCATGAAGAAGCCAATTATGTCAACAACTCATCTTGGGGAGGACGAATGAGCAATTCTGATGTACATAGCCCACCACATAGTGTTATCAAAACGAGCCAATTAACTGTTTAGGGTTTCGTTTGACCTTTGCCTAATGTCAAACGGATCTGCAACCTCCATGTGTTTCCCCTTATAAGTGGAAAAATGAGCAACAAGTCAAGTAGACAAATCATCAAAGTTTGTGATCGACTAGTAGGTAAACTAGTGAACCACTTTAGAAAAACATCCTTTAGCATCCCAACAGACATTTTGCAACTGATGGCGTCGTCCCCACCACTGATGAACATATGTGTTTGGAAAGTTGCAACGTGAATGTGGGGATCCTCTGTACCACTATATGAGTCAATAACAGGCTCTCAGAAGTTGTGAGGTGTAACATCCCAATTTTCACAATAAAGTCCTTAGAATAGACAACTCGTTCAATGAAACATCAAATATGATTTGATCGTGAGTTCCCATTGAAATATAGAATACTATTATTAAAATATCTATGTTGAAGTATTATTGCTAACTAGGTCGACAATAATACATAGAAACTATTGTGTGAATAGACTAATGACATATTTCCCGGATTATGAATATGCGATATCAAGTCGGCACACATATAAATATAAAGGGTAATATTTATACCGTACTGAACCACTATAAAGACGCTTCATAAAAGTTATGTAAATGTCATAGGCCCTCCTCATGGCGACCATAGTGAAGTATTCTTTCTACTTAAAGCCACTATGATTCCTACATGAGGAGTTATAGGCTTTAATGCTATCAAATATTATCTATAACAGGATGATCATAAAAGTAGTACTTGAACCTGCAATGAATCATGTTGAAGGTGTGAGTGATGTTGACAGGATTCATCCCTCCTACATAATAGTAGTAGTGCCTTGGGCCTCTCGATAGAGTAGGACGTGAAAATATGCGTGGCCATGTCGAGATGGGCTAATATGGGATATTTGACTCATTTTGTGATTACATGTTTACTTGGAGATCGAGGAACATACGATTAAACATAATGTTAACACACCAATTTGTCTACTTTTATAGGACATTTTTAGTACCTAAATATATCATTTTGCACTATTTAGTGCAGCGTAAATCTAGGAATACCTTTCATCCAATGATTGAGGGAATATTTTAGCGTGTGGGGAAGATCTTCAGGCATGTTGTCTGGCACATCATGTTAAGAATCATAAACCTTTAGTAGTGGGAAGGACACGTGCCCAATGTTTGTTACATCCCCAGTCAATATGCCGAGGTCATTTGTCCTTATCTTGGTATGTCTACACCGACATTTTATAGATATTGCCATACATGCATAGTTCTCGTTTGACATGTAGGCACATTTCTCAACAGTGTAAATGCAAGTTTGCTCTTGATGGTTTTTATGAATTCAACACATTAAAGAAGCATAGTTCAACTCAATGTGAAGACAACTTGAAGATGAAGCCTTGAAGCCTTAAGCAAGCTTTCTTGTAGATATAGTTTTGTAAGTTTAGGCTTAGTTTTCTTTTCTCTTAAGATGTGCTTAGATTGTCTCTTGATTGATAGACTTAAAGAATTGAAATATGAATCCTACATGCATCATCATAGCATATCATGTTTAGAACATTTGTTTTGATGCATAAGAATCATGCAAGCAAGTTTTCAATTCATATGAAAATGTTCACTCATGATTAGGTTTGCATAGATCATTATAATGCTCATAGAACATGTTTAAAAGTCATATTATCTTAGCTCTATGTTGCATGATCGTGGAGAAAGCCAATTGGGTTAAGAAAGAATGAATCAAAGTGTTTTAAATGGTTTTGCACCGTCATGAATCGATTCATGACTTGTGTGAATTGATTCACTATTGTGTAGTTTTTAGTTCGATTCTGTGAATGGAATCTGTGAATGGGTTCATAGATTTCTTACTTTGATTCACAAAATGAACAGAAACTCATGAATCAATTCATACACTGCATGAATCGATTCATGCGCGGGTTTTAGCTGAAAAATGTCAGCTTTAAGTGTTTTTTGAAAGGGGCTTTCATACCTATTGCTTGGGCTTTCATATGTAAGTCTTTCATGCATTAAGGATTCATTACAACTCAATTTCGAAAATCATTGGTGATATTTCCCTAAGATCATTTCTCTCATTTCTCTATCTATCTTTGAGCTTTCTTGGTACTCTTGTGAGAGAAAAATTATGCACTTTCATTGTAAATTCTGCTCTATTGACAAGGCCTTTGTTCTTGTTCTTTTCAATCAATTTCTAGGGTGTGATCCCTTTTTGAGTGAGATTAGGGAGTGGGTTTCTCCTGGGACATCTCATTTATTGATTTGGGTGGGTTTCCCAAAATTGTGAGGCATTGAAGCCATTGAGTATTTGGTGAGGGAGTCACCATTGTAAAAGCCTTGGAGAATTTCTGTAATCTTGGATTGATTATAGTGGAAGAAAATCTCAAGTTTGTTTTGGGGTCTAGATGTAAGTAACAAGTGGTTAGTGGCTGAACTAGTATAAATCATGGTGCAGTCTTTCTAACCCTTTTCTCTTTAATTTTGCACTGAATTGTTGATTTTATGTTATGGTTTTTATGTGCCTAATATGGTATTGATAAAGGTTAGGACTTTGTTCTTTATGTTGATCCAATTTCATCTAGAATCTTTGATTGCATATCCAATATTGAAAAGGTTTTTGAAAAAGACAAGGTTTTTCTGAAAATTTCAAGAACATTATTCACCCCCTAGGGTTCTACTTGTGTTTAAGGCCACTTGGGCCAACAAACAGGTCTCTCGTACAATCCACATTCCTTTCTTCATTCCAACTACATCACATCTCACATCTAAATTGTTTGGTGAAGGAGTTCCTTGTTATTAGATGATATTTTCATAACTTCTTCCCATTTGTGTGTAAATTCTACTTGTCAATACCAACATAAGGCTAATCAATATTTGAGAAAATGGCAAAATAGAATAAAACAAACATGAGAAACACACAAGAAAGAAACAGTGTTATAGATCACTTTAGAGCTAGGGTCTGGCATCCAGAATCGGATCCTCTTCCACACCCTATCTCTTCATCTGCCGTAGCAATTAATCACAATTGTTATATTGATCTAACGATCGAGAGATTAAAAGCAAAAAATAATAAAAGAAATGAAAAAAAACCATGTTCTGTCTCCTAAATTTAGAATTTGCGGACCTGGATCCTCTTTACATCATCTAAATCTCCCCTATCTCTCTTATACGTTCACTTTCTCTCTTTCACATTTTCTTGTTTCTTTCTCTCTCGTGTTTCGGCTGATGCAGAAGCAACAAGGATGTAGAGGATCCAATTTGGGGTAAAATAGGGTATATAATAATTATAATACTAAGTCACTCGCATGACGGCCATGGTTTTAAATTGCGGTTGTAGATGCGGATGCGGTTGCAGTCGCTGCGATCACAACCATTGCGGCATGAAATAATTTTATATTTGTACAAAATATAAAAAATATTCTATAATTAATGTAAGTCCTTGTATATCTTTTGTTTATATTTTTGTATAAATTTTTATTTGTTTTTTAAGTCTTTATATCATCTTTTTGAATTTGTGAATTTTTTTTTCTTTTTTTTTATTTTTTCTAAATGAGGATCAATAGTGGTCCCACTTTCCCCCTTTGTATGACTCGAACCCAGTTCCTTGAGGCCAGGTAAATCAATCCTTAAGCAACCCAAAGTTACCACTTGAGCTTCCCTGCTCGTCTCTTGTGAAATTTTAAAAATTTAATTACAAAATTTTTAATATGATTTTTAGATCAGCCATATACAATATTACCTATTAATTGACTAAACATAGATATATAATGTTAATATATAATTTAAATGAATAGTTGGAGAACATAATTTATCAAAAAAAGTTCTCTTTTTCGATTAAAAAAAAGTTCTCTTTAATTTGTTTAAAATTTTACCATAAAAATACTTCCCACTAAAAAAGTAACCCCACATAAAGTTTGCCCCACGATTTTTTTTTTACAGTAATCACTTTTCACTACTCGGATCCCACCCAATGTTTTAAAAGTCGGACCGGAGATCGAACCGGCGAGACCTCCGGGTCATGGTTCAATTGGTTCATCCGATTGAACCGGATGATAATTAACTAAATAAATAAAATAAATCAATAAACTTCATAGGTATTAATTTGCCTAACATTTTTATAAATATGATTTATATTCATTTTTGTTTCAACTTAATTAAACTATTAATTAAAATGTTTTCAATTTTTTTTTACACAATTTGTTTCCAAATTTTGATGCCACTCTATCTGGTATCTATTCAAACTGAGTGAAGGGGAAAAAAAAAAAGAAAGATGGGGAGATCGAGACATAGGGGAAAAAATAAAAAATAAAAGAACGATGGGGAGATCGAGACATAGGGTGTCAGAGATATTTGTGCTTTGTCTCTCGAGTCTCACCAAACCAAACCAAAGCCTTTACATTTTTTCTCTCTCTTCATCTCCGATGGCAGCAGGCATATGAAAGCCGCATCTTGCTGTGCGAACGGTGGTGTTGTGGCGGTCTTGGCGCTTCTGACGGTTGTTCTGTATGCGGTCGCGAACGACGGTGATCTAGCAAAGGGGCGCTGCGAACGTGAGGAAGGAAAGAAGAGACTAGGGTTTGGTGTGGTTCTTCAGTTCTTTTTTTTTTTTTTGGTCTGAAACCATACTGATTTCTTCTTCTGACTTGGTTCTTGGACACAAAAAATGAAAAAAACAGAAGAAAAGGATGAAGAAAAAAAAGCTGTTCAAAAAAAGTAAAAAAAAAAAAGAAGCAATTTTTAATGTTTTTGTTTGGGCCGATTAAATGAAACCCGGCCCGGTTCCTTATTTTTTTCGGTTCACACCGGTTCGAGGCGGTCCACCCGGTTTTTCACCGGTTTCTTCAGACCAGCGGTTCTTTTGGGTAGACTGAACAGTTACTTGTCCCGGGTGACGATCGGACCGTCCGGTCCGGTCCGGTTTTTAAACCATTGATCCCACCCCACATGCCCACGACCCACCATTTTTTTAACATTAAAAATCCTCTCTCTCTCTCTCCCTCTCTCTCAAGCATCCATCAGTTACAAGCTTGCAGAATTTTCTCTCCCCCTTGGTTTCTGTAGACCACCACATCCATGGTATTGCTCCAAGCTCCAACCTTTCACCCCCAACAACAAGGCAGCAGCAACCCACCTCAAGGTTTTTCCACCCACATTTCAAAGGAAGCCTCCAACCATTGTAGATCAAACTAAACGCATAACGGCACAGATGAGGGTATGACTATGTGGCAGGGAGTCATGTGCAACAGATCTTCAATTTGGAAGACCGAGACTAGAGAAGAGGGAATTTTAGTTTTGAAAGGAAAAGATAAACGAAAAGTGATTGTGGCGTGAAGCGGCCGTTGCGGTGTCTTGTTACGGCGAATTGCCGTTTCGTTGCGGCCGTTTCCGGTGAATGCAAATCACTCCACAATTGCGGGGTGATGCCGACGCGGGTACTACCGCGGCAGGGAATTTGCCACTAGACAGACAACGCTGCGAGTTTAGAAAATGAAATAGTGTTTCCAAGTACAGTCTCAGTGGCATACATGAACCACAGGACAGCGAAAGCTAAATAATTAACGAGTATATAAAGTGGGAAGGTAAAAATGTGCGACATATGATGCAGTTTTTTTAGCTGTGTTTTCTACTCGGTCGCAGGCCCGCGGCTCTGAAAGATTCCAAATTAATTAGAAGGGGAGACAGAGAAAGTGGAGGTTTGGTGCAGAATTCTCAATGCATATAGATGAATGGAGATGGTCCAAAAGGACTGTGGGTGTGTCACTGTCTCATAGGCATCGCTGGACAGTGAGAAAACAAAGGAATCTTTTCTTTTGCACAACAGTAGGGAATCTGTGGATAATGGCCATGCAGTGACAGTGACAAAAGGCAGCTGTGCATTGTTGTACCAGATAGAAAGAGATAGGTGGGAACTAGGGACTGTGGATATATATATGGAGTATGGAGAAAGGGAAGTAGACGAGACATGAGAGAGTTGTACCCGGGTAATTAGTTCAGTTGTTCAAAGACAAATAATGGTTTCTGTTCACGTGTGGAATATGGGTGACCTTGAAGGATGCTCGGAGAAGCACCCGTGTAAAAAATGGATTTTACATCGGGTTTTTACATCGGTTAAATAAGCAACCGATGTAAAAATTATCGCGGTGACATTTTTGTAATTAATGCTAACCTTTTTACATCGGTTATGGGTTTAACCGATATGAAATGTTTTTTCGTATAGATTTTACATCGGTTAAAGTGGTAACCGATATAAAAACTCATTAAATTTTGACCTTTTACATCAGTCACTACTTCAACAGACGTGAAAAACCTTTTGCAAAACTCAAATACTAACCTGCTTCTCTCTCCCTTATTAAGCGTCCCTCTTCATCTCTGTCGCACTCTCTCCGCCTCTGCTCTGAAACCATCCGCCTCCGCCTTGCTCTCTTGATCTCCCTCCTCCGCCGTGCATTGTTCCTCCCACTACAAGAAAATGTTGAACATGCATCGATTTGTTTGAGGCGGTTGGCTAGGTACCTCCCTCGCTAAACAATTGCGGCGATGCAAGCGACTGCTCATAGCACTCGCCGCATAGTTAAAAGAAAATTTGATACGTGCGACTAATTTCCCCTAGCCTGTGCCCTTTCTTTAGGTCTCGACTAATTGCGGCAATGCAAGTCACCTCTCTCTCTCTCGCCACCTCCGATGGCTTTCCCTAACGACGATTGACCGACAATCCTCCTCACAGTCTCACCCAAGTCACTCTCGCGAGTCTTACGTCTCCACTGAAAACCAAAACCATGTTCAGAGTTGGACGCCACCGCAACGCAGGCCAATCACCATTTAAGCACAGCTCATCGCCATCGTAGCTCCACGACCCAACTCATGAGCTTCCTATCTTGTCCATTGACACAGGTGAAACTTCTCTTCCTTTCGACTTCATTTTTCTGTAGAGTCGTTTAAGCTCTTTCATCTATTAGTTTCTCGTTTCAGGTTACAAAGACCATTATTGACATAGTTTGCGAATTAATTGTCTCCAATGGGGGTTTACATTTTATCTTTGTCTCATTACAGATCACTCTGCACTCTGCAGTACCCTCCACCTCAGGTGTGACTTAGCTATCGATGCCTTGCTGCCTGTCACATAGAGGGATAGTATTTATTAATACGTGAAAGTGAAATTGATTGAGTGAATGAGTTTCAATTGGAACCATCACCACCACGTCAACAGGCATCGCTGCTTGTTTGATAAAATGCTTCAGGGCCACACCTCTTAAGTCCTCCTTAACTTAGAGGACTTGCAACCTATCTTTTTTCCTTGGTCATTCAAATTTGCTCTGCTACCAAAGAAGCAGTGTGCCTCTCCTACATCCACTCTTCAAATGCTTTGCAGGATTTTATTGATATGAACCAGTACAAGACTTTCACACAGATCTGAATTGATCTCTCACTTGCACTCTTGTGTTCACTCACAGCATTTCACCTCACAGAGAATAAACTCTCGCATGCTGATTAACAGCACCTGACTAAGACTTATATAGATGACTTGGGATACAAGCAAGGGAGTTAGTTACAACCGGTTTCAACAAACTAACTACCAATACATCAATCATCTATCACTTAGCTATTAGTAACCAACTTCTAACTAACTAACTGATTTAGATTCACAGAACTAACAATTCTTCACCTTGAACCTTCAAATCCATGTCCATAGTTAGAAGTTCTTCAAGCCTCGAGCAGGCTTCATTTTGAGTAGGTTCCCACACTCACCAAATTCAAGCAGTGATTAAATTTGGAAGTAGGAACCACTTTGGTCAACATATCTGCAGGGTTATCTTCACTTGCCACTTTCTTCACCTCAACAATACTTTGTGCAATAATGTCTCGAATGAAATGTAGCCTAGTGTCTATGTGCTTTGTCCTCTCATGGAAGACTTGATTTTTGGACAAGTAAATAGAACTTTGACTGTCACATAGGACTGAGATAGGAACAGCTCTACCATCTAGCTCATTTACAAACCCCTTTAACCAGATTGCCTCTCTGATTGCTTCAGTAAGGGCTATATATTCAAATTCTGTTGTAGATAGAGCCACAATTGGCTGCAAATTTGCTTTCCTGCTAACCATGTTACTAAACAATGTGAATAGGTAACCTGTTTGTGACCTTATCTTGTCAAAGCCACCAGCAAAATCTGCATCTACATATCCAATTACCTCACTGACATGAGAATTGGATCTACTAAACTTCAACCTGACTTGCCTTAAATCATTTAAGTACTTGAATATCCACTTTACTGCCATCCAATGTTCCTTGCCTGGGTTCCCCATAAATCTGCTCACCAAGCTAGCAGCATATGCAAGATCAGGTCTCGAGCATATCACTGCAAACATCAGGCTGCCAGTTGCATTTGAGTAGGGTACTGTCTTTATCAGGTTGCATTCTTCCTCAGTCTTAGGAGATTGAGTTGATGACAATTTAAAATGACTTGCTATTGGTGTTGTCACAGGTTTTGAATCCACCATGTTAAACCTCTTGAGAACTTTCTGAACATAATTAGATTGAGATAGAAATAGAGTACCTTCTGACCTCTTTCTAATTATTTCCATGCCAAGAATTTTCTGTGCAGCCCCAAGATCCTTCATTTCGAATTCTGAATTCAACAACTGCTTCAGTTTGCTGATTGCTTCAATATCCTTGCTAGCAATTAGCATATCATCTACATAAGAAGTAGATATATGCAATGCCTAGTTCCTTCTCCCTTGAAATAGACACAACTATCAAAAGAGCTTCTTTGATATCCATTAGCCATCACAAAACTATCAAACCTTTTATACCATTGCCTAGGGGATTGCTTCAGCCCATACAATGGTCTTTTCAACAAACAAACCAATTGCTTCTTGCCATTTACCACATAACCTTCAGGTTGATTCATATAGATCTTCTCATCCAAATTACCATGTAAAAAGTTGTCTTGACATCCATTTGTTCAAGTTCAAGGTTGTAAACAGCAACTAGAGAAAGAATTACTCTAATGCTTATGTGTTTGACCATAGGAGAGAAGATTTCATTGAAATCTATCCCTTCCTTTTGTGAAAAACCTTTGGCAACCAACCTTGCTTTGAACCTTATACCTTCTCCATTTGGATTTTCTGATTTCTTCTTAAAAATCCATTTGCAACCTATGGTTCTTTGACCAGCAGGTCTCTCCACGGGATCTCAGGTACCATTCTTCATGAGTGAATTAAATTCCTCATCCATAGCTGTCTTCCAGTTATCACTGTCAGGACCATTTACTGCTTCTTTAAAACTAATTGGATCCAAACCATGATCTTCTACTTCAATGTTGAGAGCATATGCTATAAAGTCAGCATAGCCATACCTCTCAGGAGGTTTTGTATTCCTCCTCTCTCTATCTCTAGCCAATTGATATGTTGACAAATCTGTTTACCTTTCACTGCTTTCTTCTTTAACCCGACCGCAATTCTATTCATGGATCCATTTGTTTCGCTTTTCTCCACCGCACTTGAACTCCAAAGACGCCTTTATCGCCTTCTACCGATTGCTCGGTGTAGGGAAATAAGCGCAATAATGTAGATTAAAAACGCAGCGGAAATTTAAACTTTCCTTCCATGGATCCTTGCGAATGGTCATGACTCGTGGTTATATGAATTACCTCTTGTAGCGCGGATCGTTTGTAGACGAAAATTGGAATCGAGCACGGCGTCGCCCGTAAAACAACGCCTCGTAGTCCACACGAGCGACCTTCGAATGGGAGCGGTCTCCACACGGTGCTAATCGACGTGCGGAACGATCCGCGATGCAAGTCACGATCTTTGAAAGCGGCTAGGGTTTTAATTCCGTGTTTTGACTTGATCTTAACGAAGTCTATTTATAGCTTCACTTAAGACCGACCTAGCGCACCGTAGCTTACCGTGTGCTCTCGGCGCACCGTAACTTATCGTGTTCTCGCGTCTTTCTTGACTTTCACCGGTGCATCGTAGAATGCACCACCGAATAAAATGAGTCTCACTCATTTATTTAATCTCCCATTAGCCTGGTTCTCATGTGTGTGACCAGAGGTTCCCGTAACGTTGGCAATAATATTAAATCACTATTTAATATTATAAACAGTGAGCGGTGTCTAGCAACACATCACTGCTACCCAAGTAACGAGAATGTCAATGTTGTGACGTAACCTTTCCGTGATAATGATCATGTGTATAATTACCCTTTTGCCCTTATATCTATATTGAACACAAGGCATAGTATGTGTCACCCTTGTATAGTTCAATATTATATTCCTTGATGCCCGAGTAGACTTAGTAACAACAAATAAGATCAATATCTCATATTGACTTATTTCAGCATGGCCATGCATTTTACAGTCATACTCTATCAAGGGGCCCATAGATATTACTCCTGTTATGTAGGAGGGGCAAATCCCATCTAGGTCACTCATGTCTCTTTGCATGACTCGTTGAGTGCCCAGCTAACTGACTTTATAATTGTCCTGTTACGCATAATGTTTGACTGGCAATAAAACACCCAACTCCTCATGTAGGGACCATAGTGGTTTCAGTCCGAGGGTGGCATACACCACTATCACTATGAGAATAACTCATGACACTTACATAACACACTATGTAGTATTCTCATGGCGGGTCAATCCAAAGACACAATTACCCTAACGTGTACCTATGTGGTGACTTGATATCTCATATCTATAACCTGTGAGATGAGGTTATCAGTCCACCCACATAATAGTCTTGATGCATTATTATTGTCCTTAATAATAATAATACTCGACTACGGATATTTAGAGTAAGTTCTTTAGTATCTCACAACCGAGTCGTCTACTCGATGTTCTATTGAAAACAAACTTTTACTCAAGGACTTTATTACGTTGAAACAAACATAATAACTGAAAATGCCTCATATAATAAATAAATGACATGATACAAAATATAAGTCCAAAGGAAAAACATTGGCCTCTAGGGCTTACACCAACACTCAGACCCCTTTTTATCTTTGCCAAGTACATTATCTTCGTTGAAAACCACATCCCTACTAATTACTGCCTTTGTTGTCCCTGAACCTGTAACCCAGACCTTGTACCCTTTCACTCCCTCTGGATACCCGAGAAAAATTCCATTCCTTGATCTGTTTTCCAACTTACCTTCATTGACATGCATATAAGCAGTGCACCCAAATATTCTGAGATGTTTAAGGCTTGGTGCTTTTCTTTTCCACAATTCTTCAAGAGTCTTGAAATTGAAGGCTGAACAAGGTGACCTATTAATCAAGCAACAAGCTGTAGTGGCTGCCTCTCCCTAAAATTTTTTGCTGAGACCAACATTAGATAACATGCTTCTAATCCTTTCCAACAGTGTCCTATTCATTCTCTCGGATAGACCATTCTGCTGAGGTGTCTTCCTCACAGTCTTATGCCTTCTATGCCACTATCCTTGCAAAAACTATTGAATTCATCACTCAAGTACTCAAGACCATTGTCAGTCCTAAGCACCTTGACCTGCTTGCTAGTTTGCTTCTCAACCAAAACCTTCCAATGCTTGAAGCATTTGAAAGCTTTATTTTTGTGTTTCAGCAAGTATAACTACACCTTCCTTTGACCAATCATCAATGAAGGTGATAAAGTATCTTGCACCTCCTAAAGTAGGAGTCCTAGCTGGTCCCCAAATATCAGAGTGTATGTAATCCAATAAACCCTTTGTTGTATGTGTGGACATTGAGAACTTAACCCTTTTATATTTTCCATTTAAACAATGTTCACAAAACTGTAATTTTTCCAGATTTCCCTCACCCAACAACCTTGCTTATACAATTCTTCTAAACCTCTTTCACTTACATTGTAACACCCCCACCTTCGTGCTAGAACTTTTTAATTCCTTGTGTGTTTGACTAAGCTTTTCATGCATGTGAATGTGTTAAATATGCTAATGACTGGTTAGAAGATCAATTAAATTGGCACTGGCGCAGATAGGCGAAGTAGTCGGGACACAAAAACTAGCAACGGATGCGATTCAGGCGCAGGCGCCAGACAGCGCAGGCGCCCAGCCTCACCGAGCGGCGCAGGAGCCCAAGAGATGTCGGCGCCAGCGCCCACCGCCGCTGGTCAGGCGCTGTTTCGCGTTTTAACTCGTTTTGGGCGGTTCGGTGACCCGGTATGACCCATTCTCGACCTGTAAGAGTGACCCACGACCCTAGACTTAACCTAGCCCCTAAACATCAGTCTAAAACCATAAACATGATTAGAAGTTGCTCATAAGATCAACCAAGATAGAAAAACCCTTCTTCCCCTTTTCCCCAATTTTGTCTTTGTCAAGGGCTCGACTCAAGACTACGCTACTGAACGACCGGAAGCATAGTTACTGTAATTCTTACCGCCTCATTGGGAGGAATAGGAACAGGTAAGCCTTCTAATGATAGTTTTGTCCTTAAGAGCAATGTTAGGGTTCTAAATTATGATTTTTCCATTCCTAAACCCTTTCTCTTGTGTTTTTCTTTGAAGAAAGCTTCACTAGGAAAGGAAAAGCTTGGTGTTACCTTATCCTCTCCTAGGAGCACGAATTTCACTTGAGGTAAGGGATAGTTGTTCCTTCTAGTGAGTGTATGGAACTTTGTGTGAACAATAGGGGTGTCCCAGAGACCCCTATGCCTCGCATATGATAACGAAAAGCAGACACTATCACCACCGTGATAGAGAGACCTTCAATTCCTCTAAATTATTATTCTCGACTTGTGATAATTTTATTGGTTGTTGAAATTGGCGTGATGATTGAGCTTTGGTTGTTTATATGCTTGATGTACAGAAATTGGTTGTTATCAAGCGACAATGTAAGGAAATTAAATAACTAAATAGTAGGCTTTAGACCCTATGAAAGTGTAGCCACTAAGTATGAATCAAAGAACTCGAGTCCCATGATTATGTTGATATTGTAAAGCTTAAGTAGAATGTCTAAGGTTCATTTATGATGCCTATTGATTTCTTAGTATGATAATCTGAGAGAACTAGTCCTTCTAATGCCAAAGTTCCACTTGGATGTATGTGCTTAATCAAAGTTGCTAAGAATATTAAATGTTCATGTTATTGGTAGAAGGCACTAGCTAACTTATGAATTTGTGTTCTGTTGTTGTTGTTGTTGTTACTCTGCCGAAAATATTGCGATAGAGGATGTTATGGTTAGACACAGCGTTTGGTCATGTTCATGCATCTTGGTGTCGTCATTGTTGTTGTTGTTGTTGTTGTTGTTGTTATTGTTAGTAGGCGTATCGGGCAAGGTATCCGTGGCGGGCAAGGTATCCGATCCTCACGGTTAAAAAGAAAAAAAAAAGAGGCGAATCGGGCAAGGTATCCCGTGTGGCGAGGTTTCCGGTCCTTTGGTTAGTAGAGGCGAATCGGGCAAGGTATCCCGTGACGGGCAAGGTTTCCGGTCCTACGGTTAAAAAGAAAAAAAAAACAAAGGCGAATCGGGCAAGGTATCCGTGGCGGGCAAGGTTTCCGGTCCTTTGGTTAGTAGAGGCGAATCGGGCAAGGTATCCCGTGGCGGGCAAGGTTTCCGGTCCTCTACGGTTAATGGGGCGAATCGGGCAAGGTATCCGTGGCGGGTGAGGTTCGATCTGTTGTTATTGGTGCACTCTTGACATGGTATTCGAGCGGGCAAGGTCTCCGGCCGTTAGAAGTGGATCCACATGCATATAATTATGTTCTTAGAATCACACCACTTGTCTTGATAACATGCTTGGTTGTTCGGTTGTTAGTGGTATATCATAATGTTGTGATTGATCTGCGGCATGTGATATTTGAATGTTATGGTAATGTCTTTTAGCGTTGCGTTTGATGTTGTGACATGTGGTATTTGTGAGTTGTGGTGATATGTTATGCCTTGGTCTTTGGTGTGTAGGCGTTTTATTGGAATTCTTGTATATGCGCATTGTTCAGCGATTTCCTACTGGTTGCACTATTTGAGGTTATGACGACTAACCCTTTTGTGGCTATGCATACCCCACGGGTATGTGTAGATGTTGAGGCTGCAGGTGTTGAGGATCACGAATGCCAATGAGTAATCTCGGTAGTTAAATCGGGATGGATAGAAGATTTGCATGTGTTTACTTATTAAAGTTTTTGTATTCTTAGATGTAATAATTAGGGAAAAGGGCTCAATTATTGTGACATCGGGAACCTGGGTTTAATTTCTTCGATTGTTATTTTCCGCAAATGAGCGTGATGACTCTATTCCACAATAACTGAAATTATGATTTGGCTTAAATAAAAAGGATTTTGTTTCTCCGTGTTTTTATTTTACATTATTACGTTGTTATAATGACTTGTTGGGGTAGAGGGTGTCACATTTAGTGGTATTAGAGCTCGGCTTGATTCTCAGGCCGTGGTGTGTGTCTATTATGTTTTTGTCTGTGTGCTCGGTGTGATTGTTTATGCTATAAAATAGATAGGAGTATGAATGGTAAGACTCATTTTATAGGCTAACCATTTTCTGTTTGCCTCAGAAGTGAGGAATGGCGAGAAGTGGCGATCATCTTGTGATTGAGGCCTTAGGGCGGGTTCTTTGAAGCTTTGGGCGCAGCCAAAACCGTCTTGATAGGCTGCTAACCCGGGAGCATTGCCGATTTTGGAAAAACAACCCTCCAACCTTTAAGGGGATTTGACCACTGATGGAGCCCAACCTTTGGATCGTGAAATGGAGAAGATTTTTAGAGTGATGGGCTGCCTTGAGCAGAAGGTGGCTTTTCTTTGCTTTCAAGGTGGCCAAGCGGTGAGTATTGGTGGGAGAACACTAGTCGGAGGTTGGAGAATACCGCAACTGCTGTAACTTGGGAGATATTCAAGGGCGGGTTCTTGGAAAAAAATTTTCCATTGAGATTCGTGGCCAGGAAGGAGGTGAGTTCTAGCTTTAACACAGGGAATATATGCGTAGATGAGTATGCGGTGAAGTTTGAGGAATTATCCCGCTACTACCACCTTATCAACTAGCAGCGGCGACCATCGAAGTGTGTTAAGTTTAAGAGCGACTTACGACCTGAACTCAAGCGGCGTGGTATGTCTTACCACTTACCGACCGGGAACTTTGTCCGAAGACCGAGACTTTGAAGAGGCTTATAATGAGAGGGTAGTTGCTTTGAAACAACGATGGGAAACCCAAACCCACCCAAGGAAGAGGGAGACAACCTTTAGCACCTCTTGCCAAGGCATTTAAGAATCTACAGGCTTTAGAGGGCTAATCTGTCATGAGAAAAAGCAATTGGGGAAGCTCTTGGCGCTACAATCGAGAATCGATGTGGCAAGTGTGGCAAGGACCACTATACTCATTTATGCAAGGAAACATCGGTCATCTGCTTCAAGTGCAACAAGCCCGGTCATATCGGCCCTTGGCGTGATGAATTGAAGAGCGAACCAACAAATAATAACGAGGACTCGAGACCTCAGGCTAACGGGATGAAGTCATTGGCGAGTGTTTGCTCTCCAGCCTGAAGGCGGTGAATCGGAAGATCTCATCCAAGGTACTTGCTTTATTCGAGGAATTTCTTTAGTGGTGTTGTATGATTACAGTGCGACCAGCTCTTTCATCTCTGCCGAATGTGTGAAAAATTTGCAGCGCCTACATCTCGTTTAACCTTTGATTTGTCTGTGGATATTCCTTCTCATGAACCCGTTATTCGTCTCTTGTGTGCAAGGAGTGCACTCGTGATTGGAAGTAGGAATTTCGTAGTGGACCTAGTGTGTTTACCTCTTCGGGAATAGACATTATTTTAGGTATGGATTGGTTGACTGCTAATCATGTACTTTTGAACTGCTTTGATAAAACTGTGGTGTTTGGGGCACCTGAGCCTAGTGATCCACGGGTGGTTACCGCCAAGGAAATTCGGTCGTCCTTGAAGGAAGGTGCACAGGTTTATGTGATGTTGTGTTCTATGGCTATAGAAATGAAGGTAGAAGCTAAAGATGCACCCACCGTTTGTGAGTTTCCGGAAGTATTTGCAGAAGTTAACTCTTTACCACCGGAACGAGATGTGGACTTTGCTATCGACCTTGTTCCGGGAACGGGACCGATCTCTATGGCACCTTACAGGATGTCTCCGTTAGAGCTAGAAGAATTAAAGAGGCAATTGGAAGACATGCTGGAGAAAAAGTTTATTAGACCAAGTGTATCCCCTTGGGGAGCGCCGGTTTTATTGGTAAAGAAGAAAGACGGTTCGATGAGGTTGTGTGTTGACTATCGGCAACTTAACAAGGTTCTTGTCAAGCAGCTACCCTTTCTGAGGATAGATGATCTCATGGACCAACTAGTAGGAGCATGTGTTTTCTCTAAAATTGATCGAGGTCCTGGGTACCACGGTCGGGTGAAGAAGGAGGACATTCCGAAGACCGCGTTCCGAACGCGTTACGGTCACTATGAGTACCAAGTTATGCCATTCGGTGTGACTAACGCACCAGCAGTATTTATGGAATACATGAACACGATATTTCGCCCATATTTGGATAAGTTTGTGGTTGTTTTTATAGATGACATCTTGATTTACTCCAAGACCTGAAGGGAGCATGAAGGGCACTTGAGAGCTGTACTACAAGTGTTGAAGGAAAAACAATTGTATGCCAAGATGTCAAAGTGTGAGTTTTGGTTGGATGAAGTGGGATTTCTAGGCCACGTAATTTCTAAAGGCGGTATAGCTGTGGACCCAGTGAAGGTGGAGGCTGTATTGCATTGGGAAGCTCCTAAATCGGCCACCGAGATAAGAAGCTTTTTGGGCCTAGCCGGTTACTATCGAAGGTTCATCGAAGGTTTTTCAAAGATAGCACTACCGATGACCCGACTTACCAGGAAGGGGCAAGTTTTCTTGTGGGAAGCTAAGTGTGAGGAAAGCTTTGGATACTAAAGAAGAAGTTGACTACGGCACGGTGTTAGTCTTTGCCCGACCCAGCTTAAACCTTTAGTGGTCTCTTTGTGATGCTTCAAAGCAAGGACTAGGTGGTGTGCTAATGCGGCATGGTAAGGTCGTGGCGTATGCTTCGTCAACTAAAGTTACAGCGAGAATTATCCTACCCATGACTTGGAATTAGGTGCGATTGTCTTTGCCTTGAAGATGCGGAGGCACTATCTTTATGGGGCTCGGTTTGAGGTTTTTAGCGACCATAAGAGCCTCAGTATTTGTTTGACGAGAAGGAGTTAAACATGAGGCAGCGTCGGTGGATGGAATTCCTAAAGACTACGAGTTTGAGTTGAACTACCATCCAGGCAAGGCAAATGTCGTGGCAGATGCGCTAAGCAGAAAGGCGTTGCATTGCTCGACTATGATGATTAGGGAAATGAAGTTAATAGAAGAGGTCAGAGATCTGAGTCTAGTGTGTGAAAGGACCCCGTGGCGTGAAGCTTGGCATGTTGAAAGTGACTAATGATCTAATGGGTCAAATCAGGGATGGACGGAAGATCGACACTGTTCTTAGTTGAAGCGAGAAGATCTCGATTGCTCGAGGAAGCCAAGTGAATTTCTTGAGGGTGATGGGATTTTAAGGCTCCAGGTCGAATTTGTGTTCGGACATTCCCGAATTGAAAAAGATGATTACGGAAGAAGGTCACCGGGAGTAGCCTGAGCATACATCCGGGGCTACTAAGATGTATCAAGACTTAAAGAGATTATTACGGTGGCCTAGTATGAAGAAGCGGATAGCGAATTTGTGTGCATGCGACTTGCCAAAGGCCAAGATTGAACATCGAAACCTTACAGTGCGTTGCGGCGCTATTCATCCGGAATGGAAGTGGGATAGTATCGCTATGGATTTTGTGTCCAGGACTTCCCGGGACTTGACCGATTCACGATGCGGTGTGGGTGATTGTTGGCCGGTTAACCAAGGCGGCTCACTTTTTACAGGTAAACATGGAGTTCCCTCTAGAAGTTAACGAAGTTGTACATTAAGGAGATCGTTAGGCGCATGGTGTTCCCTCTAGTATCATATCGGCCGAGATCCTAGGTTCACATCTGGGTTTTGGAATAGCTTGCATGAGAGCGTTGGGAACCAAACTTAGGTGAGCTCGACTATCACCCCAAACGGATGGTCGGTCGGAGCGGACTATTCAATCATTAGAGGACCTGTTGCGGGCCTGTGTGTTGGAAGAATCCGAAAGTTGGGATAAGTTCTTACCCTTGGTGGAGTTTACCTATAACAATAGCTATCACTCTAGTATTAGTATGGCTCCATATGAGGCGCTTTTGGGAGGAGGTGTCGTACTCCCCTTTGCTGGTGCGAGTCCGGTGAAAGCCTAGTGTTGGGACCAGAAGTGGTGAGGGAGACAACCGAGAAGGTGAAGTTGATTTAAGAGAAGATGAGGACTGCTCAAAGCAGACAGAAGAGTTATTACGACAAGCAGGACCAAGGCCGACCTTTAAGGAAGGAGAACACGTTTTCCTCGTGTTACTGACCAAGGGAGTTGGTAGAGTTTTAAAGGCTAGGAAGCTTACTCCTAGGTTCATTGGACCCTACCAAATTTTGAAGCGAATTGGTGAAGTAGCTTATCGGTGGCGCCCACCGTTGTTAGAAAACCTCCACAATGTATTTCATGTATCTCAACTCAGTAAGTACATACATGATCCCGGTCATGTGATAGCCGCAGGGCGATTCAACTTCGAGGACAATCTCACATTTGAGGCGTCGTGGTAAGAATTGAAGACCAGGAAGAAGAAGCGACTACGCGGAAGGGAGATTCCCCTGGTGAAGGTAATTTGGAGTGGAGCAAGCGATGAAAGTGCAGCGTGGGAGTTGGAGAGTAAGATCTGAGGAACTGTATCCGCAACTTTTCACCACAGTCGATAATAATTCCGAGGGCGGAATTTTTCTAAGGGGAAGGATTATAACACCCCCACCTTCGTGCTAGAACTTTTTAATTCCTTGTGTGTTTGACTAAGCTTTTCATGCATGTGAATGTGTTAAATATGCTAATAGTGGTTAGAAGATCAATTAAATTGGCACGGTCTTGGCGTATAGGCGAGTCGGGACATAAAAAACTAGCAACGGATGCAGTTCCTGGAAGCGCAGGCGCCCACTGAAGCGCCCAGTGCCTCATCGAGAAGCGGCAGTGGCGCCCAGATCTTTGGCGCCCAGCGCCCTAACTGCCGAAGTGGTGTCTTGTTGTTCGCATTTTAACTCGTTTTGGCCGGTTCGGTGACCCAGTATGACCCATTCTCGACCTGTAAGAGTGACCACGACCCCTAGACTTAACCTAGCCCCTAAACATCAGTCTAAAACCATAAACATGATTAGAAGTTGCTCATAAGATCAACCAAGATAGAGAAAAACCCTTCTTCCCTTTTTCCCCAATTTTGTCTTTGTCGAGGGCTCGACTCAAGACTACGCTCTGGAGCAGCGACCCGGAAGCATAGTTACTGTAATTCTTACCGCCTCATTGGGAGGAATAGGAAGAGGTAAGCCTTTTAATGATAGTTTTGTCCTTAAGAGCAATGTTAGGGTTCTAAATTACGATTTTTCCATTCCTAAACCCTTTCTCTTGTGTTTTTGCTGAAGAAAGCTTCACTAGGAAAGGAAAAGCTTGGTGTTACCTTATCCCTCTCCTAGGAGCACGAATTTCACTTGAGGTAAGGGATAGTTGTTCCCTTCTAGTGAGTGTATGGAACCTGTGTGAACAATAGGGGTGTCCCAAGACCCACATGCCTCATGTGATAGAAAAAGCAGACACTATCACCACCAGTGATAGAGACCTTCAATTCCTCTAAATTATTATTCTCGACTTGTGATAATTTTATTGGTTGTTGAAATTGGCGTGATGATTGAGCTTTGGTTGTTTATATGCTTGATGTACTGAAATTGGTTGTTATCAAGCGACAATGTAAGGAAATTAAATAACTAAATAGTAGGCTTTAGACCCTATGAAAGTGTAGCCACTAAGTATGAATCAAAGAACTTCGAGTCCCCATGATTATGTTGATATTTTAAAGCTTAAGTAGAATGTCTAAGGTTCATTTATGATGCCTATTGATTTCTTAGTATGATAATCTGAGAGAACTAGTCCTTCTAATGCCAAAGTTCCACTTGGATGTATGTGCTTAATCAAAGTTGCTAAGAATATTAAATGTTCATGTTATTGGTAGAAGGCACTAGCTAACTTATGAATTTGTGTTCTGCTGTTGTTGTTGTTGTTGTTACTCTGTCGAAAATATTGCGATAGAGGATGTTATGGTTAGACACAGCGTTTGGTCATGTTCATGCATCTTGGTGTCGTCATTGTTGTTGTTGTTGTTGTTGTTGTTGTTATTGTTAGTAGAGCGTCTAGGGCAAGGTATCCGTGGCAGAGACAGGTTTCCGATCCTACGGTTAAAAGAAAAAAAAACAAAGAGGCGAATCGGGCAAGGTATCCGTGTGGCGAGGTTTCGGTCCTTTGGTTAGTAGAGCGAATCGGGCAAGGTATCCGTGGCGGGCAAGGTTTCAGTCCTACGGTTAAAAAAAAAAACAAAGAGGCGAATCGGGCAAGGTATCCCGTGATGGGCAAGGTTTCGGTCCTTTGGTTAGTAGAAGGCGAATCGGGCAAGGTATCCGTGGCCAGACAAGGTTTCCGATCCCTACGGTTAATGGGGCGAATCGGGCAAGGTATCCCGTGGCGGGTGAGGTTCGATCCTGTTGTTATTGGTGCACTCTTGACATGGTATTCCGAGCGGGCAAGGTCTCGGCCGTTAGAAGTGGATCCACATGCATATAATTATGTTCTTAGAATCACACCACTTGTCTTGATAACATGCTTGGTTGTTCGGTTGTTAGTGGTATATCATAATGTTGTGATTGATGTGGCGGCATGTGATATTTGAATGTTATGGTAATGTCTTTTAAGCGTTGCGTTTGATGTTGTGACATGTGGTATTTGTGATTGTGGTGATATGTTATGCCTTGAGTGCTTTGGTGTGTAGGCGTTTTATTGGAATTACTGTATATGCGCATTGTTCAGCGATTTCCTACACTTGGTTGCACTATTTGAGGTTATGACGACTAACCCTTTTGTGGCTATGCATACCCACGGGTATGTGTAGATGTTGAGGCTGCAGTGTTGAGGATCACGAATGCCAATGAGTAATCTCGATAGTTAAATCGGGATGGATAGAAGATTTGCATGTGTTTACTTATTAAAGTTTTTGTATTCTTGGATGTAATAATTAGGGAAAAAGGGCTCTGAATTATTGTGACATCGGGAACCTGGGTTTTTAATTTCTTGATTGTTATTTTCCATGAATGGCGTGATGACTCTATTCCACAATAACTGAAATTATGATTTGGCTTAAATAAAAAGGATTTTGTTTCTCCGTGTTTTTATTTTACATTATTACGTTGTTATAATGACTTGTTGGGGTAGAGGGTGTCACATACATGAGCTAGCCTATGATGCGATAACTTTGTAGGAATTGGTTTAGAGACTATCAAAGAACTAGATGAGTTAGAAATGGTTTTACCTTGAAGCCTGTAAAGACCATTCTTCCTCACACCTTTCATAAACTACAGACTGCCCTTGCTTATCTTGAGAGGGTATCCCATGCCTTTGAAACAGCATCCAGCTTGGTCTAGCATTCCCAAAGATATGAGATTTCTTCTTAATTCTGGTACATGCCTAACTCCAGTGAGCAATTTAGTTGAACCATCCTCTATCTTGATCTTAACAGTACCTATCCCAGCCACTTTACATGCAACATTATTCCCCATCAAGACTCTTCCAGTGTCAGTTTTCTCATAGGACTCAAACCATTCTAGATTAGGTGTCATATGGAATGAGCAACCTGAATCTAAAATCCATTCATCACAGCAATTCTTGTCAGTGACAGCAAACACATCAGCCAGCATATCTGTCTCACAACCATCGGCTACCACATCAATGTCCTTTCCTTCTTTGTTGTTGTTGCTATTGAATTTCTTCTTCCTCTGAGGACAATTCTTCCTGAAGTGACCTTCCTTGTGGCAAAATAAAAATGCTTTCTTGGTCTTTGACTTAGACCTGTAGTTCTGATAACTCTTAGAAATACGAGTTATCTAAGCTCTTTTGGCATAGAATCATGCAAGTCCAATACTAATTGGAGTCTTTCATGTTTAGAAAGTGTAAATATTTGGTGCTTAATGTTCAAAATAATTTTGTGGCACCTTGAGTGCCTTTGTGAAGTTTTAATGCCTTTTAGTTTAGTTGTGCAAAATTATTTTGGAATGAGCAGATGCTGAATTTGGGTGCCAAGGCACCAAGGGAGCTGGTAGAAATTGAAAGAAACAAAGCTTGAGCAGAGTTGCTGTGAAAAAGTGCAGTGTGCGTGTGCCCCAAGTACTATCGGGTCACACTCCAACATGTGGTCCCATGCTGTCTACACTACAGGACAAACTGTCCCTAATTGGATGGGCCATGGACAACACCTTTCCTTGTACCTTGATTTTTGGGCCCATTTGGAGTGTGTATTTAAAGGAATAAACCCTAAAAGGAAGGAGGTTGGTACACTGATCCCTAGGTCATTTTACTGTCTCCATTTCTGAAGCAGCCACAAAAGTACTTCTCCATTTCCATTTTCCATTTTCACCCTCCTCCATCATCCATATTCCACTGAGTGAAGTAAGCTGTCACTAGAGCTAATTGCTGCAGTGAAGGTCTTCTTTTCTTGACAGAGATTTTGGAAGCCTTCCTATGTGCTCTCATTACGTCTGTTTGTAACCATTTTTACTGTTAAGTTTAAGTGCCATGGATATGTCTGTTAGCACCTGTTACTTCTGTTTTGTAATTTTGCTCAGCATGAGCTAATTACTTTATGCAAGGATGACTTGAAATTGTAACAAACCCTTGTTGGTAAAGTTATGTGAATGCTGTTATGCACTTTTATCTCATGTGATTTACTGTTATATGCTAAATTCGAGCTTGATCACCTTAGGTTTAGCACTTGTATATTTAATACTGACAGGGTTACGTATGCTGAATTCATGAGATAATATGGGATGTATTGGTAATGGACACATTAACCACTCTTGATTAAACTAGACATAGGCAATCAAACCCATAGAAATGATCTGAGTCACACTTAGAAGACAAAGGGGAACATAATGGGGGCTTAGACATAAGGAACCCTTTGCTTAACCTTGGTGAAAGTGACTGAAAAGCACACACATTAGCACTCTGCATTCAGGTGCCATAGCACTTATTGACATCACCTAGCCAGCTTGGTGGAGTTATAATGGATATGATTCCTAGCTGTTTTACTCAAATATTTTCATACAACCCGTGACTGTTTCATTCTCCAATCACTTGTTTACAATCAATTTTATAATTCCCTACATGATTCCACAAATGATGATAATTTTTAGTTTTTATTTTTATTTACTCACTAGCTTTCTTACATAGCCAAAAACTTGTGAAAGCAACTAATCAATCCTCGTGGGAACGATCTTGATTTACTCTTTACTACTTGTTGCGATTGTGTATACTTGCACAACTGTACCTTATTTTACACAACAAGTTTTTGGCACCGTTGCTAGGGATTGAGATTGTTAATTTCTGGGTTTAGCTAAGTAAGTTTATTAGTTGAGATATTCTAATTTTTTTTGGTGTTCTTGTCATCAGTAAGTGCACAATTCTGCACATGCACATGTATACAACACCTGAATATCAGTTGGATCCTGAAATTGGCAGAACCTTTAGAAGATTGTTAAGGGAAAGGCAAGGCTTTGCTGCATTAGGTGCTGCTACAAATATGGCAGGCACTGGTCCTCGTACTGATGAATCAATTCCTGACGCAGAAAAAAAAGGCAGTGTTCAGTTCCAACACAGTGTTCATAGCCAGTACCAAGCGTTGGTGCTGAATGCTGATATCATAGGCATGACCAATGATAGGGACATGCCAATGAGGGACTATGCTGTCTTTGACCCTCAAACTAAGCACACTGGCATAGCCAGACCTGACATCACTACAAATCACTTTGAATTCAAGCCTATGATGTTCCAAATGTTACAAACAATGGGACAATATGGTGGCACACCTCAAGAAGATCCTCACCTGCATTTAAAGCAATTTCTGGAAGTGTGCAACAACTTCAAAATTCCTGGAGTTAGTGAGGATGCATTCAGATTAAGGCTATTTCCATATTCCTTGAAGGATAGAGCTACGGCATGGCTGAATTCATTGGAGCATAACTCTATCACTGATTGGAATGGAATGGAAAAAAAATTCCTCACAAAATACTTCCTTCCAATCAAGAATGCAAGAATGAGGAATGAGATCACTTCCTTCAGGCAGAATGAAGAAGAATCGCTATTTGAGACTTGGGAAAGATTTAAGGAGTTGCTCAGAAAATGTCTTCACCATGGTATTCCTATTTGCATCCAAATGGAGACATTTTACAATGGTCTCTCTGCAAAAACCAGAGACATGCTTGATGCTTCCTCTGGTGGAGCTTTATTGACTCAATCTTACAATGATGCTTAAGAGAAAATAGAAACAATAGCTAACAACAACTATCAGTGGCCCACTGCAAGGTTGAGTGCAACAAAGAAAGTTGTTGGAGTCTATGAGGTGAGTGAGATGACTGCACTTGCTGCATAAGTAGCCTCAATTGCAAATATGCTGAAGAATCTAAATACAACATGTGCATCTACAACACCTGCTACCCCTGTACAATCAGTACCTACCCAAGCCAAAGCCATTTCATGTATTTACTGTGGAGGGGGTCACCTCTATGAAGAATGCCCAAGCAATCCAGTTTCTGTCAATTATGTAGGGAATTTCAACAAGAACAATAATCCCTACTCCAGTACTTATAATCCTGGGTGGAAGAATCACCCAAATTTCTCCTGGAGCAATAATAATCTGCAGTACCTACTGCAGCACCAGCCAAACCAACTCATCCTCCAGGTTTTCCTGCCTAACCACCCCAAAGAGTTGCAGCCCCTGTGGCAGAAAACCCTATGGAAGCTATGCTAAAAGCTTTCATAAACGAAACTAAAGCCCAATACCAAAGCCAAGGTGCTGCCATAAAAAATTTGGAGAACCAGATTGGCCAATTAGCTACTGTCATGAGCTCTAGGCCAAGTGGATCATTACCTTCCACCACTGAACGTCCCAAGCAGCCAGGGAAAGAAGAAATGAAAGCTATTTTCCTAAGGAGTTGGAAGGAGATAGAAGGACCCTCCATGCACCGTAAAGGCGGTTCAGAAAAGCACCGGATCTGACTCGAACCAAGAGCACATTGTTGTTGGAAGTTACGGAACCTGAAGTTGATGCCATCCCGGCACCAGTTTTAGCACCTGTCAAAGACCCTGCATCAACAACTTTGCATCCTAAGCTAGTTCCAGAGGTGCCACCACCTCCATTTCCTCAGAGATTGAAAAAGGCTCATCAAGATAAGCAGTTTGGCAAATTTATGGAGATTCTTAAACAACTCCATATCGACATTCCACTTGTGGAAGCACTTCAACAGATGCCAAACTACACCAAATTCATGAAAGATGTTTTGACAAAGAAGATGAGGCTTAGAGAATTCGAAACAGTGGCCATGACCAAGGAATGCAGTATGTTTATGCAGAGCAAAATACCTCAGAAACTGAAAGACCCTGGCAGTTTTTCCATACATTGCACATTTGGAGATACCTATTGTGGAAGAGCATTGTGTGACTTGGGAGCAAGCATCAATTTGATGCCCAAGTCCATTTTTGCGAAATTGGGTATTGGAAAGGCTAGGCTAACTTCTTTGACACTTCAGTTAGCAGACACATCCATAGCCTACCCTGAAGGAAAAATTGAAGATGTTCTCATCAAAGTGGACAAGTTTGTGTTTCCTGTAGACTTTATAATCTTGGATTTTGTGGCTGATTTTGAAGTACCTATTATTTTGGGCAGACCCTTCCTTGCAAAAGGAAAAACTCTGATTGATGTGCAAAAAGGAGAGCTCACTATGAGGGTGAATGATCAAGAAAGCAAATTCAATGGGTTGAATGCTTTGAAATTTCCTGATGAAGGGACAGGTGAATGTTCTTTTGTGAGAACAATTGACTCATTGGTGCAGAAACAAATCCTGAGAGATCATGATGTACTTGGAAAAGAATTTTCCAAGGGAATTGATGAAGAAGAAATGAAGAATGAGGGGATTTTAGAAGAAAAAGGTTATGTAAATCAGTTATGACATAAGAAGTATGAGTCTTTGGATCTAAGTGAGGGTTGTGCAAAGTCAAATTTGCCTTCAATTCAGAAACCTCCAGCATTGGATCTGAAACCCCTGCCTGCACACTTGAAATAAGTGTATTTGGGTCATGAAGATACACTGCCAGTGATAATTTCTGCAAAACTGAACTCTGTGCAGGAACAAGACTTGATGAATGCTTTGAAAAGGCATAAGAAGGCCATAGCATAGCAGATGACAGATATTAAAGGGCTGAGTCCTACTTTGAGTATGCATAGAATCTTTCTTGAAGAAAATGCTAAGAGTAGCATTGAGAGCCAGAGAAGGCTCAATCCTATCATGAAGGAGGTTGTTAAGAAAGAGATAATCAAGTGGCTGGATGCAGGAGTGGTGTACCCAATTTCTGATAGTTCTTGGGTTAGTCCAATGCAATGTGTTCCAAAGAAGGGGAGAGTGACTGTCATAGCTAATGACAAGAATGAATTAATTCCCACCAGAACTGTGACTGGTTAGAGGATTTGTGTGGATTACAGAAAGCTCAACAAGGCAACAAGAAAAGATCATTTTTCATTGCCTTTCATTGACCAGATGATTGATAGATTGGTAGGGAAGGAGTTTTACTGTTTTCTTGATGGATATTCAGGCTACAATCAAATTGCCATAGCACCTGAGGATCAAGACAATACCACTTTCACATGCCCTTATGGCACCTTTGCGTTTAGAAGGATGCCATTTGGGTTGTGCAATGCACCAGCAACTTTCCAAAGGTGCATGATGGCAATATTCTCAGATTTTATTGAGAAATCCATGGAAATTTTCATGGATGACTTTTCTGTTTTTGGGGAAACATTTCAAGCTTGCCTGGATAATTTGTAACAAGTGTTATCTAGGTGTGAGGAGACTAATTTGGTACTGAATTGGGAGAAATGCCACTTCGTGGTACAAGAGGGCATTGTTTTAGGCCACAAAGTCTCCAAGAAAGGCATTGAAGTGGACAAGGCAAAGATTGAGGTCATTGAGAAATTACCTCCACCAACTAGTGTGAAGGGGTAAGAAGTTTTTGGGGCATCTTTGGTTTCTATAGAAGGTTCATTAAAGATTTTTCAAAAATCTCAAAGCCCTTTTGCCAACTCTTACAGCATGAAACTGCTTTTGATTTTGATGAACACTGCATGATAGCATTCAAGACACTGAAGACAGCCTTGACCACAGCACTTATCATTGTTGCCCCTAACTAGGACAAGCCATTTGAGTTAATGTGTGATGCAAGTGATTTTGCCATAGGTGCTGTTCTAGGTCAAAGACATGACAAGGTGTTTCATTCAATTTACTATACAAGCAAGACATTGGTGGATGCTAAGTTGAACTACACCACCACTGAGAAAGAATTGCTTGCAGTGGTTTTTGCTTTCGACAAATTCAGAGCCTATTTGGTTGGTGCAAAAGTAGTGGTGTACACTGACCACTCAGCAATCAAGTATTTGATTGCCAAGAAAGAAGCAAAACCAAGATTGATAAGATGGGTGCTGTTACTTCAAGAATTCGATTTAGAGATCAGAGATAGGAAATGAGAAGAGAATCAAGTAGCTGACCACCTGTCCAGAATTGCAAATGACAGTGTTGAACAACAGGGAGGTGAAATTAAAGAAAGTTTTCCTGATGAGCAATTACAGGAAGTAATAGGTGCCAAAGATGATGCCACCACAGCACCCTTGTATGCTGATATAGTGAATTTCCTGGTTTGTAAAATCATTCTAGCAGAGATGGATTACCAACAAAAGAGGAGGTTCTTCCAGCAAGTGAAGCAATATTGCTGGGATGAACCTTTTCTATGTAAGAAAGGTGTTGATCAATTATTCAGAAGGTGTGTGGCAGAAAAAGTTGGAAGCATCCTGCAACATTGTCACTCTACACCTTGTGGAGGACACTTTGGAGGGCCAGAACTGCTGTCGAAGTTCTGCAATCTGGTTATTTCTGGCCCTTTCTATTTAAAGATTCTCACGATTTTGTTAAACATTGTGATAGATGCCAAAGGGTAGGAAATATTTCAAGCAAACAAGAGATGCCTCTCAATAGCATCCTTGAAACTGAACTCTTTGATGTATGGGGCATGGATTTCATGGGCCCTTTTCCTCCTTCCTTTGGAAATCTGTACATTTTAGTGGTTGTGGACTATGTGTCCAAGTGGATTGAAGCAGTGGCTCTACCTACCAATGATGCCAAGGCAGTGAGCAAGTTTTTGCAAAAGAATATTTTCACAAGGTTTGGTATCCCTAGAGCAATCATAAGTTATGAGGACACCCATTTTTGTAACAAACTGATTGAAAAGCTGCTGCTCAAGTATGGGGTAAAGCACAAAATAGCCACTGCATACCATCCACAAACAAGTGGCCAAGCTGAGATATCCAATAGGGAAATTAAGAGGATTCTTGAGAAGGTTGTCAACCCTTCTAGGAAAGATTGGTCCTTACATCTTGATGATGCCCTATAGGCCTACAGAACAGCATATAAGACACCATTGGGGACCTCTCCCTACAGATTGGTGTTTGGCAAGGCATGCCACTTACCTATTGAATTGTAGCACAAAGCTTTTTGGGCTACAAAGAAGCTGAATTTTGATCTGCAGAGTGCTGGTGCAGCAAGGTTGCTGCAACTCCATGAACTAGAAGAACATAGGTTCTTTGCCTATGAGAATGCTGAGCTGTACAAAGCCAAAACTAAGGCTTGGCATGATAAGAAAGTCCGACCTAGGGAATTGAAAGAAGGATCTCAGGTGCTGTTGTTCAATTCAAGATTGAAATTATTCCCTGGGAAGCTCAAATCAAGGTGGTCTGGCCCATTCAAATTAATTAAATTGTATCCACATGGAGCCGTGGACTTACTTGAGGAAACCACTGGTTCCACCTTCAAAGTGAATGGCCAGAAGGTCAAGACTTATTGGGGAGACCCGGTGACCAGGTTGAAGGTCACAACCACCTTGAAGAACATCTAAGTGAAACAAAAGTCAGGCTGAGGACTCTTAAACCAAGTGCTACTGGGAGGCAGCCCAGATTTTAACATGTTTTATTTTATTTTGTTTTAGTTTTTTTTTAACAGGTAACAGGCAGTTCATGATCAGAGAATGTGGTTATGCTGTGTGGTGTTAGTGTTGCTCAGTTTGCATAAAGGAACAAAGATTAAGGTGCCATGGCACCACGGGTTTGGCACTTGTGTGGGTCTGATTCTTTTAAGTGAGCCTTATTGGGTTTAAGTGCAAAAAGTGAGTGCACAGTACACCTGGGCCTCTGTACCTCAATGAGAGAACCAATCCCATTACACCACATGGCCTAAAAGAATTCCCTCCCTTTCTCTTGCCTGTCCATTAATACCCAACGGTTACCAATTAATACCCTCCCTCACTTAAACCACCCCATAATCACTTTCTGAAACACACATCATTTCCAAACTCTCTCCATGAACCCACGTTCACTCTGTAACTTCCCAAGCACCCACTCAAACCTCTCAAAACACTGAAACCACCCTCATCCATAAAAACCCTACCTTCCCACACCATTTCTCTCACTGAGTAATCTGTTCTATTGCTCGAAAATGCCTGTGAAAAGTGTTGCGAACAAAAGCAAGACCCAAATCCCTGAATGGGAATCTGTGGCCCGATTTGCTGATGAAGATACAAGGATCAGATACGAAGACTGGATGAAGGAGAGGCACCTCTTCCCTGAGCGAGGCTTCTCCCTGAAGAACATGCTCCCGGAAATCATGGTGATTATTGACTAGCATTGTTGGGGTAAGTTCTGCCACACCAAGAACCACACAACCACGTAGTTAGAGAATTTTATGCTGGCATTCCTGTGGTTGAAAAAGGAAAAAAGGAACCAAGGTACTCTCAGGTCCAAGGGGTTAGGGTACCCTTTGATGCTGCCCGAATCAGTGAGGTTTACAACCTCCAATACTCTGGGAATGGATTTGAGAAAGTAATGTAAGGCCTGACTGAGGAAAAAATGGATGCGATCAAGGATAAAATCATAGTTCCTGGAACTATATGGGCCAAAAAGAAGGGCAATGATTATAGAATTAGGAGAACTGAATTAGTGAACAATGCCAAAATATGGTACCCCTTCATCACCCAAAGTATTCTCCCTACCACCCATAACCAGACCATTGACAGAGAAAGGATTGTGCTGCTGCATCAGTTATTGGAGGGATAACCAATTGAGGTGTCAAAATTGATTGAAAGAGAATTGCTGGATTATGCAAGAAGGGGTAAAGGAAGTTTGTTTTTCCCTTGTTTGGTAAGTAAGTTGTGCAAACAGGAAGGAGTATCTGTGTATGGAGGAGAAGAAACCTGGCCTGTGGCCAAGCCCCTTGACAAAACTACCAGTTCCAACCAAAACACTGGGCCTACTCCTCAGGTGCTGAGCAGATTTATTCAGCACTAACAGGCATTTTGGAAGTTCTCCCAGGAGCAATTTATTTGGTAAAAGAGGTTGTTCAACCTTAATTTTAGCAAGAAGATGGTGAACAAAGCACCCGTGTTTCCTACTTGGATTTTAGAACCCCTAGACACTCCACCAACCCAAGAAGATTTAGCTCATGATGACCCTGTTCCTGAAGATACCACTGGGACAAGCAAATCACAGAAAAAGAAGTCTCAAAAGACTTCAAGGAAAGGGAAGGAACAAGAGGTAAGTGAAGCAGAAGAGGAGATTCTTGCAGAGGGTCAGGGGGAAGAACTCAATGAAGAAGAAATGAGCAAAGATAGGGCTGAGGATATAGGAGAGGCAGAAGAGGAAACTGTTGAAAAAGAGGCACATGAAATTCCAGAAAAAGAAAAGGAGGAAACTAAAAGGCCTAAACAAGAAAATGCTGATAATGTGGTCACTGAGGGTGCCACTGAGAATGTGACTGAGAAGGAGCAGGAGAAAATACCAAAAAGCAGTGGTGAGTTCTTTGATGCCATTGATGCAACACCAGCAATAACACCACCACAGCAGGGAAGAGAGCATGGGGAAAGAGAAAAGCATATTGAAGAAGTTGATCTGGAAGCTGCATTTGCTGTTGCTCTAGCAGGTGCTACCACATCACCCACTTATTTGGAAGAGGTTCACCCACTGGCTATGGTGCCCTTTGAGGGCAAGGTTGCAGATGATTGGAGTCCACCACCACCTCCTCCTCCTCAACAATCACCTCCTGCAAAGCAAACAAAGAAAAGCAGGAAGAAAAAGAGAACTGAGAAGGACGTGATTGAGGTGAATGAGGAGTCTGAGGATGAGACCTTGGCTGCCATGAAAAAGAAGAAGGCAAAGAGAACAAGGTTCAGTGACAGGCTTCGAGCAGGGACTTTCTCTCCCTAGTCTTTGTTCATTTCAATTTTCTGCAGTAGTTTAGGAGCTGTGTTTGCTGTTTATTTACTACTGTTTGATGCTTATGTTTCTATTTTGGTGTTAAGTACCTCTTCAATTTAATGGAATGCAATGGGGACACTGCAGGAAATTAAGTTGGGGGAAAACTAGTTAGGATTTTAAATTTGCATTTGTAGCTTTGTCCTTTTCTTTATCTAAAATTAAAAAATGGTTAACACATGGGACAACTTAATGAAGAATGATTGCTTGGTGTTTATGGAACCGTGTTCTGATTGCTAACTGACTGGTTGATGATATCCAACACTCACCCTTAGCTTGAAGAGGAATCATAGGTGACTTGAGGGTGAAGTGAGGTCAAACCCCTAGAATAGTCTAAGCTTTGTTTCCAAATTTGAAAAATGAAGGGGAATGAGCAAAGGTATAAGTTTGGGGGTAATCCATGTGTAAATATTTAAAAGAAAAGGGCAGTACACATTAGTAAATAGAAAAAGCCAAAAAAATAGATATAAGTCTCTTTGTTGAGTAATTGGGTAATTTCATTACAATTGTTATTATTCGCGTCAAAAGACAAAGAGGCAAACCCAGAAAAAGGCAAAAAGATAAAAATTGAATAAAATGTGTACTGACCCTAGGCTAGTTCTTAATTGTATATATTTTCTTGTTGTAGCAAAGCCCCTAGATCCTAAAGTTGTAAGCCCATTTCTCTTTGTTAGATTAGGAGGGACAGACTTGGGAGATTCTTAGGGGGGAGACTAAGGTGAACTTGAAGGTTATACTAGTTTCTGAATTGAGTTAAGGGTTGCACACATACACACACACACACACACACACACTTTAAGTCAGTAACCATGTTGGTGATGCATGAAGTGTAAGGGGAGTGCTTGTTTTGAGTTTGTCTGAAAGTTGGCCCTGTGGAAATCCATTAGTTTTGAAATAATGCTGGACTGGACTTGCTGCATATGTGAATTCTCTTTTCTGTCTGAATTTTGTTTGTATCATTACTTAAGGACAAGCAATGGTTCAAGTTTGGGGGTGTGATAACTTTTAGAAATAAGAGTTATCTAAGCTCTTTTGGCATTGAATCATGTAAGTCTAATAGTAATTGGAGTCTTTCATGTTTAGAAAGTGTAAATATTCGGTGCTTAATGTTCAAAATAATTTTGTGGCACCTTGAGTGCCTTTGTGAAGTTTTAATGCCTTTTAGTTTAGTTGTGCAGAATTATTTTGGAATGAGCAGATGCTGAATTTGGGTGCCATAGCACCAAGGGAGTTGGTAGAATTTGAAAGAAACAAAGCTTGAGCGGAGTTGTTGTGAAAAAGTACAGTGTGCGTGTGCCTCAAGTACTATCGGGTCACACTCCAACATGTGGTCCCATGCTGTCTACACTACAGGACAAACTGTCCCTAATTGGATGGGCCAAGGACAACACCTTTCCTTGTACCTTGATTTTTGGGCCCATTTGGAGTGTGTATTTAAAGGAATAAACCCTAAAAGGAAGGAGGTTGGTACACTGATCCCTAGGTCATTTTACTGTCTCCATTTCTGAAGCAGCCGCAAAAGTACTTCTCCATTTGCATTTTCTATTTTCACCCTCCTCCATCATCCATATTCCACTGAGTGAAGCAAGCTGTCACTGGAGCTATTTGGACTATCTCAAGCACTGCAAAGGAGTACAGCAGCAAGACATTGCTGCAGTGATGGTCTTCTTTTCTTGACAGAGATTTTGGAAGCCTTCCTATGTGCTCTCATTACCTCTGTTTGTAACCATTTTTACTGTTAAGTTTAAGTGCCATGGATATGTCTGTTAGCACCTGTTACTTCTGTTTTGTAATTTTCCTCAGCATGAGCTAATTACTTTATGCTAGGATGACTTGAAATTGCAACAAATCCTTGTTGGTGAAGTTATGTGAATGCTGTTATGGACTTTTATTTCATGTGATTTACTGTTATATGCTAAATTCGAGCTTGATCACCTTAGGTTTAGCACTTGTATATTTAATACTGACAGGGTTAAGTATGCTAAATTCATGAGATAATATGGGTTGTATTGGTAATGGGCACATTAACCACTCTTGATTAAACTAGACATAGGCAATCAAACCCATAGAAATGATCTGAGTCACACTTAGAAGACAAAGGGGAACATAATGGGGGCTTAGACATAAGGAACCATTTACTTAACCTTGGTGAAAGTGACTGAAAAGCACACACATTAGCACTCTGCATTCAGGTGCCATAGCACTTATTCACAGCACCTAGCCAACTTAGTGGAGTTATAATGGATATGATTCCTAGCTATTTTACTCAAATATTTTCATACAACCCGTGATTGTTTCATTCTCCAGTCACTTGTTTACAATCAATTTTATAATTCCTTGCATGATTCCACAAATGATGATAATTTTTAGTTTTTATTTTTATTTACTTACTAGCTTTCTTACATAGCCAAAAACTTGTGAAAGCAATTAATCGATCCTCGTGGGAACGATCTTGATTTACTCTTTACTACTTGTTGCGATTGTGTATACTTGCACAACTGTACCTTATTTTACACAACAAGTTCTGCTTCCTCTTGCCATCCCTTTTCTCTGATCTTCCTCGGGCAAACAGGCCCTCAAAATCTCCACCTTCACCTTTGGTGTCAGTTATCTTCCACTTCATTTCCCTCGAGTTTAAGGTTGCTTTAACCTCTTCGAGTGTAGTGTCTCTCTCCCAAACATCATGGTGTCAACCAGATTTTCGAAAGAAGGAGGGAGAGAGCACAACAGCATCACTACTTGATCTTCTTCTTTAAACACAACATCAACACTTTTCAGATCAAGAATTTCCTTCGTGAACATTGACACATGCTCCTGAATTGATTAACCCTCCTCCATCTTGAGTTAGTGCAGTCTCTTCTTCAAGTACAGTTTGTTGGTCAGGGACTTTGTCATATACAAATTCTCTAATTTCAACCGAACACCCGCTGTAGTTGATTCACCCTCTATCTCCCTCAAGACTTCATCTCCCAAGCAAAGAATGATCGAACTGTGCGCCTTGCTCAACATGACTTTCTTATCTTTATCTGAGAGAGTTGCAGGCATTTTGCTCTGGCCTGCAAGTTCATCTTCAAGGCCTTGATGAACAAGAAAAGCCTTCATCTTGATCCTCCATAGGCTAAAGTCATTGTCACCCGTGAACTTCTCGATATCAAACTTAGTCATGCCCATCATTCCTCCAATCTTATGCCCTTCGAACCAAAAGCTCTAGATACCAATTGTAATGAAAACCAGAAAATGATTGGAGATGAATCTTAACCAAGAACCGAATTGAAAAGAAGTAACGGAGATGACATAAATAAAAACGAAACACAGAACAATTATAGTGGTTCAGAGAAGTAGTGTGCCTCTCCTACATCCACTCTTCAAATGCTTTGCAGGATTTTATTGATATGAACCAGTACATGACTTTCACACTGATCTGAATTGATCTCTCACTTGCACTCTTGTGTTCACTCACAGCATTTCACCTCACAGAGAATAAACTCTCGCATGCTAATTAATAGCACCTAGCTAAGCCTTATATAGATGACTTGGGATACAAGCAAGGGAGTGAGTTATAACCGATTTCAATAAACTAACTAGCAATACATCAATCATCTATTACTTAGCTATTAGTAACCAACTTCTAACTAACTAACTAACTGATTTAGATTCATAGAACTAACAGTTAATGTTGGGAGCTTCTACTTAAAAGTAGTTGATGATGATAATTTTTCTTTTCTTTTCTTTTTTGTAGAAATGTCTATTTATATTTTCGTGTTAAAAATTGGTAACTACATGTCACATTAGCTTTTCATACATCTTTATGGTTTTAATGTATAGTTTTGTAGGAGATGGAATTACTCGAGAATGACTAGACTTGGTAGGAGAATATGGTGTGTATTTCTTTATTTTTTCCCCCTTTATATTCTACCTCTTGAACTTGTTTCTAGTTGATGCCCATGTTCATTTTGATGTGCTAGCATGCTCCTTTTCTTGTTGGTCATTTGCTGGATGCAGCATTCTGACGTACGTCCTTTCCTTTTTTTTTTCCTTTCTTCATGAGAAAGAAATGAACATGCAATCACATGTTCAATGCTTCATTTTTCCTTTTTTCCCCTTTTTCAGACTTATGTTTTCAAGCTCATGAACAATAGTAAAGTCTCCAATTCTGGTGAGAACAAAATAGTTCTGATGCTCATTGAATGTCGTGTCAGATTGCACACTCCCTTGATCTCTTTTCTGTTCCAATTAAAGTTTTGATCTCTCTACATCGTGATTGTGACTTTTGAACTCTGGATTAGGAGTTTTGAATCCGGTGTTTACTAAGCTGTATTTTCTTTTATGCCCACGTACTTGGAAGTTGGAACTACTTACTGTTGTCAACAACTTGAGTCAGATTGGATTATCTTTAGGATATCCTGCACACAGTATAACAGCATTTGTGTCCCTTACGGCAATTTGGATATATATGGGAAAAGTTGCACAAGGGGTTATCTCAGAATTTATCATAACTAAATTTAAAGCCCCTAGGCCTATCATACTCCCATCAATCCTTTTATTATCTTGTGTTGGTCACCTTCTAATTGCTTTTGATGTCCCAAATGGTCTCTATTCAGCTTCAATTATAATTGGTTTTTTTTAATGTTACAGGTCCCTCCAGCAGAACTTAGAGGCTTTGTTGCTGATTCATCCTACTGTTTTAGATGCTGCTGTCTTACCGTAAGCTTTTCATTTACCACAGACATCCATGAAAACTATATATGAATTAATATTGTAATTTCAGTTTGTCTGATTTGATTTAATAAAAGTATAAAGAGGAGGAACCTTAGATCCTTTTTTATTAGGTATCCAGATAAAAACTAAAGAGATTTTTCCTTTCACCTACTATTTTATTGTGTTATAAACAGCTTGGTCAGTCCTACTGCTACATGTTTTAATAGAATTTTCAACAAGTTATATTAATTATGGTTTTATTTAGTTGATGAGATAATGTTTTGTGCTATGTCATTTGAACTTGCAGAGATTCTTCAATAAGAATCCATTCTTGAGGATCTTCACGACGTTCGGAAAAGTTGGGCAAAACTCTTGAGGTTTATCCTAGTCGTATTATTAGTTAATGTTTAAGTCATTGTGTATTTTTTATGTTTAAGTCATTATTGTGTGACATTGTTTGTATATTAGTGTAAGTTGACATTGTAAAGCAATTAATGATCAAATTTCTGGTTTAGATAGTTTAGACTATGATGACAGTGTTTTGTTTAATGAGTACATATGCCGTTTTCTTGTGATTGGGCTGATTTGGTTTGCTACCAAATTTTACAGGGAGGACTGGAGGAAGGACAATAAACAAATATAATATTAATAAAATTACTTTTTACATCGGTTATATCAAGAGCTGAACGTAAGAGTTCAGGTTACTTACCACTTACACAATCCCATTCATTTTCAGGGTATGGAGCCAGCATCAGTCGTATGGCGTGTCTATTAGGGTCACCACTCCTTATAGGTGGAAGGGCTGTAAAAAGTGTTCTTTAGATCAGAAATTGGCTTTTAAGAGAGAGACTTTTCACATCGGTTATATTACAACCGATGTAGAAATTGACTTTTTACATCGGCAGAATCTACATCGAATGCATAACCGATGTAAAATGCCATTTTTAACCGATGTAAAATGTCTAAACTGTAGTAGTGAAGGCGGATTTGCTAGAGATGCTGATATCTGTGACGGTGCCACCAGGAGAGGTGAAACTAGCTAGGTTAGGAGTTACTTTGCATTGGGAAGGGTCTCCTTATATAGTTGTTCATTAGGCCTTACGATGTGTCTTACACTTTGGGTCCAAAATAAGGAGTTAATCAAGGGAATTAATCAAGGAAAACTGATCCTATCAATGATGGCCGACCAACTTGAATGTGCAGTGCTTGGGGGTGTGCTTCAATCCTTGACACTCAGCCGGGCATCTGCTGAGGCCGGTCTGGTGCTCGGCCTGTATCTTGTATAGTCCAGTTTTCATCATACTAGTAATTGGAAGAGGTTTGAAATTCAATCTGAAGAGGACAAGGAAAAGCATCGTGAACCTCAACCTCATTGCTCCAATTCACATTTTATCCATTTAACAGGAGGCAGACCTACTTTAAAGGTGAGGGTATGCATTACAACTTTAAAAAATTTCACTTATCCATAAAATTTGTATTTTGAGGCATCTCAAACCCACTCATGATCAGAGGCGTACCTACTTGTTATTGAGGGTGTGCACTTGCACCAAAAATACTACTTGTCCTCTTATAAAATTTATATTTTGACTCCTCTAATTTAATAATTTGCACTCAGTACCCTCACTTAGTTACCTCTTTCACCGCATTCAGTCAAAACCAGTCATCTCTTTCTCAAAACTCAAAATACAACTTCTCTCATTGTCTCGCGTCTTGACCTACTCTCTATCCTGTTGTTGAATGTCATTTTCAGTCCATGTTTCCCCTTTTTACTATGTTTAAATTTTCCCAAATTTAGACTGAAACCCTAATTTAATCCTTTTGTAAATTTTCTCTTGTAATTTTTTTGTCGTAATTAGGTCTCTATTAATTCATTCTATATTGTTTTGTTATTTTCTCTTCTAATTTTTTTTAATTCTGAAATATTTCTATTTTTTAATTATGAAAACATATTTTGTGTTATCAGAAATTATGTTCTTATTATTTTGCAAGAAGAGTATACATTTGTTCTTGTAATTTATTTGTAAAAACATATGTGCTAATGCTCTTATTATAATTTCAATGATTTTAAAATTTTATGCAGGTCTTACTACTTTTTAACCTTTTATCCTTTTGCGTTAAAAGTGACTAATAACAATACTTTTTTGCATATTGATCATGTTGTTTGCAAATTGTATGTGACAACTGTTCATTAAAAGGAAAGAATGTAAACATGTTGGAACCTAAACGATTGAGAAGTTTAGACCCTCATTAATTTTGATGATAACAAAATATTCACAAGAGAACAATTTATGTTCTAACAATTCTTGAAGTGTGCAGATACTAATATTACATATAAATCTAAGCCACTCAAGCAGAAGGAAGAAATTCTCAAGAGAAGGATACACTCCATGTGTCAGCATCCGGATCATATGTGTGAGCATATGAAATTATCTCTTTATGACACTAGGTTTATCCATTTGCTTCGAGCGTCCGATCCTCCGATTCTGAGCGAGCGTCTGAACTTCATTTCAAATCACGTGTTGGTCACGTAGTTGCTCTTCCTCTCAGAAGTTTCTGGAACGAATTTCAAAATTGATCTTGAGCGCTAAAATTGTTGTACGAGGTATCAAAGGTGACACCTTTAGCTAAAAGACAATAATCGTACAAACAATTGTGAAAAACAAGGTAGTACGAAAACGGTAATATGTACTACTGGGATATTCTCTGGAAAGGAAGAAAGAGACAACTTTTTGAATTTATCTCACTCAATGGAAAGGAGCCATTTTTACCGTAACGGTAATATCCTTGGAACTCCTATATATACCTCATGGTATCCATTGAAGAGAGTCGATATAATCGCCGATACACCGCTGAAAATCGCCAAAACTGCATAAGAGTATATTGCCTTATTTGCTAAGAACAAGCTCTAATTGCTATACACTACAAAGAGTCAATACTCCAAGCACCGCTTCGTGAGCAATCAAGTTTGCGCTAAGTCTCTGGACTACAAGAATCGAACTTCGGCGTCAACCCTTTCTTTTAGAAAGCATTTTTATATTGAGCTTAACTTTTTCTCCTCTCTGTGAGAGTTATTTTTACTTGTATTCAACTTACTTGTAAAAGTTGTTTTTTGGCCTAGTTAAGTCTGTTCCCTCAAAGGCTCGATCAGATCGAGTCGCTTTGAGAAGTTGAGAGTATTGTCAAGTTGTGACAAGAGAATACTCTTGAGAAAATTGTAATCGATTGATTATAGTGGAAAATCCTTCAGGAACGGCGGACTAGACGTAGCTACCGGTTTGGTAGTGAACTAGTATAAATCTCTGTGTCTCTTGCTTTCTTGCTTTCTATTCTTTTTCTATCTTGTCGTGTTAAAAACAAATTTTCACAAACCGCTTTCTAGCGTCCGTTTATTTCAAATCCGATAAACAAACAGTTTTGAAAAACTTGTGTTCTAAGTGTTTCTAACTTAAAGTTTGCGAAAAGTTTTCAACACAATTCAACCCCCCTTCTTGTGTTCACGTTCAGTTGGTACCAAAGCTCGGCCTCTTAGTTGAGCACTTAACAGTGTTAAGAGTAAAGATCCTACTGTGAACATGTCTGCTGAAGGTGGTCATATGAACCGTCGTCCTCTATTCAATGGAGAAAAATTTGATTACTGGAAAGATAAGATGAAAGCATTCCCTAAGGCACAAAATCTTGATTTATGGGATATAGTTGAAAGTGGATACGTTTCTCCTGCTAATGCCCTTGGTGTTGCAATACCTAGGGAAAACTGGTCTGATGATCAGAAAAAGAGATATCAAACCAATCAGAAGGCTAGATTTATTCTCATCTGTGCTATGACAGAAAGAGAATATGATAAATGTGGTAAGTTTGATACTGCCAAAGAAATCTGGGATTCTCTTGTTTTGTCTTATGAGGGTTCTGCCCAAGTAAGAGAAACAAAGGCTAGCATGATGGTTCGCCAGTATGAACTATTCAAAATGGAAGATGGAGAAAACATTGAAACTATGTTTGGAAGGTTCCAAACACTTGTTCATGGGTTGCAGACCCTTGGAAAAAGTTATACTACACCTGATCATGTGAGAAAGATCTTGAGAAGTTTGACTAAGCAGTGGAGACCCAAAGTCACTACTATTCAAGAAGCAAAAGATCTAAATGTTCTTCGGCTTGAAGATCTTATTGAAAGCTCATGAACTTGAGCTAAACGAAGAAGAACCTACCAAGAAGAGTAAGTCTATTGCTTTAAGAGTTAATCAACATAAACCTAGTACTTCTAAAGCTTTTCAGGCTGAAGAAGAAGAATCAGATGATGAAGCTTCAGAAGGAGATTATGATGGATCAGAAGATGAGCTAGCATTCATATCTAAGAAGATCCAGAGAATGTGGAAGAAGAGAAACTTCAGAAGGAGGTTTCAGAAGAAAGATACAAGGGACAAGAAAGAAAGCAAAGACAAGGATAAAGCCCAAGTCATTTGCTATGAATGTAAGAAGCCTGGACATTTCAAGTCCGAGTGTCCTAATCTTAAGGAAAAGCCCACAAGAAGCTCCTTCAAGAAAAAGAAGAAAGGTCTCATGGCAACATGGGAAGATCTTGACTTATCCTCCTCCGAGGAAGATAAAGAAGAAGAAGCTCACATTGCCCTCATGGCAAACACTGATCTTGATTCAGAAGAAGAAGTTGAAGAGGTAATAATATATGACTCTTATTCTGAACTTCAACTTGCATTTGGTGATCTGTTAAAGGATTCTGCCACTCTCTCTATTGAGTATAAGAATTTGAAAAAGAAATTTTCAAAACTATCACAAGATTTTCATTCTTTACATAATGAAAACTCAGACTCAATGAAGAGAACCGTGTGAAAACCGAAAATCAGCCTGGTGGATAACCAGCCCTGAAGCCAACAAGCAACCGAAGCTAAGAGCTCTCAAGTTAAAAGCTCAGAGTTACAGTGCAATCCTAATCGCAAATCAAATGACTATGAACATGCATTTCAAAAGTTTCTTGCAGAGAGTGTAACTCGAAGCAAGCAAGCTTCTATGATCTGGGGAGTCAGTAAAACGACGACTCATGGTCTTGGTTACATATCAGATGAATCTCTTTTAGAAAATAATTTAGCATCTGATAAATCCAACAATCATAGTAAATGCTTGCATTGTACTTCTTGCAATAAATCCGTCATCCGAAAAGTGCATGTAATGTGTTTACAACTAAGAAGGACAAGTATCCTTCACGAACTAACAAGAAAGGACCCAAAAAGATATGGGTACCTAAAGATAAAATAGTCTATGTTGCAGACTTGCTTAGCAACAAAGTCAACACACCAATCTTGGTACTTAGACAGAGGATGCTCGCACACATGACGGGAGAAAAGCATATGTTCCAAGAACTAAGACCTAGAGAAGCTGGATTCGTTGGTTTCGGAGGAAACCAGAAAGGTAAAATAGTTGGAATTGGTCGCATAGGTAAAGGCTCTCTTCCTTCTATTGATAATGTTTTATATGTTGAAGGACTGAAACATAATCTACTGAGCATAAGTCAATTATGTGACAGTGGTTATAGTGTTGTCTTTACAGAAAATGGATGTTCAGTAAAAAGTAAAAATGATGGATCTATATTCTTTACAGCTAAGAGGAAACAAAACATTTATAAAGTTGATCTTTCTGAACTTGCAAAACAAGATGTCAAGTGTCTTATGTCTGTTGAAGATGAGCAATGGATTTGGCACAAAAGATTGGGTCATGCCAATTTGAGGTTAATCTCAAAGTTAAACAAGCACAATCTTGTTAGAGGCTTACCAAATCTTAAGTTCCAATCTGATGCCCTGTGTGATGCTTGTCAAAGAGGAAAACAAGTTAAAACTTCCTTTCATTTAAAAAATGTTGTTTCAACCTCGAGACCACTTGAACTTTTACATCTTGATCTTTTTGGTCCCACAAGGACAACCTCTTTAATTGGAAAGAAATATGGATTAGTCATTGTTGATGATTTTACTAGATGGACATGGGTTAAATTCCTTGCCCACAAGGATGAGTCTTTTAAGGTATTTACTGTTTTCTGCAAATCAGTTCAAAATGAAAAATGCATCTGTATTTCTTCTATTAGAAGTGATCATGGGGGAGAATTTGAAAATGAGAACTTTCAAAAATTTTGTGAAGAAAATGGCATCTCCCACAATTTCTCCTCTCCTAGAATACCTCAACAAAATGGTGTTGTAGAAAGGAAAAATAGGTCCCTCCAGGAAATGGCCAGGACCATGATCAATGAAACTGATATTGCGAAACATTTTTGGGCAGAAGCAGTAAACACAGCTTGTTATATTCAAAATAGAATTTATATAAGACCTATTTTGAATAAGACTCCTTATGAATTGTGGAAAGGTAGAAAACCAAACATTTCTTACTTTCATCCTTTTGGTTGTATTTGTTATATCTTGAATACTAAAGATCAGCTTGGTAAGTTTGATTCCAAGGCTGACAAAGGAATTTTTTTGGGATATTCTAAAAGATCTAAAGCTTTTAGAATATACAACAAAGAAACTTTGACAGTTGAAGAGTCCATTCATGTCAAGTTTGATGATAAGAAGCCTGACATTGCTATGTCAGAGCTAGATGAGTTATTTTCAGAATTAAACCTCGGTGACAAGTCAGACGGTGAACATACATCTTCATCATCTGGTGGTGACAAGACGAAGAATTCTACTCAAGCGAAGTCAAGCAAGAAAAAGTCGAAGTACAAAACCAATCATCCAAAAGATCAAATCATAGGAGAACCTGGTGATAAAGTACGAACCAGATCCTCTTTCAAGGAGCATGCTAATTTTGCACTTCTCTCTGAGATGGAACCTAAGACGATTGATCAAGCTTTGGAAGATGAAGGGTGGATTCTAGCAATGCAAGATGAGCTAAATCAGTTCCAAAGGAATGATGTATGGAAGCTAGTCACTCTACCAGAAGATAAGCAAGCTATTGGTACCAAATGGGTATTTAGAAATAAGCTTGATGAAGATGGTAAAGTTGTGAGAAATAAAGCAAGGTTAGTTGCTCAAGGCTACTCACATGAAGAAGGTATTGATTTCACTGAAACTTTTGCACCTGTTACAAGACTAGAAGCTATTCGCATTTTACTTTCATTTGCAGCACATCATGAGATAACACTATATCAAATGGATGTGAAAAGTGCTTTTCTAAATGGTTTTATAACTGAGGAAGTTTATGTTAAACAACCTCCTGGTTTTGAAGATATTGAATTTCCAGAACATGTTTTTAAACTTAAAAGGCTCTATATGGTCTTAAACAAGCTCCCAGAGCATGGTATGATAGACTAAGTTCCTTTTTAATGGAAAATGGATTTACAAGAGGTTTAGTTGACACTACTCTTTTCAGAAAAACCTCAAACAAGCATTTCATACTTGTTCAAATCTATGTTGATGATATCATTTTTGGAGCCACTAATGAAAGCCTTTGCAAAGAATTTTCTAAGCTTATGCAGGCTGAATTTGAGATGAGCATGATGGGAGAATTAAAGTTCTTCCTTGGAATACAAATCAAGCAATGCAGTGATGGTATTTATATTCATCAAAGCAAATATATCAAAGAATTATTGAAGAAATTCAAGATGCTGGATTGCAAGCCTATGTGTACACCTATGCATCCTACCGCACTCTTAGTAAAGATGAAATTGGTAAGAAGGTAGATCGAAGCATGCAGGTATGATTGGATCTCTACTTTATCTTACGACTTCAAGACACGATATTATTTTCATTGCCGCCTATGTGCTAGATTTCAATCGGATCCTGAGAATCACACCTAAGTCTTTGTTAAAAGAATATTGAGATATTTGCAAGGAACTACTAATCTTGGTTTGCTTTATAAGAAATCAAAAGATTACAAATTAGTAGGTTTACGTGATGCGACTTTCTTTGGAGATCGAATTCAAAGAAAGAGCACAAGTGGAGGCCGCCAGTTCCTTGGAGCTAATCTTGTGTCTTGGTCAAGCAAAGGCAAAGCACAATTGCACTCTCAACAGCAGGTTGAATACATCTCGGCTGACAAGTTGCGATTCTCAACTTCGTGGATGAAGTATCAACTTGAAGACTACTTGATAAAAGAGAGTAACATTCCTATCTTCTGTGATAATACATCTGCCATATGTCTTACTAAAAATCCTATATTGCATTCTAGAGCAAAGCACATTGAGATTAAACATCATTTTATATGAGACTATGTTCAGAAGAGTATTCTAGAAATAAAATTTGTAGACACTGATCATCAGTGGGCTGACATATTTACAAAACCCCTTGCTGAAGATAGATTCAATTTTATAAGAAGAAATTTAAACTTTCATCGTATAGAAGAATGATTAATCTCAGCGTCTGAAGATAAACAAAATCTCAGCATCTGATATGACATAAGCATACTTGTGCATAAGCATCTTATTTGTCATATGCATCATAACTCATCATCCGGTGAATCGGTTGCGTGCGTCTGAGCACATCCACACGTGTCACACGTGTTAAGGATTCAAGCGTCTCATCATATCTACTGAGTCATGATTATTTACGTTTTCAATAAAATCTTTTACTTTTATTTTGGCGTCTGCATTTAATGAAAAGGCGAATCTTTATTTTCTTTTCTTTTTGATTTAATTCTTATGTGAAAATACGAAGCGATATTTTGAAAAAGAACTGTACCATTCTCTATTAACTTTCCCATTACTCCACATTTTTCGCTCCACTCTGCGTTTTCTGCAAAACCGTACTCGTTCTCTCTTTCTCTCTATCTCTCTGTGTGTGTGTTTGAACCCTAAAACCTCCATCACCTTCATCTCAACTGCAATCATGTCTGGAGTAACAACCTCTGAGTATACGGCTATCTACGACACCATGGCTGAAGGAAAAGTTTTGTTGGAAAATCGTGTTGTTTTAGAAAACTTCAAACTCTATGGCTTCGACTTCTACATGGCATTTGAAGACCTTCACCTCTGGAGCTGCCAGATTGGAGATTGCCTCTCCAATAAGTGCAACATTCAAGGATGGAGAAGACCACTTCCAAATGTCATTTAAAGGAAGGTTGAGACCAGCATCCGGAAGCAGAGCAATTCCCTTCTCTGTTGATCTTCCTAGATCCCTACCACAATCAGAACCGCTCACGTTGGAAGAATGTGGAAGGTGGATCACAGATGAAGAAGCTGCCTTCATGGCACACTGTCTTGAGCAGAAAAGGCTTGAAGTCATAGGACAATATCGAGGCCCATCATCTGTTTCTGTTAAGATAGTACCAGATAGACAAAGGTGGCTACCTTGGTCTATCCCTGGGAAAAGGAAGGAACTCGCTCAAGCAACCATTCAAAGCAAGATCGGGCTAAAGGAGTATGAGAAGCGCACCTATAAAGTACAATCTTAAGGAATTCTCCCGACTTCCGATTGCCAAGATCTCTGAGGATCATGCCGAAGGTTTTACCCGACTTCTCAAGAAAGATGAATGGAGAATCGGCTCCTCAAACTCTTTGCAATCTTTGAAGGCTACTATTCCAACTGTTGGGACAATCGCCAGAGTTCTCGACATCAATCTTAGAACAAAGTGTACTTGATGATATGTTCGGATGCTCGATGTCGGACCTTTTATTTGCATGAAGATATGTGACCAATGGGCTGCCGTGACCAAGCACTTCGACATTGGATTTACTTGGAGTCAATGGTGCGAGTCTTGGAAAGACAAAGCCATATTACCATGCCTCGACCCTAGTGCTAGAAGAAGATGACAGGGAAAATCGAGAAGAATTTATCTGGCGAGAAAATGAAGCACTCTCCTTCACCTGTGAAGCATTGAGTGTCTTTATCGGATGTTTATGGGGAGAAGACGCTGGGAATAGGTTTGACTCTTAAAGCTGCGATGTTGTTCTACACGGAGAAACCATCTTCATGAATTTCTTTGTATCCGTAAGATGTGAAGCATCAATGGGAAATTCAAACAAAGATCTGAGCTTAGAAGACTTGGAAATTTCATCAAATGGTTTATACCAAATGATGCATTTTTTCTAAAAGCTCAAAGGAAGAAGGAATTGAGACTTGACTATCTAATCGGGTGCTAGCAGAGCATCGAAGTTGAGACCGCACCAGCATGCTTGGACCTTCTACTTCTATACTGCAGTTGAGATGGTCACCATTCTCAAAGCAGAATTTGAAGAGATGAAGGCTACAAACATGAAGGTCACTCAGCTGGAGACTGCTCTAAAGTTACTCTATGAACGTCTCAACATCCATCCACCACCTCTTCCAAACCCTTAAACCTTGTTTTGCTTTATATTTTTTTTTGGTACTAAGTGTTTTTTTTTGTTTGATACACTTATATATATAAATATTTTTGCTCAAATTATCTGCCTTATATTCAAATTTTTCTAAGTCTTATTTTGATTATGATGTGTTTTTACACTCTTTTTGTCTGATGACAAAAGGGGGGGTAAAAGAAAGGTATGATGAACACGTGAAAATCTGACTAACCCACCGTCCGATTTTCATCGTCCGATAAATACGCCGGAACTGAAATATCATGCATAGCATTTCATACATAGCATTTGTATGGTTATTTATTAATGCGCTAATATTCATTGTTCTAGTGCTCTTATAATGTTAAATAAATATTTTTGGTACTAATACTCTTACAATGATAAACAAATTTGGTACAAGTTGATTAAATCAATCTTTTAATCAAAGATCCGATCTTACTCTGATACATCTACGTATTTTGTTTTGCGATCACTTAATTGAAGTTATTTATCAACTATCGCCTTAATACTAGAATTATCTTATATATCAAAATTGTTAAATTCAGGGGGAGACCCTTGATGTCATTTTGAAACTAAATTGTTCATCAACCTTAGATATTTGTCATCATCAAATAGAGGGAGATTGTTGGAACCTAAACGATTGAGAAGTTTAGACCCTCATTAATTTTGATGATAACAAAATATTCACAAGAGAACAATTTATGTTCTAACAATTCTTGAAGTGTGCAGATACTGATATTACATATAAATCTAAGCCACTCAAGCAGAAGGAAGAAATTCTCAAGAGAAGGATACACTCCATGTGTCAAAGATCCTGATCATATGTGTGAGCATCTGGAATTATCTCTTTATGACACTAGGTTTATCCATTTGCTTCGAGCGTCCGATCCTCCGATTCTGAGCGAGCGTGTGAACTTCATTTCAAATCACGTGTTGGTCACGTAGTTGCTCTTCCTCTCAGAAGTTTCTGGAACGGATTTCAAAATTGATCTTGAGCGCTAAAATTGTTGTACGAGGTATCAAAGGTGACACCTTTAGCTAAAAGACAATAATCGTACAAACAATTGTGAAAAGCAAGGTAGTACGAAAACGGTAATATGTACTACTGGGATATTCTCTGGAAAGGAAGAAAGAGACAGCTTTTTGAATTTACCTCACTCAATGGAAAGGAGCCATTTTTACCGTAACGGTAATATCCTTGGAACTCCTATATATACCTCATGGTATCCATTGAAGAGAGAGCTGATATCTTCGCCGATACATCACCGAAAACTGCCAAAACTGTACAAGAGTATATTGCCTTATTTGCTAAGAACAAGCTCTGATTGCTATACACTACAAAGAGTCAATACTCTGAAAGCACTGCTTCTGTGAGCAATCAAGTTTCGCGCTAAGTCTCTGGACTACAAGAACTGAACTCAGCGTCAGGCCACTTTCTTTTAATAAGCATTTCTATATTGAGCTTAACTTTTTATCCTCTCTGTGAGAGTTATTTTTACTTGTATTCAACTTACTTGTAAAAGTTGTTTTTTGGCCTAGTTAAGGCTGTTCCCTCAAAGGCTCGACTGTACTGAGTCGTTTTGAGAAGTTGAGAGTATTGTCAAGTTGTGACAGTAGAATACTCTTGAGAAAATTGTAATCAGTTGATTATAGTGGAAAATCCTTGAGCAGAACGGCGGACTAGACGTAGCTACCAGTTTGGTAGTGAACTAGTATAAATCTCTGTGTCTTTTGCTTTACTGCTCTCTATTCTTTTCTATCTTGCTGTGTTAAAAACAAATTTTCACAAACTGCTTTTCTAGCGTCCGGTTTATTTCCAGCGTCCGATAAACAAACAGTTTTGAAAAACTTGTGTTCTAAGCGTTTCTAACTTAAAGTTTGCGAAATGTTTTCAACACAATTCAACCCCCCTTCTTGTGTTCACGTTCAAAACAATCACAAGCATAATAAATGAGTTGAGATGTTTATCATTTCTCTTCTTAAAAGAAAGGGTTTTAATATTATTTTAAAAAATTAAATCATTTAAAAATTTTGTGTCTATCTCTCTCTTAATGGAGTCCTCCATTTCTCTTAATGGAGTCCTCTATTTCTTTGAGAAATGGAGAGTAAGAATGAGGAGGAGAAAATTGAGTTAACTTTTTCCATTTCCAAGACCAGGTTTCACTACAACAGATTTTTAGAAAAAAGGCGCCACCTTAAACAACGTTTCATTCTAAAAGCACTTGCTAAAAATATGTGTTGGTCTTTACTAACGCTTCCTATGGTAAGCGTTAGTTAAAACTAACAAATAGACAGCACTTCTTCTAATAAACGCTGTTAAAAAGACGCCTAAGGCCTTCACTAGCGCTTCCTGGGGAAAGCGCTATCTTTTAGATGATATTCACTAGCGCTTGCTGAGGAAAGCGCTGTCTATTATCTGATCTTCACTAGCGCTTCCTTGGGGAAGCGCTAGCTAATATTCACACCTAAATAAATTAGAAAAGAATACGCAAAAGGTACGCAGCTTTCGAAATAAGAAACCTTTCTCCAAAACCCTAACCTAGGAGTCACTCCCCCCATTTTCGGATCGTCCCTCCTCTATCTTCTTCTCTCTTTCCTTCATCCCTCTACCATTAAACCCTAACCTAGTAGATGGCCGCGACAGCCACTCCCTCTTCTTCTCTCCAAAAAATCGAGCCCAAGTCCTTTTTTCTCTCTATGATGCGATTTGGATTCGCATCTCAAACCGAATCAATCCTCATCAATTTCGACCAAATCAAGCAAAGATTTGAAGGAAGTAACTCGGATATCTCTTGGAAAATCGTGAACCGAGGTGTAAAAAGCAAAGATGATCGCTGAAGAGGTTCTCACCCTCTGTGATGGCTTTCATTCTCGCGTTGCCTGCATCGCTCGCCCCACTCTCTATGCTTATCTCAAGGTCTTTCCTGATTCCTAATTTCTGATTTGCAACTGATTAATTGTACAATAAAGTTGTTTATTGATACTTATTGCTGAATATTTTGATATTATTTTTGTATCTTCAATTTTCTACTTATGTCAATTGTTTATACCTTTTGCTTCCACTTCTGTCAATTGTTTATGCACTTTTTGGAAATTTTAGTTGTGGAGGATTAATTGATTCTCATGTCTTTTCGTGTGAAAAATGATTTTTGCACGCCTAGTGTGTAAGTTGTAAAGAGCTTGAACCTTATAACTTGCTTCAATTCATACTAAGATGCTGTTGTGTATGCAGTCAGTGCAAATTTATAAGGTCCATATATTTACTTTATCAGTTTCGTTGATATCTTGTCTGCACTCTACATCAGTTTGTTAGTATGACAACTTGGAATGGATGCAAATCTGGGTCCTTTATATACTCTTCCCACACAGAACATAGTTTGTCAGCGTTTTGCTTAATGATTCTAAGGCTTCAAGTTCATTTTCCTTCTCCCTTAAATTCATCCATAAAGCATCTACATCCTTTGGAAGGTCCTCATCTTCTTCATCATCGATGTGCTTCAACATACTCAGCAACTGAAAGTATCACTCAGTATGTTGAAGCACATAGATGATGATGAAGATGTAACTCCTGCTTTGTGGAGGGTCAGACTTAATCAACTCAAGGCAGAACATTGTGATATAAATGAGGTAGCTTTAGTACTGGGGATTTTGATTGGTTTATTGATATATATCAAGTTTAAATACCATTTTGATCCCTTAACTTATTTTTGAAGTTCACTTTGGTCCTTTAACTATTTTTTGGGACAAATAAGTCCTTTAAGTTTTAAGTTGGGCCAAATAAGTCCTTTAACTATTTTTTCGGCCAAATAAGTCCTTTAAGTTTATAAGTTGGGTCAAATAGGTCCTTTAAGTTTTTAAGTTGGGCCAAATGAGTCATTGCCACGTAGGATCTATTTGGCCCAACTTAAAAACTTAAAGGACCAATGTGGCCCAACTTAAAAACTTAAAGGACTTATTTGACCAAAAAAATAGTTAAAGGACTTATTTGGCCCAACTTAAAACTTAAAAGACTTATTTGACCCAAAAAATAGTTAATAGACCAAATTGAACCTCAAAAATAAGTTAAGGGACCAAAATGGTATTTAAGCCTATATATATATATTACTACTGAAATGTTTCTACCACTGGCTAAATCTATTTTCATTTGCTACCAACGTATAATTTCAGGCATGTCAAGCGATCTCTGGTATCTATGTTACTCGAGTGCAACCTGTTCCAAGAAGTGAGGTTTTTCATCTGTTCTCTATTTGCAATTATCATTGATACAAAATGCTACCCGCATCTTGCATTTGGCAGGTGTAGTACCCTAATTTTGTCCGACCTTTTTAATTTTTATTTTATTTTATTATTTATTTCAATTGGTAGTGGTAGTAATAATAAACAAAATGATACTTTTGGTTTTATAATAAAAGAGATTAAAAAAGGAGAAGAAAAGAATGGATAAGAAAAATGGGATTTTTTTTATTTGAGGAGGGGTGTGCAAAAAGTAAAACTGGGTGGTGCAAACAGTAATGAACCAAGCTGGTGACCCAGCCCAAGCATGCAGCAGCCCACCACTTCCTCCCTTTACTCACGTACCCCCCTTTTATTTTTCAGCCTCCCTTTGCTCACGCAACCCCCTTTTATTTTTCAGCCTCCCCTGCTGCCTAAACTCCAACCCACACGCGTGGTCCAAAACCCACTTTCTTCCCCTCCCACGCTGCCCGTTTCTCCTTGGCCCATATCCAGCCCAAAACTCATAACCCTAAAAACTTCACCCCCACGCAGCGCCTCTCTTCATTTCCTCTTCTCCCTCTTCTCCGCGGCGCACAGCGCCTCTCTCCTCTCTTTCAACCTCACACTCTCCCTTCTCTCCTCACTCATAACCCTAGTGCCGCTCCCTACCATCCTTACCTCCCTCGTCCTCTTCCTCACTAAACCCTAATTCCCCACTCTCATCTCCCTCATCTTTCCCCAACCCTAGAAATCCATGACCGCCGCGGCCTCTCCCGCAAATCTCTCCTTCCCTTCCCTTCTTCATCTTTTGGTTTCCTTTTTTCGAAACTGATTTCAAAGATCTTCTCTTAAAAACCGAGTTAAAACACCATCTCCATTTATCCCCAAATCCCCCCAAATCAAGCCACTTTCCTCCAGTATCCGGTCCAAATTCGAGAAATATCAAAGGGGTTCATATGGAGAATCACGTGGATTAGCACAAATCAGGAAGTATCCTAATCTCTTTTATTATTTTCTATTTATGTTTTTATTTCTGCCTCTGATTGATTTCCCTTTTTCCTTTACAGATTCGTTAAAGGCTATAAAAGCCAGCCTCAAGCTCACAGAAGGGACGAACCCTAGAGAGACAGAGAAGACAGAGAACAAAAGACAGAGAACAAGAGAGAGCGAATAGGACAGAGATAAGAAACAGGGAGAAAGAACCCGTGAGGCACCATACCAAAGGTCTAAACACCCTCTAGTTCTAGGTTTCCTTTTTTCCCTCCATCCCTTGTTTGTAATTTTTCCTGGGAGGCCGTAAAGCCCAGGTTCCTCCTTTTCCTTCTTCATCTTCACATTCTCTGTTATTTTTTTTTTCATCACGGTCTGTATATTAGATTGAAGTGTATATATTTTCTTGTTATTATTGTTGTTGTTATTTTTGTGGCTGCTGCCGTTGTTGTTGCTGTCGTTGTTGTGTTTGTTACTGTTAACATTAGCACCTACGGTCCCACGGTTTAGACTGAGATTAGGTTTAGGGTTTGGCCTTCCAATGGGGCCAAACCCTAAATAGAGATCAAATTGCAAATATGTAATTAAGTAGGGTATAAACGCAAAGAGGGTTTTCTTTTGTGAGGTTCTGTTCCTTTTTAGGGTTTGGTCCTCCAATGGGGCCAAACCCTCAGCAGGGGCTTATTTGTAATTTATTTTCTTTTTTTATCCATTTCATAAATCATCTTAAAGGAATGAAAGGTTAATGTGGGGTATAAAAGCAAAAAGGAGAAATTTTCATTCTCACCCACACGTTTTCTCAAATACGATTAGTTTTTTTTATTTTATAGTTTTTTTTAGTTCTATTTAATTTGTTGGGCTGTGATTTAGTTCAAAAGAGAAGCCAGTAGGTTTCTACCATGACTCATGAGCCTCCCTCCCCTTTTATTTCTTATTATTTTATCTTTTAAAATAAACGTTGTTTACTTCATAACAAATATTCTATGAATATTTTTAACTATTTAGGAAAGAATCTTGTCACGTTGCTCCTTTTGATAATTGATATATAATAGTAAAAATAAGTGAGGCCAGACATTTTTTTTAGATTTAGGTTTTTCTGTTAGATTATTTTTAAGAGGATCTGGAATTGGTTTAATCATTTGCATTAATAATGATATTAATAAACGATAATAATTATTTGCATTAATGAGTTATTTGAGTTATAACCATAATGTATCCATCTTTTATTTTTCCTATTAATAGAATTATTGGCTAGAGGTCCTGAAACACCACTCGTACGATTCGGTTATTTTGTGATTTCATCCATCATTTCTCCAAAAAATAAATAAATAAATGAATTTCAATAAGGGAATTAATTCTTTAAAGGCAAACAACATTTTTATAAATAATTTAGGGTACCATTTTTTGAATGGGCGTGTATGGGTGCTAATCCTTCCTTACGCGTAACCAACTCTCGAACTCAAATTTGGTTCGAAGGCCAATTTATAAAAGTTATTTCCAAAAAAAGGTTTTTTCCTATAGTTTTCCTAAATAAACTTTAGGTGGCGGCTCCATTTAATTTTTAGGGTGGTTGTCACAGCAGGTTATGGTTTGTGTCAAAATTATTGTTTGCTGTGAATTTAATGTAATTTATGATTTTTATAATTTTAGTTTAATATATTTGAAACATTTGTTATTGATCTTTTAAATGTAATTATACTAATATAGTAGTAGTTAGATGTATGTTGTTGGCCCATGTGAGGCATTATTTTGGTTGGCATTGTTTGTTGTCATTATACAGTTACTTATGTTATTTTGGAATGTCCATGTTTTAGGGGTGGTTCTGCTAAAATTTTGGTAGATATGTTGTAATATACTGTTATAATATACTGCTAATTGTTGTAATGTTGATAGAAATGTCCATTGGCTCTTAAGAATTATCAATAGCTGTTGTAATATACTGCTACTGTAAAGAAAAAGGAGAATAGCTAGCGCTTCCTTGAGAAAGCGCTATCTATTTGTGAGAATAAATAGCGCTTTTTCAAGGAAGCGATATCTATTCACTGATAATAGATAGCTCTTTCTCAAGGAAGCACTAGCGATTTCAGTTTTCACTAGCGCTTTTAAAACGCTGTCTTTTCGAACCAGGATCACTAGTAAATAAGCGCTATCTATTTCGTTTTATGTTGTAGTGTATACCTGAGACTATAAAAATTGAAAGATAAGCCCTTACACTCGTCAGGGCAAGAAGATGTCTCTATGCCTCTTAGGCCTGTAGTAACGAAAATAGTTTCTTCCATGTCCCAACCCATTTCTTACTCTAGATCGTTTACTAAAAGCTTTCTGATGCACAAGATCCTCATACGAGGCAAGTGCAGAGCATACTTGCTTCTCAGAATTAGGCCATGATGTAGTAGTATAGAAAGAGTTCAAGAAGGAGGAAAAGAGGTTTTTAGAAGCAAGACGTTTTAGAAAACACTCTAAAATTTATTTCTTCACTTCAACTTGGTTTCTTACAACACAAAGGACCTCTATTTATAGGAGAGGCCTTGAGAATACAAACAAAACACACTAAAAACCTTTCAAGACCACTTTGTGTGGTCATTATTACAAGATACACCATAACCATTACTAAAATAAACACCTAAAAAGCACACCTAGGACATAAAGTAAACACCTATGACATAAAGTTGACATATATTTTGTCATATTCCCTTAGTGGAATTTTTAGACAAATAAATTCTACTTGATAATTGGTTCATGAGAAGGGGACAAATTTGGATCTGTATCTGAGTCATTTTTAGAACTGTTTGGAATACTCTTTCTAAAATATTCACTGAACCAATCTTCTATATTTACTGACTCGTTTAGATCTTTAGAATCTTGCATTATGTCATCTTGGTTGGTGCTTATAGTGCCACTTGTTCCTTCCTGCTGGCTTGGTTTTGGGATGTATACTATTACATGGTTATCTAGGATGTCTATCTCTGGCATTCTGGGTTCTCATGGAATGAACTCTCCCGGATATGGTCCAAATGAACTGCAAATAACATTTGTCTGAGTGTTATAGTTATTTAGTTCACATAAGAACATTTTTGTTGAAGACAAGATAGTAGGCTTGAAAGTTGTGAAATCCATATAAGTATGATGTTCATATGCATGATTTTTGGAGAGAAGGGCTCCTTTTGCATTTTTCCAGTAGGGTTTGTGGATGATGAAAATGGATGAGACTCTGTGTAGGGCTGAGGATGGAATTTCCCACATGTTGTATTTTTGGATTATGCGTTGTAGTTCTTTTCTCCACCATAACAGTGGAGAGTATAACTGAAAAAATTCCATATAGTTGACTCTATTATTCTCATTGCAGAGATAATAGTACACAATGAGAGGATGAAATTCTATAGCTATGGCATATAGCACTGAGAGACTCCATGTAAACCACATTGTTTCTTCTGGAAGATAAGGATGAATCTTAATGATATTGAGGAATAGGGTCTGAAAATTGAAGGCACTATGGATTAAGGCTGTTTTTCAATTCAGAAAGAAATGGTGAAGGCTGTTTTGAGCAAGTTCTTAGACTTCTACTTGGGTAGTTGGTTTTTTCTGGCATGATGGAAATTCTTTTGGGTTCAATGCCTTTGTGGTAATTGGAGGAGGAATTTTGTGAGCCATGAGGATGGGAACAGGTTTCAATGGGGTGATAAGGTGAATGTGTTTGGGTTTGGATAACAAATATGCTATGATGTTTTTTGCACCGCTGATATGTTGGACTGTGAATTTATAGTGGGAGAACCATACTTTCCATCTGAGTAACGAGGGTCTGGGAGAATCTTATTTTTTGATTCTAATACCTTTGGAAATGATGAGTTGTCCATCTGCACTAGGAACTCATGTGCACTGAGATGAAATTCAAACTTTTGGATTCCATATTTGACTGCCAAAATCTCTTTGTAAATGGTGTGATAATTCTTTTCTGTAGTATCTTTTGTCATCTATCTCTTCCATCAACATTGCGCCCTAGAAGTAGTCACTCGCATCTATTTGTAAGATTCTTTTGCCTTTGTCAGGAATCTTGAGTGGTGGCAGGTTTTGAGCTACTTCTTTTAGGTGCTTGATTGCTCTGGTTTGTTCAGGCCCCCACAGAGTATTAGCTTCCTTTTTCCTGAGTAGCTTAGACGGCTGGCTAGTGTGATCCGAAACTTTAGGGATAAAGTTTCTTAAGAAATTAATTATTCCCAGAAATTGCTAAATTTCTCTTTTCGTGAGACTTTCATTGGAAATTTGAGTAATTCTTGGACTATGTGTGGGCCTGGTTGGAAAAACCCATTTGATATTTTCATACCCAAAAAAATCTATGCTTTTTTGACCTAGTTGGCTTTTTGGGCCAAAAGCATGACTCCATATTGCTTAGTGAGATCTGCAAAATGATGGAGATGGGTCATGTGTTGTTCTTCATTTTCTGAGAAGATGAGAATATCATCGATAATTTAGGGAGTGTGAAAGAATGGACTTGCACACTCTCGTCATGGCTTTTTGAAACAGTGATGGTGCTGCTTTCAATCCATAAGGCATGACACTCCATTAATAGTGCCCATTTGGGATGTAGAAAGCAGTCTTGTATCTTTCTTCTGGACTTATTCCTAGTTGCCAAAAGGCTGACTTCATATCATACTTTGAAAATATTTTGGCCCCCTTTAATTGAGCAAATTCTGAGACAGTGTTTGGAACTGGAAACTTGATATCTTCTAAGAATTCATTTAAGTGTTTATAATCAATGACGAGCCTCTTTTTTTTCCTCTTCTTTATTATGACCTTTTCTCAACATAAAAGGCTTGGCATGCCCATTCAGAATTAGTAGGTTCTATTAATCCTTACTTCAATAGTGACTCACATTCTACTTTGGTAAGCTTTAGATCATCAGGGTTCATTCCTGGATGTTATACCCCAATTTTGTCCACCTACCTCTTGTAATTTATTTTTATTTTTGTTTTTACTTTATTCTTAGCAACAATTTTTGGGTTCATATTTGTGTTAATTCTTTGGGCCAATTTCAGCCCAATTGCAATAAAAAAAGAGGTACAAATAGCTGGCCTTTTTGTTACAAATTATCATCACAAACACAAGCCCAAAATTTAAACCAACAGTCCAATACCTGTCAAAAAATAACAAATACAATACAGTCCATTACATGTCCAAAAATTGCCCAAATACAAACCAAGCCCAAAACAAAATTACAAAATTTGGTGAGAAATCAAAAGCAAAAAAAAAAAAAAACAAAACAGGGGAGACATCGCATGGCAGCTTCATGCTGCAGCTCATTTTTTTTGGATAAGAGCCAACACTCTTTCTTCTGTTACTTCTGCTCCTTTCCATTTTTGCCCAAGACAGTTTAGCTTTGCAGCCACCACTTCTCAGAGGCACCACAAGAGGTGTTGCCTTGTCTCTAACCAGCAATTTTCCCCTGCTCCAAGCATTCCGCCTGCACCATCAATTGCTCCTATAAATACCATAACAGAATAACAGAGGAGGGGGAGTTTTCTGAGACTTCTACTACTAATTAAAGAATTAAGGACTTCACATTGGAGTCCTAATTCAGCCCGAACACAGAGAAAAATTAAGAAAAACAATGAGGCAGTAGCACAACAGGAGAAATCGCAGTAGCAGAGGAGAAAGGAGAAAAAACCAGTGTCATTACCTTCTACAGCAATCGCATCCACTCAGGTAGTCCATTAAACAAATTTCTGTGCTTTGCTTTAATCTCAAAATGTCGTAAATGAGTGTTGGTCCACAGCCTGTTAGTAAGGTTTTCCAGAATAAAATAAAACAACAATAGAATCAAACAAGGGAAAATCAGAGAGCAATAGAATGAACAATAGAAAGGAATAGGAAAAATGAAATCAGGAAGAGAAAGTTAGGAAGCAAAAATGGTGATTCAGATAGAATAAAAAAAAATAGAAAAGTCTTTTTACCGGACAACCACGAACCACCGCGCCGGAACCACCCTCGTCCTCCACTCGCCGTCGTGGATGAGCGAGTGGCCGTCCTCCTCGCGGCCGGAACCGCCGCCGTCCTCCTTTCTTCCCCCTTCCCTTTTTTTCCTCCCTGTGTCAACCCACATCTCGCCGCCACCATCCCTTCCTTCTCCTCCCTGTGTCAGCCCTCCCCCTCTCGAACCCTTCCTCTTTTTTCCTCCCTGCGTTGTCTCTATCTCCCTCGTCCCGAACCTCTTGCTAGCGGCCGCGCGCGGAAAGGGATGGCGCGCGACGGCTGACCGTACCCCCTCTCAACCTCTCCCTCTCGCGCTTTTCCCTCTCTCTCGCACCCATCCCTTCATTCTCCTCCCTGCGTCATCTCTCTTTCTCTCGCGACTCCTCTTCTCCCTCATCAACACCAGTTCCCCCTTTCTTGATCGCGGCCGCGCGCGGCCATGGATGGCGCTCGACGGCCGCATCCCCATCTCCCTCGTGGCGATCGCCCTCCCTGTGACACCCTAAACCCCGTTTCGAAAATCGTTCAATAAAAGAAAAAGGTAAACACGTCAATTTGCTCTTGATTCGGTAAACTGAATTAAAAATATAATAGTCATTGCGGGATGAAAATAAATTATCTATTTTCCAGAGGAGGTAACGATAAATAAAAATTGAAATAGATATAAAAAGGATCAACAGATAAATCGATGAATAAATCGAATTCAGACATCATTCAGTTTGAAAGTATTGCGTAATAACTAGCATGGTAAGTATTTTTCTTTCAAAGATCTTATTTGAACTTGTGAAATAAAAATAAAACCAAACGACCTACGAACCCCCAAAGAAAAAATAAAACCTGTGTCACATAGTCTCAGAGCTTCACTTAGCCCAGCTTACACAAGAGCGACAAAATACATGAATGACTCAACGTCTCAATAAGAAAAATATTCGAAATAAAACCATAAAAGTTCTCCATAAGAAGCCTTCACAACTAGCTACGTGTCCTGGTATTAGTAGTGTCTGCAATTGAACATAGAAGAACAAGAGACAAACAACCACAGAGGGGTGAGTACGTTGTAGTCGAGTTATAGTGATATTTAGAGAGAAAGGTGAATAAATAATATATTTATATACGTATACAGATATATGTATATTTACACACCACACTATAGCAACCAATTCACATAAGGTAGTAACAACGTCTCATAACATCCACGAATACACGCAGAAAAATTTCATTATTACTCATAGTCACATAATTATCAAAAGAAAATAATGCAGACGCTAACGACACTACTTCTTATGCATGTGGTACCATCTACTACTCTGGGAAGTCTCCTAGAGTACATATTTAGTTTATTAGAGACCACCTCGCTGGTGATTACTCTATTACCGCATACTCGACTAGGGATGATAATGTCCGGTGACGGTCAGGGTAGCTAAGTCTGATAAGTGGTCCCCAGTCCAAGGCGCGACACTCAAACTATTAGGGAACACAAACTCTGGCTTCTCACCCTCTAGGCCGAGGTGTTGCCGCGCAGGCTCACTCATATTGGCCTCCACCTTTCATTTCAATAATGCTTCCCCATCCTATTACAAGGGTTGTATGACAAACAAACACACAAGGTCGGGTTTCCTCCGAACGCGATAGTTCAATGTTTCATCGATAATCTATCATGGCCCTTAGGGCTAGGATCATCTCACAAGGAATGACTCAAGTCCCATTATGGCTACTAATAGCTAGGGACTTGCATACAAAGTCATTTATCCTTTCAAGGTCATTGCCACAAGTGTGGACTTTTCACAACCATCGTCACAAAATAACAAGTGGATCAAAGAATAAATCATAGGGAATCTACGACTTGTCTTAAAAATAATTATTTCTTAATCATGTAATTAAAATCTGCAGAAAACATAACAGAAACAACAACGACACGAAAACAACAGAAAAATCGCACAAAAACAGAAACTGCACCGCACAACGTAAATTCTGCAGAAAATGTAGCAACAAACAGCAACAGAAACAGAAAACAAGAATCGCACAAAAAATACAGCAAGCCAACGAAAATTCTGCAGCAGAAAATTCTGCGTGACAGAAATGTAAACTGCACAAAATTACAGCAAGCGAAACTACACGTAAAACAGCTGAAGCTGGACAGCAACGCCACGTTGTTTTTTTCTTTTTAAAAAGCGTTTTCGTATGTTTTTCGCCAATTTTCTTCGATTCTAAAATTTCAACTAACAATATCCATAAAATAGCATCTATTTTAATCATTTATATAATCTCAAAGCGTAATTCATTGATTCCAACATTGAAAATCATCACCAAAATTAACGAACATGTCAATTTAGTGCTTTAACGATTCAACCACATTCTAGGCATCAAAACAGAAATTTTCTTAGCACTTGAAACATCTATGAACAGCCATGGCAGCCACATAATTTATTCAAAACAGTAATTATATCGTTTATAAACATTTAAAACAGAATTTTTCCAATCAATTATCAAACAACGGGGTTCAAGGACAACCCCTTCACCTATTCCCTCAAATATCCTCAACCTCAATAATCTCCCCCCCTTACCTTTGTGTCTTGCGAAATCCCTTTGTTGAAGAGGGATGATGATGACTCCGAACCAAACCTACGATGAGTTTGCCAATTTCTGATGAAGAACAAAGATGGGGTTGCTCCTAACCTTGGTGGCCGAATTATGCAAGAGAGGAAAAATGTGGATTGCTTCCTTCAACCTTGTGTGGCGCTAGGGTTTAGAGATAGGAAGGAGAAGAAACAAGTGAATCAAATTGAGAGAGAGAGGGCTGGAGGCGCAAGGGTTTACACCCTTCACATGCCAGTTTTTCTATTATTTGGGTTGGAGGGAGCCCATGAGTGTTGGCCCATTAGGTAGGTGGAAGAAAAAAAAAATATAACCCTGCATATAAGGTGCTAGCCCAAGGCATTACCACGCCCTTTTTTTTTTTTTTTAAACAACTCTCAAGAATCATTCAATTAAATTAAAAGTCTCTATTTGTGCACAAACATATAATGCAATAAATTAAAATAATCAAGCTACTAAAAAAATGAGGGTCGTTACATCCTCCCTCCTTACAAAAATTTCGCCCTCGAAACTTACCGTGGTCAAACAAGTGTGGATAAGAGGCTTGCATCGACTCTCAAGTTCCCAAGTAGCACTCTCCTCATTGCCTCCTCCCCAAATAACCTTGACCAACTAACCTCCTTCCTCTCAACCGCTTGACTGCTTGGTCCTCAATCCTCCTTGGTAGTACCTCATAGGTAAGATTCTCTTTCAATGGTACTTCATCAAGTTCAATTATATGAGTAGGGTCATGGACATATTTACGGAGTTGCGACACATGGAAAACATTATGAAGGTTTGAAAGGAAAGGTGGTAAGGCAATCTGGTAGGCAACTTCCCCAAAATCTAGAGCTAAACCTGGGGTCTCTGTCAGACACAATACTAGAAGGTACGCCATGCAACCTTACTATCTCCCTAATGTACAACCTGGTCAGCTTTTCTAAAGGGTATTCCACATCCACAGGGATGAAATGTGCAGACTTTGTCAACTGCCTACAACAACCCAGATGGCATCTACTCCTCGTAGGAGTCCTAGGGAGTCCGACACGAAGTCCATTGCTATCTTTGTCCCATTTCCATACAGAATACTCAAGGGTTGTAAGAACCCGGATGGTTTTTGGTGCTCTATCTTGGCCTTCGACAAGTCAGCAAAGCGTAGACAAATTCTCGCTACTTCCTTTTTCATTCCAGGCCACCGTAAAATTTTCTTGAGGTCTTGGTACATCTTGGTGGCCCCGGTGAACACTTAGACTACTCTTGTGCCCTTCCTCTAAAATCATTCTCTTAAGCTCAGGAACATCAGTACACAAACCCTACCTCGAAACCTCAAAATCCCATCAGTCCCTTCACTAAAACCTATATCCCTACCTTGAGCGATAAGCTCCTTCTCGATCCAAAGATGTTGATCGGTCTTCGACCTTCCATAATCTGCCTCCGGAATCCACTAGTGACTTTTAACATTCCTAGTCGCACACTTTTAGAAGTGACCTCACAAACTAAGCTCGGATCCCTAAACTCTTCGATCAAACTCATCTCTCTAACCATCATAGCGGAAAGATGTAGGGGTTTCCTACTCAAAGCATCAGCCACTACATTGGCTTTGCCGGGGTGATAGTTAAGCCCAAAATCATAATCCTTAAGAAACTCTATCCACCTTCGCTGTCTCATATTCAATTCTTTCCGGGTCAAAAGATGTTTAAGGCTCTTATGGTCACTAAACACTTCAAACCTAGAACCATACAAGTAATGTCTCCATATTTTCAACACAAACACCACAGCGGCTAACTCTAAATCATGAGTGGGGTAATTCCTTTCATGGGTTTTCAACTGCCTAGAGGCATAGGCCACTACCTGCCTATTTTGCATGAGCACACCTCCGAGTCCTAACTTAGATGCATCACAATACACTTCAAAAGGCTCACTTGGATTAGGTAGCACTAAAATCAAGCGGAAGTCAATCTCCTTTTCAACTCCCCAAACTGCTTTTCACACCGAGCATCCCACACAAAAGCTTTTCCTTTCTGGTCAACATTGTCAAAGGCAAGGCTAACTTAGAGAATCCCTCTATGAATCTACTGTAGTATCCTGCAAGGCCTAAGAAACTCCTAATCTCACCACCGATTTAGGTGATTCCCACTTCAACACCGCTTTCTACCTTAGATGGGTCTCTTCGCTATTCCCCTTTGAGATCACATGTCCTAGGAAACTCACTTCCTCCAACCAAAACTCACATTTAGAAAGCTTGGCATAAAGTCGCTTCTCCCTAAGGGTCCAGAATACTATCCTCAAGTGTTCCACATGTTCTTCCCTACTCTTAGAGTACACTAGGATATCATCTATGAAGACCACTACAAACTTATCAAGGTATGGGTGGAAGACTCGGTTCATGTAGTCCATGAACACTACAGAGCATTGGTTACACCGAATGGCATAACTAGGTACTTGTAGTGCCCATAATCTGGTTCTCAATGCAGTCTTTGGGATGTCCTCGGACTTCACTGATTTGATGATAACCTCGACCTAAGGTCTATCTTAGAAAACACACAGGCTCCAATTAATCGTCCATCGATCATCTATCCTAGGCAAGGGATACTTGTTTTTAATAGTTACCTTGTTCAATTGGTAATCTACACACAACCTCATACTCCCATCCTTTTTCTTGACTAACAAAGATCGTGCACCCCAAGGGGATACACTTGGCCTCACAAATTGTTTCTCTAGCGCTTCCTCCAACTGTTTCTTAAGCTCAACTAGTTCTCATGGAGACATCCTATAAGGAGCTATAGATATGGGTCCAAGACTGGTACTAAGTCTATGGTAAATCTACCTCTCTCTGGAGGCAATTCTTGCACTTCCTCAAACACATCGAATACTCACTCACTATAGGCATACCATCTATCCCGACTTGGTCTTCGACTTTTAGAGAGGCTATCATCATGTAAACTTGGGCATTTTGTTTCAAACATGCCTGCATTTGGTCAGCCATTAAGAGTCGATGGTCTCTGGGTTCAACTGAATCAGGAATACAAACAGTCTTTTCAAAGCAATTTAAGATGACTTGATTAGTAGCTAACCAATTCATGCCAAGAATTACATCAAGTTGACTCAAAGGCAAACAAACCAAATCAACCACAAATTTCTTGTCACCTATGGACAAAGGACATTTTAAACAAGCAAAAGAAGTTCGGACTTTACCATTTGCTGGTGTCTCAACCTCAAGCTCACAGGGTAGGGGTGAAACAGGCAAATTCAAATTTTTCACACATTTACTGGACACAAAGGAGTGCGTAGCACCGGAGTCGAAAAGTACCACTAAAGGAGTTCCATGTATGAAGCACGTACCTTGGATAAGGTTGTCCGACGCTGCGGCTTCAGTCACGTTGAGAGCAAAGACTCGTCCTGTTGGCTTAGGTCGGTTGGGTTGGGAATTCGCCTCCATTCCCGTTTGGTTCTTTCTTCGGATTCGGGCACTCCCTTCCGATATGTCTTGGCCTTCCACAGTTGAAACAGATCACTTGCTTTTCAGGACAATCTCGGTAGGTATGTCCGCATTTGCCACACTTCATGCAACGCAGAGGAGTCGGCGGCCCCTCCACCTCCGCCAAACATTTGTGCCGCAGGTTTGTTGAAAGATTGATTGCGGTTACCACTACGGTTATGTCCAAACCGTCCATTCGGAGTTGGGTATGGCTTTCCCGATTCTCGAAGTCTTTATTGTCTTTCTTCTTGTCCTTCCGGGAGCCAACCGAGCTTGTAGTGTGTCGCTTTAGCTTTGTTGTCCTCATCCCACATTCTACAAATTGTGGATCAATTCAGGTCACCGAATTCTCCGGTAGTTGATGGCTAGCTTGACTTCAGTCGCAAATCCATTGGTGAATTTCACACACTTGAACGCTCACCGCCTTCTCCCACATATGGGTGATAGTACTGGACAAATCTTTAAACTTGGTGATATACTCACTCATCGACATATTACCTGCTTCAATTCTAGGAATTCAGCTTCCTTCCTAAGCATTCGATATCCTCGAAAGTACTTCTCCAAGAAAATCTCCTTGAAGGCTTCCCAGTGACTCCTCCGGTGCAGCTTCCACACGCGTGGGTGGTTACTCTCCCACCAGATTCTCGCATCTTCAAGAAGCTTAAAGGTACCAAAAGTCACCTTTTGAGCATCCGCATTCGCCATAGCACTAAGATCTTCTCCATCTCCCGTATCCGATTCGAGCACCATCGGTCATGTCCACCCTTAAAGCGTAGGTGGGTCATTCTTTTGGAATTGCTCCAATCCTCTAAATTCAGCGGCTCGGCATTAGCATTCCTATTTTGAATTCCTTGTACGGCCTGAGCCATGGCAACGAGTGCATCCGCTAAAGCTCTATCGTTTCCTACCCGCCATTACTCCCTCGCACCAATCGTAACCAAATTGGATGCAACAAGCAACGCCAACCCATAAACTAAATCAATAAATAAATAAGTAAATAAATAAATAAATAAATCAAACATTGACGCACGGCAATGCAGTTCACACAGAGAAACATAATAGACACACACACAAATCCAGAAGACCGAATCGCTCGATACCACTTAATGTGACACCCTAAACCCCGCTTTCAAAATCGCTCAATAAAAGAAAAAGGTAAACACGTCAATTTGCTCTTGATTCGGTAAACTGAATTAAAAATATAATAGTCATTGCGGGATGAAAATAAATTATCTATTTTCCAGAGGAGGTAACGATAAATAAAAATTGAATTAGATATAAAAAGGATCAACAGATAAATCGATGAATAAATCGAATTCGCACATCATTCAGTTTGAAAGTATTGCGTAATAACTAGCATAGCAAGTATTTTTCTTTCAAAGATCTTATTTGAACTTGTGAAATAAAAATAAAACCAAACGACCTACGAACCCCCAAAGAAAAAATAAAACCTGTGTCACATAGTCTCGTAGCTTCACTTAGCCCAGCTTACACAAGAGCGACAAAATACATGAATGACTCAACGTCTCAATAAGAAAATTATTCGAAATAAAACCATAAAAGTTCTCCATAAGAAGCCTTCACAACTAGCTACGTGTCCTGGTATTAGTAGTGTCCGCAATTGAACATAGAAGAACAAGAGACAAACAACCACAGAGGGGTGAGTACGTTGTAGTCGAGTTATAGTAATATTTAGAGAGAAAGGTGAATAAATAATATATTTATATACGTATACAGTATATGTATATTTACACACCACACTATAGCAACCAATTCACATAAGGTAGTAAACAACGTCTCATAACATCCACGAATACACGCAGAAAAATTTCATTATTACTCATAGTCACATAATTATCAAAAGAAAATAATGCAGACGCTAACGACACTACTTCTTATGCATGTGGTACCATCTACTACTCTGGGAAGTCTCCTAGGAGTACATATTTATTTTATTAGAGACCACCTCGCTGGTGATTACTCTATTACCGCATACTCGACTAGGGATGATAATGTCCTATGATCGGGGTAGCTAAGTCTGATAAGTGGCCCCCAGTCCAAGGCGCGACACTCAAACTATTAGGGAACACAAACTCTGGCTTCTCACCCTCTAGGCCGAGGTGTTGCCGCGCAGGCTCACTCATATTGGCCTCCACCTTTCATTTCAATAATGCTTCCCCCATCCTATTACAAGGGTTGTATGACAAACAAACACACAAGGCTCGGGTTTCCTCCGAACGCCATAGTTCAATTTTTCATCGATAATCCATCATGGCCCGTGATGGCTAGGATCATCTCACAAGGAATGACTCAAGTCCCATTATGGCTACTAATAGCTAGGGGACTTGCATACAAAGTCATTTATCCTTTCAAGGTCATTGCCACAAGTGTGGACTTTTCACAACCATCGCCACAAAATAACAAGTGGATCAAAGAATAAATCATAGGAATCTACGACTTGTCTTAAAATAATTATTTCTTAATCATGTAATTAAAATCTGCAGAAAAACATAACAGAAACAACAACGACACGAAAACAACAAAGAAAAATCGCACAAAAACAGAAAGCGCAAAGACAACGTAAATTCTGCAGAAATGTATAGCAACAAACAGCAACAGAAACAGAAACAAGAATCGCACAAAAAATACAGCAAGCCAACGAAAATTCTGCAGCAGAAAATTCTGCAGCGACAGAAAATGTAAACTGCACAAAATTACAGCAAGCGTAAACTGCACGTAAACAGCGATGTGTCGGACAGCAACGCTACGTTGTTTTTTTCTTTTAAAAAACGTTTTCGTATGTTTTCGCCCAATTTTCTTCGATTCTAAAATTTCAACTAACAATATCCATAAAATAGCATCTATTTTAATCATTTATATAATCTCAAAGCGTAATTCATTGATTCCAACATTGAAAATCATCACCAAAATTAACGAACATGTCAATTTAGTGCTCTAACGATTCAACCACATTCTAGGCATCAAAACAGAAATTTTCTTAGCACTTGAAACATCTATGAACAGCCATGGCAGCCACATAATTTATTCAAAACAAGAATTATATCGCTTATAAACATTTAAAACAGAATTTTTCCAATCAATTATCAAACAACGGGGTTCAAGGACAACCCCTTCACCTATTCCCTCAAATATCCTCAACCTCAATAATCTCCCCCCTTACCTTTGTGTCTTGCGAAATCCCTTTGTTGAAGAGGGATGATGATGACTCCGAACCAAACCTACGATGAGTTTGCCAATTTCTGATGAAGAACAAAGATGGGGTTGCTCCTAACCTTGGTGGCCGAATTATGCAAGAGAGGAAAAATGTGGATTGCTTCCTTCAACCTTGTGTGGCGCTAGGGTTTAGAGATAGGAAGGAGAAGAAACAAGTGAATCAAATTGAGAGAGAGAGGGCTGGAGGCGCAAGGGTTTACACCCTTCACATGCCAGTTTTTCTATTATTTGGGTTGGAGGGAGCCCATGAGTGTTGGCCCATTAGGTAGGTGGAAAAAAAAAATATAACCCTGCATATAAGGTGCTAGCCCAAGGCATTACCACGCCCTTTTTTTTTTTTTTTTTTTAAACAACTCTCAAGAATCATTCAATTAAATTAAAAGTCTCTATTTGTGCACAAACATATAATGCACTTCAAGAGAACAAATACTTGCAGTCGGAAAATATCCTAAAAGGGAAGTTCATCGAGAGAAGAACCAAAAGGGCAAAAGTAGAGGAAAAGAGTAAGCGTGATGTGTAACTTTGTCTGAGAGGGGAAAATGAAGAGCTAGAGCTGCATAATCAAGAAAGGGATAAGGCTATTAATGATGCCTATATGTGGAAGGAGTTGTGGACAAAATTCATGATTGTTGAAAGAATGCGCAAATAGAGCTTGAAGGTTTAAAACAACAGCTTAGAGATGTGGTAGCTAAATATGAGAACCGAGTCAAGAACGAGAAGCGTGACAAGGAAGAAATAGAGGAAATACTTGTGAAGTATCAGGATGCATTGAAAAAAGAGCAAGAAGACACGAGTGAGCTGAAAAACTATATTGGCTACCAAGAGAAGATTTATGATGACATAAAGATTAAAAGCATATACTGGGGGATCGTTTTAAAAAATTGGTCAATCAGCTGGAGAATCATGAGATCATTAATGAACTGAGAAATGAAGGAATATATTGGAGGGACTGCTTTTCAAAGTTGGCAAGGTTGGCCAATCAAGCGATCATAGATATCCCAAGGCGTCTAGAGGAGGCTGATGCAACAATGCACCCACTAAACACTCCGGTCAAAGTTTATGAATTTGTTGAATTTTGTAAGAATTTGATAGAAGAGTTGAGAGAAAAAGCTGGTTGTCCTATTAAGAAGAAAAAAAAGGACAGCTAATCAGTGAAGTTTTAGTTTGAATGAATTGTACTCTTTTTCCTTCTCATCAATGAAGGATTTGTTGTTTTGCTTATTGATCCCATTTTATTCTCCATAGACTTAATGCTTTTAAAGAAATAAACGGACAACCATAACAAAGCAATGAGGCCTATGGTTTCTTGGCACAAATAAATAGATTCATGCATCCACATTCATTCATTTTTCTTTTCTTACATACTCATATCATTTTTTTTAAATCACTCAGAAAATAATTGAACAAACTGGTTCCTCAACACCCTTATCGAACTCGCTCTCAACCAAAGATCATGGATGACCAAGAGATGAAAGATGACGTCAACCAGCTGAAGGAATAAATGAGCAAAGTTTTAGAGCTTCTGCAGTCCCTAAATAAAGACAAGACTGCAGATGGGGTATCTCCAGCAGTGAATGATGAAAGTCAAGCTACACCTTCCCACCCACCTGGCTTCGGTCCTATGCAGTTGCAATATGGTCTCAATACTCAAGGGATGATGGTACCTTTTGCAATTTACCCACATGGTCCTACACATTCACCAGCTAGCAACCCTCAGAATCAAGTACCGCAATTCCCACTTTACGGACTCCCACCTAGCTATACGCCACTATAGCCAATGATGATACTGCGAACCATAATCCTCAAGGCCCCCAGGCACAACAGTTCTCGCTATTTGGTCTCCCGCCCGGTTACACACCGCCAGGTGCTAACAATAACTCCGCAGAAACTGATTCCCAAGCACTTGTTGTACAAGATGTAGCTCAAGGATCCGGCTCAGGTACTGAAACCATACCAATTCAAAGCTCAACTCCTGTCTTCATGACATACACCCTTCCACCTGGTTATGCACCACCCCATGTCGGGAATACTCAAGGAGTTAGTACGCCTGCAGTGACCCCGTAGTGAATCCCCGACCATTTGGTTACCCCTATTATGTTCAAGGAAATCCATTAAATCCCCAGACTAACCGCATTGCCTGGTCTCCAGCTATGGGGGGACCCAATCTGTGCGTCCCGGTTGGGAATCAATGGTATGATACAAAGTTGCAAATCCTCGAAGATAGACTAAGAGCTGTAGAAGGAGTGAGTTATCTCGGTTCAAGTATCGCTTCAGATCTTTGTCTCGTACCAGATGTGGTTGTACCACCGAAGTTCAAGGTGCCAGACTTTGACAAGTATAAAGGGACAACTTGCCCGAAAAGCCACTTAACCATGTACTGTAGGAAGATGGCATCCTATACACATGATGACAAACTTCTGGTTCACTTTTTCCAGGATAGTTTAACAGGGGCAGCGTCGAGTTGGTATACACACCTTGAGCGATCTCATATTCGCTATTGGAAAGATTTGGCGGATGCCTTTTTGAAGCAGTATAAGTATAACATTGATATGGCTCCTGATAGAATGCAGTTACAAAATATGGCAAAAAGAGACAATGAGACTTTTAAGGAATATGCCCAACGATGGAGAGGATTGGCAGCTCAAGTGGAACCGCCTCTGATTGAAAAAGAAATGGTGGCTATGTTTATGGATACTCTTCAATCACCTTTCTATGACAAAATGATCGGAAGTGTATCATCAAACTTTTCAGATATGGTCATCGTAGGGGAAAGAGTTGAAGGAGGAATGAGGAATGGAAAGATTGCCCAAAGTTTTGCTGGAACCAATAATGCCAAGAGACTCCCAACAAACTTCGTAAAGACGAAGGAAGGGGAAACCAATGCTGTGATAACGAGCCCAAAAGGACAAACCCAAGGAAAACCACCCCAATTCTTTACCAATTTCCCACATCCTTTTCCATACCCCTACTTTTCACCTCCATACATTGCCGCCGCCTCTCATAACCCAACCCCCCGGCCAAACCAACCAATAATGCCCTTTCGCCCACCTTCCCCCGTCCAACCACAAGCACTCCACTAGCTGCTCCCACCCAACCGAACCAAAACCAAAAACAACCAAATGAACAAGAAAAGAAAGCAGTCCAATTTGATCTTATTCGCATGACATATACGGATTTGTTCCAAAGACTCATCAAGAACTCCTTGGTCTCCTCACAATAATGAAACCACTTCAACCTCCCTTCCCAAGAGGGTATGACCCAAATGCCAAGTGTGAGTTTCATGCAGGGGCAGTAGGTCACACAACTGAAAATTGTAAGGCTTTGAAGTACGTGGTTCAAGATCTGATCAATGCCAAATGGTTGAGTTTTAAGGAGGATGGTCCTAATGTGGGTAATAATCCCCTTCCAGGTCATGGGGGTTCAAGAGTTTAGGAATCAACCCCTGATAACGAAAGTGGAAGATGTCCTACTCCTTTAAGGATCATTTATGCCGAACTCTGCAAGTTCGGTATAATTGAGATGAAATACGATGAGAGGGACTTGTGTAGCTTGCATCCTGATAGCAATCATTGCATAGAGGAATGCGAGGAATTCAGGAAAATTCTCCAAAAACTGTTAGACAGACACTTGATACAGGTAGGTCACGCGAAGAAAGATGAAAACATATTGACCCTTCAGTCAAGTGAAGATAAAAACACGACCTTCCCAAAGCCGTTGGAGATTTGCTACAATAAGGGGAATCTAAAGCCAGTCCTAGGCGTACCTAAACCGATAACTATTCATGTACCGACTCCTTTCCCTTTCAAAAACGTTAATGCAGTGCCATGGGATTACAGTATGAAGGTCTTTGTGGACAATTTAGGGGATGACCAGCTAAAAGCGGCGTCTGGATCTGGCAATCCTGCTATCACTAACATCTCGGGAATCGGTGGGATGACCCGAAGTGGACGAATTTATACCCCTATCGGACCCATGGGAAGAAAGACGCAGGAAGAAGACAAAGCTCGTAAGGGAAAGGATAAAGAAGAAGAGTCCATTGATAAAGATGTGGGTAAGAAGGCAAAGAAAGAAGAAGGAAACAAGAAAGTAGTGTCTGAAGAAGAGGCTTGTGAATTCCTGAAATTTATGAAGCAGAGTGAATACAAGGTGGTGGATCAGTTAAATCATACTCCTGCAAAAATATCTGTGTTATCACTGCTGCTGAATTCTGAGTGTCATAGGGAATCATGAAAGTGCTAAATGAAGCCCATGTCACCCATGACATCATAGTGAACCAATTCGATGGGATTGTGGGTAATATTGCTGCTAGTAATTACCTTACCTTCACTGATGAAGAAATTCCAGTTGAAGGAATGGGGCATAACAAAGCATTGCACATCTCTGTGAAGTGTGGAGACTATATCCTTGCTAGGGTACTCGTCGATAATGGGTCATCTCTAAATGTTATGCCAAAATCTACCCTGGCAAAGTTATCCATTGATGGATCTTATATGAAGCCCAGTACCATGGTGGTAAGAGCCTTCGATGGGTCTAGAAGAGAGGTTATTGGAGAAATTGAGCTACCTATACAAGTCGGCCCTCGCACATTTGAGGTAGTCTTTCAGGTGATAGAAATTGTACCAGCATACAGCTGCCTCCTTGGAAAACCATGGATCCATACAGCTGGAGTTGTGCCTTCGACCCTACACCAAAAGCTAAAATTTTCAATGGATAATAAGTTGGTGACTGTCTCTGGTGAAGAAGAGATGCTAGTAAGCAAGCCATCCTCCACGCGCTATATCGAGGCTACAGAAGAAGCTCTTGAGACGTCTTTTCAAACGTTGGAGATTGCGAATGCCACCTTCGCGAGAGAAGGAGTCTTAATGAAGAAACCAAAGCTGTCTGAAACTTCCATGATGATCGCTAAAGTTATGATGAAAGGAGGGTATCAGGCCGGATGTGGATTGGGAAGATATGAACAAGGGATCGTGATGCTGGTAGAACTTTCAGATAACAGAAACAGATATGGGTTGGGATATGAACCTAATAGGTTTAACAAAAAGAGAATTGCCAAAGAAAGAAAAGAAAAGAGGATAGCTAGATTGGAAGGCAGGGAGCCAAAAGATGAGAGTATCCTTATCTGCGACATCTGGCAAAGCTTTCGGAGTGCAGGAATGTTGAACCCGAATCAGATAGTAGCTATCAAAGACGATTGCAGTGCAGAAAACGACAATGTCAACCTTGTCCACCCTTGCCCGCCTAATGAAGAACTTGGAAATTGGGAGATTGTCGAGTTTCCCGTGATTTTTGATTCACAGTAATTATGTAATGCAAATTCTATTGCTCTGCCCAAGGCTTTAGAATAATTTATTAAGGGCCCACATGTTTTATTTCAGTATCATTATCAATAAAATGCACTTTAAATTTTTCAATCATTTCTCTTTTCTTTCCTTTTCCATCTTTTCCATCTCTCTTCATCTTTTTCCGCTTTTCATTTCTTTATTTTTAACTAATGCGGATCCAAAAACATTGTCTTTGAAAATAACGATGCCAGTAACTCATACTATAATTTTGAATACCCCATTAATCATACTGAGGAAGATAATGAGGACAATTGGGAAACCCCTCCTGAATTAATGATGTTGATGGAACAAGAAGCTAAAGTGATTCAACCCCACGAGGAAGAAACTGAAACAATCAATCTAGACACAGAAAACGACAAGAAAGAAGTTAAGATTGGCACCACAATGAAAAGCAGTGAGAGAGAAAAATTGATTAAACTCCTATTTGAATATATTGATGTTTTCGCGTGGACATACCAAGATATGCCTGGATTATATAATAGCATAGTCGAGCACAAATTGTCATTAAAACCTGAGTGCCCGTCGGTCAAGCAGAAGTTGAGAAGAATGAAACCAGAGATGTCACTCAAGATTAGAGATGATGTAAAAAAATAGTTCGACGCCGGCTTTCTGGCTGTAGCAAAATACCCTCAATGGGTGGCTAACATTGTCCCAGTCCCAAAGAAAGATGGAAAGGTCCAAATGTGTGTTGACTATCGAGATCTAAACAGGGCCAACCCTAAGGATGACTTCCCTTTGCCACATGATGAATCTGGTAAGAAGGAACATGCCATTTACTACCTGAGCAAGAAATTCACTAGCTGCGAGACGAGGTATTCATTGTTAGAACGAACATGTTGCGCTTTAGCCTGGGCCGCACATCGTTTGAGACAATATATGCTATCCCATACAACTTGTTTGGTGTCCAAAATGGATCCGATCAAATACATTTTTGAAAAGCCTGCTCTCACAGGAAGAATTGCTCGTTGGTAAATGTTGTTATCCGAGTATGATACTGTGTATGTCACCCAAAAGGCAATTAAAGGCAGTACCTTAGCCGAATACTTGGCTCATCAACCTGTGGAAGACTATCAGTCAATGCAGTGTGATTTCCCAGACGAAGACACAATGGCTCTATTTGAAGGAAAAGAAGCACCTGACAGTGAAAAATGGATCTTGTTGTTTGACGGTGCTTCTAATGCATTGGGACATGGGATTGGAGTTGTGCTAATTTCCCCAGAAAGTCATTTCATCCTATTTACTGCAAGATTGTGTTTCGATTGTACAAACAATATGGCAGAGTATGAGGCGTGTGCTATGGGCATTCAGGCGGCCATTGAATCGAAGGTCAAAATTCTCGAAGTATATGGAGACTCAGCTTTAGTTATCCATCAGTTAAAAGGCGAATGGGAAACGAGGGATTCCAAATTAGTTCCTTACCACGATCACATCAAAGAATTGACGGAGCAGTTTGACGAAGTCACCTTCCATCACATTCCCCGTGAAGATAATCAGCTAGCTGACGCCTTAGCTACTCTATCATCAATGTTCAAAATCAGTAACAAGGAGAACCTGATGGCAAACCCTGTATTACGACATCAAACGATACATCACAAGTAGAGAATATCCTCCGAGTGTCTCCGAGAATGATAAAAGGGCATTAAGGCGGTTGGCAATGGGTTTCTTTCTAAACGGTGAAGTGCTTTACAAGAGAAACCATGACATGGTACTTCTCAGGTGTGTTGATAAGACTGAGGCGGAAAAGATTATGTGAGATGTTCACGAAGGTTCCTTTGGGACTCACACGAATGGGCATGCAATGGCAAGAAAAATCTTGAGGGCCGGCTATTATTGGTTGTCTATGGAGACTGATTGTTTCGGTTTTTGAAGAAATGCCACAAATGTCAGATTTACGCTGATAACAACCACGTGCCACCAGTCTCTCTGAACATCTTAACAACACCATGGCCATTCTCAATGTGGGGATTGGATGTCACTGGACCCATTGAACCTAAGGCATCAAATGGACATCGCTTCATTCTCGTCGCAATCGACTATTTCACTAAATGGGTTGAAGCAACTTCATATACGAGTGTGACAAAAAATGTGGTTGTCAAATTCATCAAGAGAGATTTGATCTGTCGCTATGGTCTGCCAAATAAGATCATCACTGATAACGGGACTAATTTGAATAACAAGATGATGAAGGAGCTGTGTAATGACTTCAAGATCCAACATCATAATTCCTCACCATACCGCCCAAAGATGAATGGGGCAGTTGAAGCTGCAAACAAGAACATCAAGAAGATTATCCAGAAGATGGTTGTAACATTTAGAGACTAGCATGAAATTCTCCCTTTTGCCTTGCACAGTTATTGAACTTCGGTTCGCACCTCAACGGGGGCAACCCCTTTCTCGCCGGTGTATGGAATGGAAGCAGTACTTCCCATTGAAGTCGAGATCCCCTCGTTAAGGGTATTGATGGAGACAAAACTAGAAGAGGCAGAATGGGTTCAGGCTCGGCTGGATCAATTGAACCTCATTGAAGAAAAGAGAGTGATGGCCTTATGTCACGGACAGCTATATCAGCACAGGATGAAGATGGCTTACGAAAAGAAAGTTCGCCCTCGGGAATTTCAAGAAGGAGACCTAGTACTCAAGAAGATTTTGCCCTTCCAAAAGGATTCTCGTGGAAAATGGACTCCGAATTATGAAGGCTCGTATGTTATGAAAAAAACTTTTTCTGGAGGAGCCTTAATCCTCACAAGGATGGACGGTGAAGATCTCCCACTCCCAGTAAACTCTGATGCAGTCAAAAAATATTATGCCTAAAAAATATATAAAGAGCCAAGCAAAAACGAGCTCGCTAGGTTGAAAACCTGAAAGGGTGACCTAGGAAAAAATTAAAGCGCCTCGTTGGATTGAAAACTTGAAAAGGTAATCCAAGCAGAAGTTAGGGTCTGAAATTGGACATTAAAGTCAGTTGATGCATCAAGAGGCTCTTACCCAACCGCGCGATTCTATATATTTTCGTAAGAGTAATGAGTATTCAAAGTTAAGGATATGGGAAGCTGGCATTTGTTCCTACAAAGACACAAACTACAAAATATCTGCTTAGTTATTGTCTTTCTTTGTTTTTTCTTCTTCCCGCATTTTTCTTGATGTATTTTCAAGTCTGTATAACTTCAGTCCTTGTACACATGACTCTTTTTGAATACCAAACACCTCTGTTCTCGTATTTCAAAATGTTGTTTTATGATAACTGGCACTGAATTGTGAAATATGTGATGAGACTGAAAAACATTACGGTTATTATATACATCTTAAGAATCACGGGGAAACACCAAATCTCAACAAATAAGTTTCGAAAGGGCAAAGGGATTACCTGTAAAAAATGACAAGCACTGCATCGATAACTTGCGCTCCCTCCCAGTCGAAAGCATAGTATGAATAAACCCGATGAACCTCAGTCCGTCCCATATCTTTAAGCACTAGAGATCATACGGGATGAGGAATCAGTGCAATAAAAATAATAGTCGCATTGCATACATGCATCACATACCATATATTCATGCATCATCTTCATATCACCTCCTTTTAGCCGTTTTGTTACACCTGGTCCGTGCACCAAGTGTTGATCCTTCACTATTGTTTCCAAAACAATGTGTCGAGCATTGGTCCTTTAATTTGCTTTCTAAGCGACGTGCCAAGTATCACCCCCTTTTATTGCTTTAAGATTACCGCGTCAGTACTCGACCTGGCAGTAATCCTTCATTATTGCTTTTTGACCAACATATCAGTTCCGGACCTGATGTTGATCCTTCTTTATTGCTTCCCATCGATGCGTCAATACCCTACTTGGCGTCGAACCTCCCGATCACCGTGTCAGTACCCGACCTGGCGGTGATCCTTCTTTATTGCTTCCCATCGACGCGTCAATACCCTACTTGGTGTCGAACCCTCATTATTGCTTTCCGATCACCGCATCAGTACCCGACCTGACGGAGATCCTTCTTTATAGTTTTCTGATAAACGCGCGAAGCGTTAATCCCTCATTATTGCTTTTCGATCACCGCGTCAGTACCCGACCTGGCGGTGATCCTTCTTTATTGCTTTTCGATTAAACGCATCAAGCGTTGATCCCTTGTTGTCATTCCTCACCCCATCCTTTGCCTATCCTGGTTCGGGACAAAATTAGTGTCTTTATCTTTACTTCTATTTTACGATGAAAATATGAAAACCTTTGTTGCTCACATTTTCTAATAAAATATAACTAAAGAGGGGCAGCTGTTATACCCCAATTTTGTCCACCTACCTCTTGTAATTTATTTTTATTTTTGTTTTTACTTTATTCTTAGCAACAATTTTTGGGTTCATTTTTGTGTTAATTCTTTGGGCCAATTTCAGCCCAATTGCAATAAAAAAGGAGGTACAAATAGTTGGCCTTTTTGTTACAAATTATCATCACAAACACAAGCCCAAAATTTAAACCAACAGTCCATTACCTGTCAAAAAATAACAAATACAATACAATCCATTACATGTCCAAAAATTGCCCAAATACAAACCAAGCCCAAAACAAAATTACAAAATTTGCTGAGAAATCGAAAGCAAAAAAACAAAAAAAACACAGGGGAGACATCGCATGGCAGCTTCATGCTGTAGCTCATTTTTTTTGGATAAGAGCCAATGCTCTTTCTTCTGTTACTTCTGCTCCTTTCCATTTTTGCCCAAGACAGTTTTGCGTTGCAGCCACCACCTCTCAGAGGCACCACAAGAGGTGCTGCCTTGTCTCCAACTAGCAATTTTCCCCTTCTCCAAGCATTCCACCTGCACCATCAATTGCTCCTATAAATACCATAACAGAATAACAGAGGAGGGGGAATTTTCTGAGACTTCTACCACCAATTAAAGAATTAAGGACTTCACATTGGAGTCCTAATTCAACCCAAACACAGAGAAAAATTAAGAAAAGCAACGAGGCAGTAGCACAGCAGGAGAAATCGCAGTAGCAGAGGAGAAAGGAGAAAAAACCAGTGTCATTACCTTCTACAGCAATCACATCCACTCAGGTAGTCCATTAAACAAATTTTTGTGCTTTGCTTTAATCTCAAAATGCCATAAATGAGTGTTGGTCCACAGCCTGTTAGTAAGGTTTTCCAGAATAAAACAAAACATCAATAGAATCAAACAAGGGAAAATCAGAGAGCAATAGAATGAACAATAGAAAGGAATAAGAAAAATGAAATCAGGAAGAGAAAGTTAGGAAGCAAAAATAGTGATTCAGATAGAATAAAAAAATAGAAAAGTCTTCTTACCAGACCACCACGAACCACCGCGCCGGAACCACCCTCGTCCTCCACTCGCCGTCATGGATGAGCGAGTGGTCGTCCTCCTCGCAGCCGGAACCGCCGCCGTCCTCCTTTCTTCCCCCTTCCCTTTTTTTTTCCTCCCTGTGTCAACCTACATCTTGCCGCCACCATCCCTTCCTTCTCCTCCCTGTGTCAGCCCTCGACCTCTCGAACCCTTCCTCTTTTTTCCTCCCTGCGTTGTCTCTGTCTCCCTCCTCCCCGACCTCTTGCTAGCGGCCATGTGCCAGGGATGGTGCGCGACGACCGCCGTACTCTCTCAACCTCTCCTCTCGTGACTTTTCCCTCTCTCTCGCACCCATCCCTTCCTTCTCCTCCTCAAGGCCATCTCTTTTCTCTCGCGACTCCTCTTCTCCTCATCAACACCGCCTCTTTCTTGCTCGTGGTCGTGCACGCCAGGATGGATGCTGACGCTGCATCCCCGTCTCCCTCGTGGCGATCGCCTCCCCTTCTATCCCTCTCTCCCTCTTCGCACGCTTCTTTCAATTTGAGATTAGGGTTTTCAAATGAAACCCAACGCAACCCCTTTTTCTTTTTACTGCTTTTTTCATTTTTTTTTCCTTTCTCTGCTTGGGCTTCAAACCATTTTATTTCTACGCCTCCCTTTTTTTATCTTTTGTCCTTTTTTTTCATTTCTTTCTTTGGGCTTCAACCCATTTTTTCTTTTTTTTATTTCTGATCCCATTTTTTTATTCTTTGAGCTTCAGCCCACTTAACTCCCCCTCCCTTTTTTTCTTTTATTTGTCAACCTTTTTTTTGCAGCTAGTCTTCTTTTGTTAAATATTGGGCTTTAGCCCATCATTTTTTTTATTATTTATTTAATGATCATGGACACTTTTTTTTTACCAGTCAAATTAGGACAATTTTACTCAACTAAATTTCACATACAAATTTTGAGACCCTATTTTTCTTGAAAATCACATAATAAAAACATGAAAATTAATTTACTAGTAATGATTACTCGAGATTGCTTCCCGTTTAGTCATTGTAAATATCTTAATTTTCTAAACAAAAATGAGTTATTAGTGAGGACCACTCTTGATTGCTTCTTATTTGGTCTCCATGAAAACTTATCTTCTTTATAAAAATAAAATCAAGTTTTTTTACTAGTAATGATCACTCGAGATTGCTTCCCATTTGATCATTACGAACACCGTTAATTTTCTAAACAAAATATGTTGTTAGTGAGGACCACTCTTGATTGCTTCTTATTTGGTCCCTACAAAACCTACCTTTTTTCCATAAAAAAATATACAATTAAAATCGACCAACACACAACCATTTTTTACCCAAGAACTACATAGTCTTTGATTTCTCCACTGCACCTGGAGATACGTAGGAGCAGGAGCCCATTCCTGTCAAGAGCAAAAATAAACAACTTTTATTAAGCCCTTTTTTTTATTATTTCATCATTGTAAATTCTTGTCTATTTTTTTAAATAAAAGGGAAATAAATATTTTTTAGAAGTTAATATAAATTTTGCACAATTAATTAGAGGTAACCTTTTTTCGAAAGGATGTCGTGGGGTGCTAATACCTTCCCTACCCATAATCGACTCTCGAACCCAAATCTGGTCTCAAGGACCATTTTCTTCAATAAAGGTTTTTTCCAATATTTTCCCTTCGAAATAAATTATTGGTGGCTGCTCCATTAAACTCGAATAAAATCCCTCCGGATTTTTCAGTCGCTACACTGGATAAACAACTTTTGTAGGATTGATATCTTCATTCTTCTTGAAGGGTAATTGAATGAAGAATTCTTTATTTTTCCAAAGTGGAGAAGGATGTTGAAATTGGCCATGGCTGTCTGGGCAATTTTGCAAGAGTCCATCCGTAATCTTCTCATATCCATATGGGACTTGGCAAAGTTCAAACATTTTTAGGCAATTTGATCCGCTGTCGCGCACAGATCAAAATAATTAAAATAAGAATGTAGTAACAAGGCAGTTAACCTTGGTCGTCTCACAAGGATCTCTAATTAACAATGACCAATAGCAAGAACACGCAAAGAATGGAATGGGGGGGTTGTTTTGTGAAAACAGTTTTAATTAATAACAAAAATCACTTGATAACAACAACCAATCCACTGGTCATAGGAACTTTCACTTCGGATCTATCACAGGTTCAAAAGATTATTCTAATTCGTGTTCTAATCTTGTTTGATCACAGAATTAACCAATCAAGCAGGTGATTAATCCTATACGAATTCCTACTGGATTAAGCATCACAGAATTCAATTGATTATAAATAAGGAACACGCGTCACAAACATATAATCAATTTAACAACCGAATTCATCAAACCTATAACTAAGCGTTATAAACCCTATTGATCTCTATTCAAACTAAACCAAAACAAGCGTTAAGTTTAATTCCAATAGTCTCAAATCAGAGAGCAAAACCGAAATTATATGATTAAGCATCAATATGTAAAACGATTTTGCAAACAGAAATTAGAAGAGATGAAGGATCAAAAGAGAAAGAAGTAGAACACAAAAACGAAATTAATATTAATAACCAACCTCAAGATCCTCTATGAAATCCTTAACCAGTGAATTGATCGAAAAGAATTAGCCTTCCATTGAAGGTTTAATCACAAAATGAAAATTAAGAAAGCAAGAAGAGGTCTCAAAATAAAACAAAGGCTGAAAATTGCTAAAAACGGCTCAAGATTCTAAACGTAATAATAATCCCTGACCTAGGACTCTAACTAACGAATTTATAATGTCTCCTAGGTTTAACCTAACTAATCAGATGTTAAGACTAAAGAGAAGGGCCCAAAAGGGTTTAATTAGCCCAATAATAACTAATTACATGAGTGAATGGTCCAAAACCCGTAATGCAACTCGCCAGCCTCAGTAAAGTGGATTTTCGACCTTCAAAATGGCAGAACTGGGCTTCGGTGCCAACATAATAATTGTAGCTCTGCTTCTTAGCTTTCTAACGCCACAAAGAGCACTGAAATCAGACAAGTATAGCCCAACTTATGGCCTGTAGAAGTGACATGGGTCAGGATGTAACAAAATCCGAAAATTAGCAAATAATTCCACTAAAGCCCAATCAAGACCCAAATATATAAAAACATGTTAAAAGTAGTTGTTGGGCAAAACACACAATTAAGAACACCAAGTGCAAAGCTATAAAGATGCATTAAAATGCATTGATCAAATTCTCCCACACTTAAGCTTTTGCATTCCGAGCAAAACTCATGGTCAAAACAAAGCAAAGATGCATTTCCAATGAATCCCAAGGATGCATAGTGGCAAGCAAAATGCTCATTCAAGGTTTCAAGGACTCATGGCAATCATGAACAACATTTTATTACTTTCAAAGCAAATAAGAGGATAGAATAACCAAGGAATGCATCAAAAGTGATAGAATCCTCACAGAAAAATATTTCTCTCAAACTCTCAAGTATCTAGGCTAATGTTTACACTCAAATCACATCATGAAAGCTAGCACTACCATAGGCTTGACAAGACTCTAACATCCACAGTTGAAACACATGCACACAAAGATCAAAAGGTCTTTATTAAGGTTATAATGGGGCTAAGGTCAAGGTGGGATAATTGAAAGGGTAACTAGGCTATAAAATCAAAGAGGATAGAGGAGCAATGAAAAACAATTGCCAAATAATCATGGGGGGCAATTCAACCAAATTTCAATCCATTTTTCCATTTTCACACTTTTTTTTAACCAAATGTTATGCCCCACTATTTTTATTTTTATTTTTTTTATTTTTATTTTTTATACTTGCCAAAATCCCAATGAAGCACAACATTACATTAGATATTCTATCACTACCACATTTTTGAGCCCCCCACACTTATGCAAAATTTATTCTCATTTTTTTCAAAGCTCCTTTATCCCCTAAGATTGGGTCATATCATGGTTTTTCACTTTTAGGCTTGTAATGAGCTATAAAACAAAGAATGGGATAAATAGGCTCAAAGGGGCTAAACAAAGGGATAATTGCAAGGTAGGCTTATTTGGCTAGTGGCTAAAAAGAACAAAAATTGCCTAGATCATTTCAATGCATGCATGTGAACAAGAGTTTCAACAAGAGTCAAGTCAAGTTCTATAGTAACCAACAATCATGAGTGAAATCACACAAGAAAGAAAGCGAATGGGAAAATGTATTCCATCCATTATAAGACCCAAATCTCACCAAGGAAAATGATCTATCACAAAAGATGCACAATTTAATATTCCAATCCAACTTATCACACTAAGAATGCAAGGAAGTCATCCATATCATGCCACAAGACCTATAGTCCTAGAATAGTGAAATCACTCCTCACTCATATAAACCAAGAAATCTAATGAAAATGCATGCAAATTTTTTTTTTATAATAACAAAAAAAAACTTAAAACAAAAAATAAAAACAAAACTACGCTAAAAGATTCCCCCCACACTTAAATCACACATTGTCCTCAATGTAAGCAACAAGTATAAAATAAGAGTAAGGAGTAAGGAAAGAAAACTCCCTCTTCAAGGTGGCTTTTTCAAGTGGAGCTCTTCTACAGTCTCCTCTTCAAGTGCGGGGCTCTTATGGAAAAGCTTGAGGCAGTGTCCATTGTCTTTGAAGACTTTACTGGTGGCTTCACTTTTTATTCCCTTTGTATCATAAGGAAAAGTGCCAGTTGCAAATAAAAGGGCCAATGCACTTGGAACAACGCATACCCGCCATGATTTTAAGGTGAGAATGGAACACATGGAAGTGTTTGATTTTCTTCTTCTTCACAATATCCTTCTTCTGCTCAATGGAGGGAAGTATCTTGGTGGATGGAGTTACATCAGAAGCTTACAGTGTAGCAACATCATTTTTAACATTAGCAGGCACAACCATGCAATTTGTAACATCAGAATGAGTATCTTCAACTAAGTCAACAAGTACTTCTATTTGAAAAAGAGAAGCCTCTTCCATGGGATGCTTCACAACAGCATTAAAGATGTTAAATTTAACTATGCTATCTCCAAATTCCATGGAGAGTGTTCCAGCATGGACATCAATCCTGGTTCTTGCTGTTCTTAGGAATGGTCTGCCTAGGATGATAGGTGCTCTGCTGGATTGTGTCTCTCCCTCCATGTCCAGAATATAAAAATCTGCAGGAAAAATCAAGTCATTAACTTTAACAAGCACATCCTCCACAAGTCCAGCAGGGTGAGCATTGCTCCTGTTTGCCAACTGAATAATAACACCTGTACTCTGCAAAGGTCCAAGAGCCAGAGAGTTAAAAATAGATGTAGGCATCACATTAATGGAAGCACCTAAATCCAGCATGGCATTTTCAAATTTACTCTCGCCTATGGTACATGGAATAGTAAAAATTCCTGGATCCTTGCACTTTTGGGGCATCATGGGTTGTATGAGTGCAGAAACATTGCGACTCATGTTGACCTTTTCATTTCCCTTCAGCCTCCTCCTCCTTTTGTGTGTGCACCGCTCTTTAAAGAACTTAGCATATCTTGGAATCTGCTTAATCGCCTCAAGGAGAGGTATATTAACTTCAACCTTCCTAAATGTGTCCAAGATTTCCTTATCTTTGTCTGCCTCATCCATCTTCTTAGTTATCACAGCCCTTTGAGGAAAGGGAAGTGGTATAGGTTGTGCATCATCATCTTCATCAAGAGGAGAAGTAGGTGCAGAAATTGGCTTATCATTTTTTCTGCTGCTGCCACTTGCATTTTCTGCTGGAGGAGGTTCTGGAGTGTTAACAGCTTTTCCAGATCTGAGAGTGATTGCACTGACATTTGCACTGACATTTGGATTTACTACTAGTTGAGCAGGAAAATTGCCCGACCCCTGAGACTGCATCTGTAACGACCCGTTTCCGGACCGCTACTGAACTAAAACTAAACCTGTATGTGATGGATTTTTTAAAAAATGGTACTCTAGTGTCCTTCAGAAAATACAGTATATTTTTTTTTTGAAAAGAAAATAGTGCCAGTAAAGCACACACAGAGTACTTACAGCGTCTCGAAACATGGTGCATCTAGGACACAAGTTACGTATTGGAAATGCATACACGCATAAACATACATAGTCAATATACACAGTGCATACAAAATAAAGCAGAGTAGAAATATGTGAGAGAATACACCTATGATATGAGAACCCTCGCGAGAGTAATCATACCCTGGGGGTACTCCCGGCAGACACCCACGCAGGGGGCTGCTCCAAAAGTAGAACCACCAGTCTACCCTGTTAGCAAAACATCACTAGCCCGACCGGTCACCAACCCAATGTACACAAAAGATGCATATACACTACAGTCATCCACAAAAAAAGAAACACAACACAGTCAGAGAATACCGCATCTATAAATCAGTGCCCCGATCCTCCGATGGATCCTCCTCCTCCTCGTCCTCCATCAGGTCCTCGCCTGTCAAGTCGATGAAAGGTGCTACAGCTGGTACATCCTCTGGTACATCACTCGACACGCATTTCCTACGCCACATCGCCATCGACCGCACCTAAACAATCTGCTCTCCACACACCGCATAAACAGGGGTCGATCCATCGGTGGGGTGGGAACCCTATCCACGTGAGGGGAACTCGGTCCCACCGGAAGAATCGGGTAGCAGCCGCCGAGGTCGACGCTCCTGCAGATCCTCGCCTAATCACGCTCTTACGAGCGGTCCATCTCACTCGGGGTCCTCGACCACGTCCGCGTGACAAAATCCTGGTGACCGTCGCTCTAGGAACCTCAGTCGGTCTCTCTGGAGACGAGGAAGAGTCTGGCATAGCCTCCTCCCTCTGTGTAGCCCTCCAAGCCTCAATCACCTGTGTAGTCCAAATCGGGAAGCTCACTGTACGTCTCGTCACCTCCTGCCTCATAACCATGCCGCCCTCCCTGAAGGTTTGTACAACATCCCCCGTGTATACAACACGGCGGGAGATGGGATCAAACTCCATCGCCGTGGGCAGCTCCATATCGGAAAAGTCAAAGATAATCTCCGATGAAGTCTGCATCGCCGGGATCGGTATACTCTTCTCCATCACCTGGATAGCCATCATGGATTGAACCCACCACGGGAAAGGGTCAACTTCTCAAATAATCAAAATCAACCAAAGCATAAAGCAGTAGGCAAACAACAGCGTATACAATTCACACGCACGACTCAAGACCCCAAATCAAGACTCATTCTCTCAACACTTTCGGCATATACCGGAAGTAACACGGATCCATCCACTGAATACCAGCTGTAGCCTTGGGCTCTCTCCTCACCCTAGGACATTCAGCTCAGGTTCCATTAGCATTACGACGCCTAGCTATTCCCTATCGAACACCAGCCGTAGCCTTTTAGGGGATTCTCGCACCCTAGGTGAATCGTCGCAAGCTCAAAAACGTCCCGGCAAAACTAACGTCTAGCCATTCACTACCGAACACCAGCCGTAGCCTTTTAGGGGATTCTCGCACCCTAGGTGAATCGGCTCAAGCTCAAAAACGTCTTAACGACTCAACGACTCGACCAATTCTCGCACTCCGATGAACAATTCGCATAATTATAATAATATAATTCAGTTCAACAGCATAAGCAACATAGCAATATAACTCAATCCATCAGAGATAAATAACATATGCATCTCATCTCAAATAATCACACTTAGCAGCAACAGTCGACAGTCAATATGGAATCCATCCCTCTGCAAGTCGATGGAATTGACAGAGAGGCACAAACAAGTGGGGGTTGGGGCCAGAAGACCAACCGCACAACTTTTTCACCCACGAATGACTCGGAATATGGCGACCGCACGATAATAAAATAACGAAGGGGTTCGAAAACCCTAACTTCGAACTCGTAGAGTTCTCAGACTTCTTCGTATTTAATAAAACAATTAAATAACGAAAGCCTAAAAATATCTAAAGTTGCCCTTACCACAAGTCATTACTTCATGTAGCTCCAACGTCTCTGTCAAGTCTCTGGCCTCCCAGATACGATTCCTATTACCAAATACAACTTAGCATACTTCTAGAAAAAAATTAGAACTTAGCTCTCAACTAACCCCTTTCCTAACCAAAACTCAAACAAACATTTCAAATTATTAACATACTTGAAATTAAGTGGAGCTTTAGAATAAAACACTCCTAGGAGAAGTGACATAGCATATAACAATTTTTTTTTTGAAAGTCAAAGCCATTTGAAAAGAGTAAAGTTTTGAAATTAAACCTTTTCTTGAACTTCAAATAAGCACCAAGCAATAACTCTTTTTTTCCATAATTAACATATATGCATACAAGGATTTAAGCAAGTTAGCAATCAAAAATCCTTTTCAAAAATTCCCTAGGCCTCACGGCCTCTTTTCCCTTTTTCTCCAATTTTTTTTTGCAAAATCTTCTTTCCATAGTTACAACAATTCCTAATCACTTCCAAACATACTTCAAGGCATTAAAGCATCAAACCTTTACTAAACATACTCAAGCATATCCAAGGTTATGTTTCTAAAATAATTGCCATAACAATTTCATACCATTTCCATAGCCTTCTTTTTCAAAACAAGTCATTTTCGAAACTAGTTCACAAGCCTCATAGTCCAATTACTCCAAATTAGTCCCAAAACAAGAGTTCTATCATTTAGTTAAATTCCAAAAATCCTTAAACACTTAAATTATGCCATCACCATGTCAAGAATTTAAAGAACAATGGATCATTTCCTTACATGTTACTCTAGTCCCTCAAGAACCAATTTTACTCAAACCACAACTAATACTTAAGCTAATACATGCATATAAATTCTAACAACCTTAAAACTTATTCTAATCATTTTATTAAACATCTAACACATAATCAAACATCATAGCTTCATATTCTCATAGTTCAAGAATTGAAAAATTGCTAAAACTATCATGTTACACATAATCAATTTAAACTACAACCTAAATCAACATCAAACAAGTTCCACTAACTCATATAAACCAACAATTACATGATTGGAGAGGATCACAACATTTCTCCCTCTTTTTATCACTTAGGGTTTCACCCTAAATCATCAAGAAAGGGGTTCATGATGTTTCATCTCTTTCTAATCATCAACAACCAACAAAACAACACATAAACATCAATTAATTCAAACTAGAAACAAACAAATCAAGTAATCAAAAGGGGAGGGTTTTGGGCGCTGATTTGAACAGTGGTTTGGGGGAGGAAAACTTGATTTTTCTTCTCATTCAAATGGTTAGAAACATAGGTAATATAGTAGAGAGAATAACCTAGTATTTTGACAAAGTTTGGAAGCAAAAATCAAGACTAAAAGTGGGGGAGAAAATCACGATTTCCAGCAGCAAAATAAGGAGAAAAATTCTGTTTTTCTTACTTGGATGATGATGAGAATGAAGAACCAAGTTGAGGTGATGATTTGGAATAAGTTTGATGAAGAAAGCTAGTTGAAAAACTCAATAGATTTGAAGGTTTTTGGCTATGGAAGTCATGAAGCTCTTGGCTTCTTCAAGAAGAAAGTAAAAGAGAGGAAATGAGAGAGTGGGGGTGGGGGTCACGAGTTAGAGCAGCTGAATGGGGGGTTTCCCTTCTTTTATAAACTTAAAAAAATAATAAGGCATAATTAGTAGTAATAAAAATAAATTAAGTAATAGTTTTTAAAATAAAAACCACACACATGTGACACTTAAATCACTTTAAAAGATGCTAATCACATCACTCACTCTAACCCATCTAATCTCACTTCTCTCAAGGTTACCCTCTAATCTAGAGTCTTAAGATTTAAAAACACGGCGACGAAACCGCAAAACCGATTAATTTCTCCCCGATAAAATCCCGAAAAATTAATTCGCGAGGAATTAATTCTCCGCTTGATAATATTATTTCATAATTAATAATAACAACAATAATCACTCAAAAACACTTAGAACAAGATACGATTCAATTTTCATCGAAATCGGGGCTCATTTTAAATTTTATCTCATATAGAATCGCCTACGATTTGAAACGCGACGAAACTTCGTTAGAATTTTTCGACGATATTCAAACCATGAATCAATATAAAAATATTAATTCTCAATTATATTAACTCTTGATTTAATTAAATCACTTACTTAAAGAACAAGCAATTGCTTATTATAGCATAAATACGGTAAAACGTACTAATTAACGCTAAATAACGCATCATAAAAATACGCGTGTTACAGCATCTGATTAATGGAAGTTGCTAGCTGTCCAATTTTTGTCTCTAAATTCTGAATGGTTGAATATGTTCTCTGCTGAAATTGGAGATTTTGGACTGCCATTTGCTTACCAAGGTCTTCCAATGAAGGTTCAGATTTTTCTTTGAAAAGGCGATGGGGCAAAGTTGTGGCCTAGGGCTTTGTGTAGAGGCATCTCCCCATCTCAGGTTTGGATGGTTTCTCCAACTGGGGTTGTACCTATTGGAAGACAGATCATAGTTAGGTTGAGGCCTGTCATTGAATATGTTTGCTGCATAGGCCTGAGGAGTATTGGCATTGTCACTCTCCTGCAATGTAGGACATGTATCTGTAGGGTGCTCTGCAGAAGTACAAATACCACAAACTCTTGCTGCCTGAGTTTTAGTTACAGCTAACTTTTCCACCAATGAAACAAGTTTATCAAGCCTGGTCTCTAAGTTCTTGTGTTCGGCAACCTGTATCTCATTGACTCCTTTTGTCAGCACCACTGAATTGTTTCTGGTAGTGAACTGCTGAGAATTAATGGACATGTTCTCAATCAGGCTTCTTGCATCTGCTGGGGTTTTATCCACAAGTGCTCCTCCGCTAGCAGCATCGATGATGTTTCGGTCCATAAGCAGCAAGCCTTCATAAAATTACTGAATGAGCAGTTGTTTAGAAATCTGATGTAAGGGCAGCTTGCACACAACTTTTGAATCTCTCCCAGTATTCATGCAAAGATTCATTCGCAATCTGCCTGATGCCACATATTTCCTTTCTGATCGAAGCAACTCTAGAGGCAGGGAAGAATTTCTCCAGAAACAACTTCTTCAATTCATTCCATCTTGTCACAGAACCTGGTTGAAGGTAGTACAACCAGTCCTTGGCAGTGTCTTGCAATGAGAATCGGAAAGCCCTCAGCTTGATGTGGTCTTCTGGGACACCTTGAGGTTTCATGGTGGAGCATACAATATGGAACTCCTTAAGATGTTTGTGAGGATCTTCACCTGCAAGACCATGAAACTTAGGAAGCAAATGTATTAAGCCAGATTTAAGCTCAAAAGGCACCTCAACATCAGGGTATTCAATGCATAAATCATTATAAGTGACATCACGTGCAAAGAAGTTCCTTAATGTTCTAGCGACCATTGTATCGTAATCAAAATTAGAATCAAAGAGACTATGACTGAATAAGCTATAATTATCACTATCACTATCACCTATATGATCACTACCTATGTTATTACTAGTCATGCATCATAAACTAATAAATCAAAAAATACCAACAATGTCCTAATTGCTAAAACACTAAAGAAATAAAGAAACCCTATCAAATAAAATCTAAAAAATCTAAAAACAGCACCAAAAATATCTAAAAATCAAATAAAGATTACGCTAATTTTTTTGGATTTTTTTGAAAAAACAAAAAAATAAAAAAGTGGTCTAAACGATGGAATTTCGGATTTTTAGCCTCTACTCCCTATATCAGTCCTTGATATGGGACCTCGGATACTTGATTTTTTCCGGATTTTCTGGCTAAATTTCGGAGCAATCAAAGCAAGTTGACCGAAAACCGATTTTTTTACTAATCAATGCCAAATCCTATGTTAAGACCTGAAACACAACCAAAAACACAAAACCAATTGTTAGAGACGTTAGTAGGGTCCTTGAATTGACAACTATTGATCATAGATCCCCGGCAACGGCACCAATTTGATCCGCTGTCGCGCACGGATCAAAATAATTAAAATAAGAATGTAGTAACAAGGCAGTTAACCTTGGTCGTCTCACAAGGATCTCTAATTAACAATGACCAATAGCAAGAACACGCAAAGAACGGAATGGGGGTTTGTTTCGTGAAAACAGTTTTAATTAATAACAAAAATCACTTGATAACAACAACCAATCCACTGGTCACAGGAACTTTCACTTCGGATCTATTACAGGTTCAAAAGATTATTCTAATTCGTGTTCTAATCTTGTTTAATCACAGAATTAACCAATCAAGCGGGAGATTAATCCTATACGAATTCCTACTGGATTAAGCATCACAGAATTCAATTGATTATAAATAAGGAACACGTGTCACAAACATATAATCAATTTAACAACCGAATTCATCAAACCTATAACTAAACGTCATAGACCCTATTGATCTCTATTCGAACTAAACCAAAACAAGCGTTAAGTTTAATTCCAATAGTCTCAAATCAGAGAGCAAAACCGAAATTATATGATTAAGCATCAATATGTAAAACGATTTTGCAAACAGAAATTAGAAGAGATGAAGGATCAAAAGAGAAAGAAGTAGAATACAAAAACGAAATTAATATCAATAACCAACCTCAAGATCCTCTATGAAATCCTTAACCAGTGAATTGATCGAAAAGAATTAGCCTTCCATTGAAGGTTTCATCACAAAACGAAAATTAAGAAAGCAAGAAGAGGTCTCAAAATAAAACAAAGGCTGAAAATTGCCAAAAACGGCTCAAGATTCTAAACGTAATAATAATCCCCGACCTAGGACTCTAACTAACGAATTTATAATGTCTCCAAGGTTTAACCTAACTAATCAGATGTTAAGACCAAAGAGAAGGGCCCAAAAGGGTGTAATTAGCCCAATAACGACTAATTACATGAGTGAATGGTCCAAAACCCGTAGTGCAACTCGCCAGCCTCAGTAAAGTGGATTTTAAACCTTCAAAACGGCAGAACCGGGCTTCGGTGTCAACATAAGATTTGTAGCTCTGCTTCTTAGCTTTCCAACGCCACAAAGAGAACTGAAATCGGACAAGTATAGCCCAAGTTATGGCCTGTAGAAGCGACATGGGTCAGGATGTAACAAAATCTAAAAATTAGCAAATAATTTCACTAAAGCCCAATCAAGACCCAAAGATATAAAACCATGTTAAAAAGTAGTTGTTGGGCAAAACACACAATTAAGAACACCAAGTGCAAAGCTATAAAAGATGCATTAAAATGCATTGATCAATGGGTCTATCATATTTGGAAGGCAATATTTGTGCCTTGATGAATGGCATTGGTGGACTTGGAGAGGTTTCTTGCATCTTCATACATGGCTGTATGACATGAAAATATTGGATCTAATCATCATATTTGTTTCTGAGTCTGAATCTGAGGAGTATTCTTCTTCAATGGCAAAGACAATTTCTTCATCAGCTTCTTCTTGTTCTAAGAATAAGGATTCGATGTCATCATGGTCAATTGGGTAAGCTTACTGAAGATGTTGTATCATTTTTATTGCCTTCTTTGACTTCTTGGGACAGTTCTTTGCAAAGTGACCTTTTTGTCTACATAGATAACATTTGTCTGTTTTTTTTTTCTTGAAAGGTTTTCTTTTGAAGAACCTTAAATGCCTTTTTTTGCTTGTGGCCTTTCCATCTCGTGTTCCTGTATTTATTGAAATGTAATTTTTTTGTGGGGCAGGTGCAATCTTTTTCTTTACATTTGATCTGCAGGTATGGCTTCTTGCATATTTTTTGCAGTTTTGATGTCCCTTCAACAATGGAGTGGAAAAGTTTTTGTTGACGGTATGGTCCAAGGCTTTGGAACCATTCCCTTAATGATCCAGCCATTCTTGCTACAAATTCTTTAATTGCTGACTAAAGAGTAACTTACTTGGTGGAACACTATCCCTTCCTTCGTAGTGGCAGAGTTCTCTCGCAACAGAATTGGTTTGCCAAGTTATCGTTTCAGATAATGTTGTTGGTTATATTTATGGTTTCATTTTGGACTAGATTATTTGGTAGTATGCTGCAAATGATTGTTATTGCCTCTGGTGCCAACCTCGTTGGGATGGGAGACAATATAGTGATGCTTTTGCATACTGCTTTTGGTTGGTGTAGAAGTATTTTAATTTATGCTACGCATTTTGTCTTTTCCTTTCCCCATGGGTCTTGGCCTAGTCCCCCCATGTTGTTTTGTTGTTTTTTTCCTTTTTTTATAATAAAATATAGGAGGGAGTACTCTTTTTCCTGCTTGGTGTTTTTTCCCTAAGGAGGGTTTTGCATCAGTAGGTTTTAACGAGACTCCCTACCTCTCTTTTGATTAAAAAAAAAAGAGTAACTCTTGGCTTAGTCATTTGGATATCAATCCATGCTCCCATATCATTAAGCTTGGCTCTCCATTTTTCAGGAGGAGCATTGTCAAATGTGAACCATGGACCTAAAGTTTGTTTATGGTTATTCTCAATAGGTTCTTCTACAAATGCCATTGGGGAGCTTTCATCTTCTTCATTTTCTACTCTTGATTTCTCTTCAGCATTTGACTCATGGTGTGGTATAGCCATATAAAGTGCACATATATCCATATATCCATCTAAATCTTCTGATTCTTGAACAGATTCATTAAAGGATTCAGATCTAGAGACAGATTCAAAATCAAAGAGAGAATTTTGTTCTATACCAAACTGAGAATCTAGAATAGGTAAGAGATGAGAGGTTCTGGGTGCTATGGGGATCATTGGTTGTTTATTTTTGTTTGTAGGATCTTCTTTACGTGGAGATGGGGATGGAGATCGGATTCTGATAGGTTTTTCCTTTCTCTGGGTTTCCTTTTTGGAAGTTGAAGGTTTGGATGTAGATTTAGGGTTTTTATTGCTAAAGGTTTCGGCTTGTCTAAACACTTCATAAGTCATTTTGAAGCATTTAGAATAGTCTTCTTCTGAAGGATATGAATGGTTTGAGGAGGAAATGGGTCATAATTTGGGAGTATATGTTATTGGGCAGATATCATATACAGTTTGGCTTTGTCTGGTCATATCTCTCTCAATTTGATTTATTTGATCTTGAAGTACTTTGATTTCTCTGTCCTTTTTATCAAATTCTGGTCCACTATACCCAGTTTTGAGAAAATGTTTTAAATCTACATCAAGGTTGGCTATTCTTCTTTTAAGATCGTCATATAAGACTTGCACCTGAATTGAGAGTCCTTCTACTTGTCTTGCAGTAGAATCATGCTTGAGCACAAGGTTGTCAATTTTGGAGTCTATCTTTTTTAGAACCATGTTTTGAGCTCTTGCATTTTGAGTTTGCCAATTCAGCACTTCTTCAGGTGGAGTGGTCTGTTTCGGTCCAGACGGATTGACTTCAGTTGGTATAATGTAGGGTCTTATTAAAACCCTAGATGCCTCATCTGTCTTTCTTTTACGAGTGACTGGATCACTTTCTTCCTTCTTTGTGGAGCTTGTTTTCTTCCATCTTCCTCTTGAAGGATTCCGGCTGCTCTTTGATGGAAATAGTCTTCTCTAGCAGGCCCAGCGTTTGAATTGTGAATTTCTACCCATGGTTTCCTTTTCCCGCCGTTGTTTTAGATACTCTTCAGTTTCTGAATCTTCTTCACCAAATTTGCATGAATAATCAGAATCACACATTTCTGAAGCCACAACCCATAGAAAATGTCTATCAACATGAGATACATAAGTGTATTCTCCATTGCGATAGTTGGAATGGAGAGTCTTATGCTTTTGTTTCTGCATAATAACCGAGGTGATGGCAAGAGCATGGTGTACTGATGGGCTAGACTTACTGGTTTAAAAACTATCATATCTTTTTCAGGAGCTTTCAATACGGTTTTAACTGTTCCGTCTCCCATAGAGAAGATATCTGGGGGAAGAACTGTGTGACTAGGTCTACTAGTCGCATGCTCTTTTTCATAATTTGTTATCCATTCCAGTGGCATTAACTTTAACTGTTCTGCCTTTGGAATTTGCTTTGGAATCAGAATGATGGCTGGGACATCATTTCTATCTGTTATAACCATAAGTGCATCTCCCGTAGAATTTGGGAAATGTAGATCTAGAGCATGGTCTTGCAACCTGTAGATTATTTGATGATGGAGTGTTGCATTGTAAGTAGTTGCTACTTGTTCTGCTCCACTTATCTGAATTTGAACCTTCACAAAAGTAGAGGCATTTGGGTCATCTAACCGAATATTGAAATCTGGAGCGATCATCAAAATTATTGTTCCCGCACTTAAAGAAGTAAGAACAATACCAATCAAAGCATCTTGGTGTTGGAATCAAGTGGATTCAGAAATAATTACCCTTAATTGTTTTGATGATAAAAAATGATTAAGAGAACAATTTATTCTCTGATGTGTTTGGATGCGCTCGGCTGACACCCTCTGCTAGGGTTCCTTCTTCTGCCGTCGGCTCTCATGGCTACAGCCATGGCTTCATCAGTGCCGATATGCCATTGGCCTTGTCTCGGTTCCACTCCTCCACCTCCTACGGCGCCTCTCTCTCCGCGCCCCCACTCCCCACGCCGCGATGCTCCTTCATCGCCTGCGACCCCATCGCGGTCGCCAAAAGAAGCCACGATGCTCTTTCCAAGTCGTGTGCCATTCCACTCGACCTCCTCCCTTCGCCCTTGCTCAAAGGCGACGCCCTCACCATTCAAATACCAGAAGACGAGTATAAGGCTGGTCTTGAGGCCTGCAAAAACAACCTCCACGGCCGGCTAATCCTTGCCAAGGGTGATGCTCCGCTCAAAAATGCTGACTTGCGCAACAAGCTTGCATCGCTGTGGAAGCCTCTTGGGAATTGGCACATGGTCTCTCTAGGCAAGGGTTTCTACGAGTTCTCATTCTCCTCCGCTGAAGATTTACGGTGCGTCTGGTCCTCCGGCTCCTGGTCGTTGAAGCCTGGCGTCCTTCACCTATCACGATGGCAACCGGATTTCCATCCTTCGCTGCAAAGACAGTCTCGCTCGCAATACTGGCTAAGTATTATTGGGCTCCCACAAGAATACTGGCGACCAAAAATATTGTTCTCCATCGCCCGTGGAGTCGGAATTCCCATCGCTTTGGACGAAGCAACCTTGCGCCAAAACCTCGGCCACTTTGCTCGGGTGTTGGTGGATTTGGACCTCGAGGACGAGTTGCGAGATCGCTTGCTTGTTGAAAAGGTCTGGTCACGCTTTCAATGTCGATTAGTATCTGAGAAGCTTCCCATCTTCTGCAACGTCTGCCACACCATTGGTCACACAGCCGCCAATTGTAAGAGGCAGCGCCCACTCCCCTCGGTGCCTGTCGCTCGCAAGCATGTTCAAAGTGCTGGTCATGGTAGGCACGGCGGCAATAACGCGGATTCCAATAGCAACCCAACTGTTGCGGTGCCTCCTGTGATGGCAGCCCCCCCGGGCGTTGGTGATACGGCCCCCCTTGTGCAAGGTGATGCCACTGAGGTCGCCAATCCTGTGCCATTGACGATGCCACATTGTGATACTGAATTGCTTCCCACACTTAACGTTGAGGATGCTAATCATGCCTTGGTCGACAACCAAGTTGCCGAGGATAATCAGCAACACATCGAGGCTCAACATGAGGATGATGACTCGGTGGAGGTAGTCTACGACGAGGCGAGCTGCTAACTCTCCCCAGCCTCACACGCTGGATCGCCTTCGCCACCGGTTGTTCCGCTAATCCCGCTCTTCATCAAGTGGTAGAGGATTCCTTGAGTTCTTCACACTCCACAGACCATGTTTAGAGACTATACGGCCGAAGACGCCGCCTTGGCTGATGTCGTTTCAGGTAAGGCTATTTGTAAGTCTGCTTTCAATAATTTACCTGAACATGTTAGGAAAGACATGGTTATAGCATCCAAGTTCTGGGCGCAATCCGGTGATACTGAGAACGCTATTGATACTAACTCCTCCCATGAGGAAGACGAAGAGACTTTCGCTAAGGCTCTAACCAAGTCTCAGAAGAAAAAGCTTAAGAAACAACGACAAGTTGCGGCTACAGCGGGTGGCTATCTAACCCGATCACGGGCTGGTAATCAGCAGTTTCCCCAATGAAGCTTCTCTTTTGGAATGCCCGTGGTGTGGGCAATCCGGACACCAGGTTGGTTTTACGTAAGCTTTGTTCAGTTAATAAGCCTGATTTCTTGTTTATCTTGGAACCTTGGATTCCTCAATCTCAGTTTCCCACCGGGTTTTGGGATTCATTGAACATGAAGCTGGTTGCTGTCAACAACCGAGGTGATCTCCTTCCTAACCTCTGGTGTTTTTGTTCCGTCAATTTATTTCCTACTATATTATCAAACTCTGACCAACATGTTGCTTTTAAGCTAATCATAACAATCATGCTTTTTTCTTTGCTGCTATTTATGCTTCCTCTAGTTATATTCACAGGCGAAACCTTTGGCAGCATCTGTCACAGCTGCAGCAAGGCTTCCCTGGTCCTTGGTGTTTCTTAGGTGACTTTAATGCAGTGCTTGGCAGCCATGAGCAAAGAGGCAAGGGCACCCCTAATAAAATCTCTTGCAGGGACTTTTTAGATTGGACTAATCAAGGTACTCTCAATCATTTGGACACTCGTGGGGCTCATTTCACTTGGTCGAACGGTAGGAAAGGCAGATTTTTAACGGAGAAGAGATTGGATCGGGTGATTTGTAATGATGAATGGCTTAATGCTTGGTCTAGTGTTGCTGCCTGTACCCTTCCCAGAAGCCAGTCTGACCACTTCCCTATCTTGCTTGTTACCAAGAATGATACACAGATTGTGGGTTCTTCTTTCAAATTTCTCAGTATGTGGTCTGAGCATGAGGATTGTATTAGGCTCATTCAGGAGGTTTGGCAAGAGCCTATCGTTGGCTGCCCCATGTATATTCTCTCTCGTAAGCTAAAGAATTTGAAAGTCAGGCTCAAGGACTGGAATCACTCGCCTTGGTAATGTTCATGTGCAGGTTCAAGAAGCTTTCTCTGCTGTTCATTCTGTCCAACAGCAAATTGATCGTTTGGGAGGTAATGAGGCTTTATTTGCCCAAGAGAAAGAGGTGCAGCTCCAGCTTCAGAAAGCTTTGTCCACTGAAGAAACGTTTTGGCGGGATAAGGCAAGAATTAAATGGTTTACTCAGGCGTATGCAATACGACCTACTTCCACAAAATTGCCAAAATTAGAGCCGTTTCCAAGCAGATCTCTGTTATAAGGCATGGTGACCAATTGTTATATGATTCAGTTGCTATTGAGAACCATATTTTACAATACTACAACGGTTTGTTTAACTCCACTCCTTGCACTCAAAACTCTGATTTCATTTCCAACATTATCCCTCATCTGGTTTCTAAGGAGGACAACAGCATGCTTACCTCTTTGCCATCTAGGAAAGAGGTTAAACTCGCGGTTTTTTCTCTTAATGGTGATAGTGCCCCTGGACCGGATGGTTTTGGTGGTTTTTTCTTCCACCGCTACTGGGACATCATCCACGAAGAGGTCTACAACTCGGTTTTACAATTCTTGAAGCATGGGTGGTTGTTGCCTAATATTAATTCTAATCTGGTGGTCTTACTTCCTAAAGTCAATCTGGCAGACAAAGATTGATCGATTTAACCCATTGCTCTTGCAAACTTCCAATTCAAAATCATCTCCAAAGTCTTTGGCTGATAGGCTCGCCACGGTGGTTCCCAAAATTGTCTCTCATAATCAAAGAGGCTTTGTCAAGGATAGAAACATTTCTGACTGCGTCTGTTTAGCCTCTGAGGTGGTGAATTTGCTAGATAAGAGATCTTTTGGGGGTCAACTGGCCATGAAGATTGATATCAAGAAAGCCTTTGATACCTTGGATTGGAACTTCCTTAACACTGTCCTCATTGCTTTTGGTTTTAACACTCAATTTTGCAGATGGATCAGTTGCATCCTTCGTTCTGCCAAACTCTCCCTTTCTATCAATGGTCATTCGGTGGGCTACTTCTCTTGTAATAGAGGTGTTCGTCAAGGGGACCCTCTCTCTCCTTTATTATTTTGCATTGCTGAAGAAGTTCTTAGCAGGGGAATTACCAAGTCGTTCATGAAGGAAGCTTGATTGATGACTGCCCCAGGGGTTACACCATGCCGAGCCATATTCTTTATCTTTGATGATATTTTTGTTTTTGCGGGGCTTCTTGTAGGGGCTTGAAGAACTTGGTTGACTTTTTCAATATATATGCTTCTTGTTCGCCAAACTATTAGCCTTGACAAGTCCAAGTACTATCTTTGGCTCCATTCCTGCATCGTCAACAGGTTATAGCTGACATTCTTGGTTTCCGTTCTGGTACCACCCCCTTCAGGTACCTTGGTGTGCCGATCTTCAAAGGTCAACCCAAGAAGACTCATTTACAGCCTATCGCCGACCGTCTCAAGTGCAAGTTCAGCCTCTGGAAAGGTAATCTGCTCTCTTTCATGGGGCGGGCCCAGCTCATCAAATCTGTCTTTCAAAGCAGCCTTATGTATAGCTTCCATTTCTACACTTGGCCTGCCTCTCTTCTCAAAAAGGTGGACATTTGGCTCCGCAATTTCTTGTGGTCTGGTGATATCCACTCCATGAATCATCACGGTTGCTTGGTCAAAGGTTTGCCGGCCCCTCAAGGAAGGTGGTTTAGGCATCCGCTCTCTCATTGCTATAAACAAAGCTGGTATTCTTAAGCTTGGCTGGGATTTCATATCTACCTCCCTGGAGTGGTGTCAGCTCATGAAGGCTAGGGCCTACCGCAACAACCAGGTCATCTCTTACCATATCAGCTCCTCCATTTGGTCGGGTATCAAAAAAGTTGTCCCGGTGATCCTCAATAATTCTTCTTGGCAGATTGGCAATGGCTCGGCGGTGAGATTCTGGTTAGACAATTGGCTCCCCTTTTCTATTGCCCAGCGGCTTGGAATCCCTCCTAAGCTTCATTGCAAGCTCAGTGCTAAAGTGTGTGATTTTATACATGATGGTGACTGGTGCATCCCGCACTCTATTTTGGTTAATATTCCGGGCCTTCATTCGGCTATAGAGCGGATTATCATTCCTGCTAGTGATCTTCCTAACAGGTTAGTTTGGTGTGCTTCTAACTCTGGTTTGCTTACCTTCAAGGAAGCTTATAAGTTCTACAGGCCGGATGCTTTGGACAACTCTTGGTACAAGCTTATTTGGAGGTGCTGTGTGACACTCTAATCCCCGTTTCAAAAATCGTTAAATAAAAAATAAATAAGAAAATAAAATATAAAAAGGATCAACGGATAACTCGATGAGTAATTCAATTTCAGACATCATTCAGTTTGCAAATATTTAGTAACAACAAGCATAGTAAGTACTTCTCTAAGAAATCTTATTTGAACTTGTGAAATAAAAATAAAACCAAGCGATATACGAACCCCCAAATAAAGAAAAACACGTGTCACATAGCCTCAGAGCTTGACTTAGCCCAACTTACACTACAGTAACAAAATACATAAATGACTCAACGTCTCAATCAGAAAATGTTCGAATTAAAACTATAAAATAATTCTGCAGAAGAGGCCTTCACCACTAGCTACGTGTCCTGGTATTAGTAGTGTCTGCAATTGAAAATAGGAGGACAAGAGACAAACAACCATAGAGATGTGAGTACGTTGAAATCGAGTTAAAGTGATATTTGGAGAGAAAAAGGTGAATAAATAAATAATATATTTATATATATATATATATACACACACCACACTATAACAATCAATTCACATAAAGTAGTAACAACATTATTCACATAAAGTAGTAACAACATCTCATATCATCTACAAATGCACGCAGACAAATTTCATCATTTCTCATAGCCACATAATTATCAAAAGAAAATAATGCAGATGCTAACATCACTACTTCTTATGCATGTGGTACCATCTACTACTCTGGGAAGTCTCCTAGAGTACATATTTGGTTTATTAGAGATCACCTCGCGGGTGTTTTACTCTATTACCGCATACTCTCAACTAGGGATGATAATGTCCTGGTGATGCAGGTAGCTAAGTCGATAAGTGGTCCCGGTCAAGGCGCGACACTCAAACTATTAGGGATCACAAACTCGGCTTCTCACCCTCTAGGCCGAGGTATTGCCACGCAGGCTCACTCATAATGGCCTCCACCTTTCATTTCAATGGTGCTTCCCCCCATCCTGTCACAAGGGTTGTATGACAAACAAACACACAAGGTCGGGTTTCCTCCGAACGTCATAGTTCAATGTTTCATCGACAATCCATCATGGCCCATATGGCTAGGATCATCTCACAAGGAATGACTCAAGTCCCATTATGGCTACTAATAGCTAGGTGGCTTGCACAAAATGTCATTTATCCTTTCAAGGTCATTGCCACAAGTGTGGACTTTTTCACAACCATCGTCACAAAATAATAAACGGATCAAGGAATAATTATAGGAAATCCATGACTTGTCTTAAGCATAATTATTTCTTAATCATGTAGTTAAAAATCTGCAGAGCACATAATGTAGACAAAAACAGCAACCTAAAACAGAATTTTCGCGATTACTTTAGATAGCAACAGCAACAAAAACAACAACAAAAACTGCAACAGCAACAAAAACAGAACTGCAGCGAAAAACAGAAACTGCAACAGAAACAGCAACAGCAGCGAAACAGAACTGCAACGAAAACAGAAACTGCAACAGAAACAGCAATAGCAGCGAAACAGAACTGCAGCAGAACAACAACAGCAGCGCTACAGCAACAAAAATAACAACAGCAGCAGAACAACAACAGCAGCGCTACATATTGTTTCACATACGTTTTCACCTATTTTTCTTCGATTCTAAATATTTAGGAACATCACAATCAAGACTAACACTTGGAGAAAAATCTTTATTACTAATTAGGAGTAGTTCTTAAGGTTCTAATCCGGTTCTCTAATTCCAAAATAGTTACGGTAACATTTCCACAAAGAAAAATATAAATTAAAATATGAACGGCAATGCGTTAAAATTATTCTAAAATTTTCCATTAACAAAATCCATAAAATAGCGTCCATTTTAATCATTTATAAGGTCTCGGGCACAATTTAACATTGAAATTCATCACTAAAATTTAACGAACATATCAATTTGGTGTTCTAATAATTCAATCACTTCCTAGGCATCAAAATGTAAATTCTTCTAACACCTATAACATGTATGAATAACCATGGCAGCCACATCGATTTTTCAAGCAACGATTCTGGCGTGTATACACATGAAAAATAGAATTTTTCAATTAATTAACACACAACGGGGTTCAAGGACAACCCCTTCACCTATTCCCTCGAATATCCCCAATTTCAATAATCTCCCCCCTTAACTTTGGTCCTTGCGAAATTCCTTAGTGAAAGAGGGATGATGATGACTCCGAATCAATCCTACGGTGAGTTTGCCAATTTCAGATGAAGAACAAAGATGGAGTTGCTCCTAACCTTGGTGATCGAATCATGCAAGAGAAGAAAAACGTGGAATGCCTCCTTCAAGCTTGTGTGGCGCTAGGGTTTGGAGCTAGAAAGGAGAAGGAACAAGTGAATCAACTTGAGAGAGAGAGGCTTGGAGGCGTCACATGCCTTCATACGCCCTAGGTTCTATTATTTGGGTTGGGTTGGAGAGAGTCCATGGGTGTTGGCCCACTAGGTAGGTGGAAAGGAAAATAACTATGCATATAAGATGCTAGCCCAAGGCATTATACGCCCTCCCCTTTCTTTTTATTAACAACTCTCAAAAAAATCATTTAATTAAATTAAAAGTCTCTTTTCATGTACAAACATATAATGAAATCAATTAAAATAACTGCCACAAAAATTATAATAAAAAAAATGAGGGTCGTTACATCCTCCCCTCCTTACAAAAAGTTTTGTCCCCGAAACTTACCGTGGTCAAACAAGTGTGGATAAGAGGCTTGCATCAGACTTTTGAGTTCCCAAGTGGCACTCTCCTCATTGCCTCCTCCCCAAATAACCTTGACCAACGGAACCTCCTTCCCTCTCAACTGCTTGACCTGTCGGTCCTCAATCCTCCTTGGTAGTACCTCATAGGTAAGATTCTCTTTCAATGGTACTTCATCAAGTTCAATTATATGAGTAGGATCATGGACATATTTACGGAGTTGCGACACATGGAAGACATTATGAAGGTTTGAAAGGAAAGGTGGTAAGGCAATCTGGTAGGCAACTTCCCAACCTTTTTCAAAATTTGGTAGGGGCCAATAAAGCGAGGAGTAAGTTTCTTCGACTTCATTACCCTGACCCAGTCTTGGGAGTGACTCTCAAGAATACATGATCGCCTCTTCAAATCTCAAATCCTTTCTTCGTTTGTCATGATAGCTCTTACGCTTACTCGAGTGGCCTCATCTTGTCCTGAATCATTTTGACCTTTTCGTTGGTTTCTTTGAACTATTTGAGGGCCCAACACAAGGTTCTCACGGTCTCATACCAACACAAGGGAGTCCTACACTTCACGCCATACAAGGCTTCATAGGGTGCCATCCCAATCTTGGAATGATAGCTATTGTTGTAGGTAAACTCAACAAGAGGTAGAAGGTATCCCAACTACCGGTTTGTTCTAAGACACAAGCTCTTAACAAGTCCTCTAATGATTGGATGGTTCGCTCAGGTGACCATCGATGAGGGTGATAAGCGAGCTCATCTTGAGCTTGGTTCCTAAAGCCTCATGTAAGCTTCCCCAAAATCTAGAGGTAAACCTCGGGTCTCTGTCGGACACAATACTAGAAGGTACACCATGCAACCTCACTTTATCTCCCTAATGTACAACCTGGTCACCTTCTCTAAAGGGTATTCCATATTCACAGGGATGAAATGTGCGGACTTTGTCAATCTGTCCACAACAACCCAGATGGCATCTACTCCTGCGGAGTCCTAGAGTCCCGATACGAAGTCCATTGCTATCTTGTCCCATTTCCATACAGAATACTCGAGGTTGTAAGAATCCAGATGGTTTTTGGTGCTCTATCTTGGCCTTCTGACAAGTCAGGCAGGCGTAGACAAATTCTGCTACCTCCTTTTTCATTCCAGGCCACCAGAAAATTTTCTTAAGGTCTTGGTACATCTTAGTTGCTCCGGGGTGAACACTTAGACTACTTTTGTGCCCTTCCTCTAAAATCATTCTCTTAAGCTCAGGAACATTAGGTACACAAACCCTACCTCGAAACCTCAAAATCCCATCATTCCCTTCACTAAAACCTATATCCCTACCTTGAGCGATAAGCTCCTTCTGGTCCGAAAGATGTTGATCGGTCTTCTGACCTTCCCTAATCCGCTCCAGTAATCCACTAGTAACTTTCAACATTCCTAGTCGCACACTCTTAGAAGTGACCTCACAAACTAAGCTCAGATCCCTAAACTCTTCGATCAAACTCATCTCTCTAACCATCATAGCGGAAAAATGTAGGGGTTTCCTACTCAAAGCATCAGCCACTACATTGGCTTTGCCAGGGTGATAGTTAAGCCCAAAATCATAATCCTTAAGAAACTCTATCCACCTTCGCTGTCTCATATTCAATTCTTTCTGGTCAAAAAGATACTTAAGGCTCTTATGGTCACTAAACACTTCAAACCTAGAACCATACAAGTAATGTCTCCATATTTTCAACACAAACACCACAGCGGCTAACTCTAAATCATGAGTGGGGTAATTCCTTTCATGGGTTTTCAACTGCCTAGAGGCATAGGCCACTACCTGTCTATTCTGCATAAGCACACCTCCGAGTCCTAACTTAGATGCATCACAATACACTTCAAAAGGTTCACTTGGATTAGGTAGTACTAAAGCGGGCGTAAGTCAATCTCCTCTTTAACTCTTGAAATCCATTTTCACACCGAGTATCCCACACAAAAGCTTTTCCTTTCTGGTCAACATTGTCAAAGGCAAGGCTAACTTAGAGAATCCCTCTATGAATCTACTGTAGTATCTGCCAGGCCTAAGAAACTCCTAATCTCGCCACTGATTTAGGTGATTCCCACTTCAAAGATCAAGCTTTCTACCTTAGACTGCCCATCGCTATTCCCCTTTTGAGATCACATGTCCTAGGAAACTCACTTCCTCCAACCAAAACTCACACTTAGAAAGCTTGGCATAAAGTCGCTTCTCCCTAAGTGGTCTCAGACATCCTCAAGTGTTCCACATGTTCTTCCCTACTCTTAGAGTACACTAAGATATCATCTATGAAGACCACTACAAACTTATCAAGGTATGGGTGGAAGACTCGGTTCATGTAGTCCATGAACACTACAGAGCATTGGTTACACCGAATGGCATAACTAGGTACTCGTAGTGCCCATGCGGAGTTCTGAATGCAGTCTTTGGGATGTCCTCGGACTTCACTCGGATTTGGTGATAACGACCTAAGGTCTATCTTAGAAAACACACAGGCTCCAATTAGCTGGTCCATCAGATCATCTATCCTAGGCAAGGGATACTTGTTCTTAATAGTTACCTTGTTCAATTGGCGGTAATCTACGCACAACCTCATACTCCCATCCTTTTTCTTGACTAACAACACCGTGCACCCCAAGGGGATACACTCGGCCTCACGAATTGTTTCTCTAGCAGTTCCTCCAACTGTTTCTTAAGCTCAACTAGTTCTGCGGAGACATCCTATAAGGAGCTATAGATATGGGTCCCGTACCTGGCACTAAGTCTATGGTAAATTCGGTCTCTCTCTCCGAGGCAATCCTTGTACTTCTTCAAACACATCTAATACTCACTCACTATAGGCATACCATCTATCCCGACTTGGTCTTCGACTTTTAGAGAGGCTATCATCATGTAAACTTGGGCATTTTGTTTCAAACATGCACTGCTTGGTTGGCCGTTAAGAGTCGATGATCTCTGGGTTCAAGCGTATCGAGAATACAAACAGTCTTTTCAAAACAATTTAAGATGACTTGATTAGTAGCTAACCAATTCATGCCAAGAATTACATCAAGTTGACTCAAAGGCAAACAAACCAAATCAACCACAAATTCCTTATCACCTATGGACAAAGGGCATTCTAGACAAGCAAAAGAAGTTCGGACTTTACCATTTGCTGGAGTCTCAACCTCAAGTTCACAGGGTAGGGGTGAAACAGGCAAATTCAAATTTTTCACACATTCACTGGACACAAAGGAGTGCGTAGCACCCGAGTCGAAAAGTACCACTAAAGGAGATCCATGTATGAAGCACGTACCTTGGATAAGGTTGTCCGACGCTGCGGCTTCAGCCACGTTGAGAGCAAAGACTCGTCCTGTTGGCTTAGGTCGGTTGGGTTGGGAATTCTGCCCTCCATTCCCGTTTGGTTCTTTCTTCAGATTCGGGCACTCCCTTCCGATATGTCCTGGCCTTCCACAGTTGAAACAGATCATTTGCTTTTCGAACAATCTCGGTAGGCATGTCCGCATTTTGCCACACTTCATGCAACGCAGAGGGACGAAGGCCCCCCTCCACCTCCGCCAAACTTTTGTGCCGCAGGTTTGTGGAAAGATTGATTGCGGTTACCATTACGGTTATGTCCAAACCGTCCATTCGGAGTTGGGTATGGCTTTCCCCGATTCTGGAAGTCTCTCTTGTCTTTCTTCTTATCCTTCTGGGAGCCAACCGAGCTTGTAGTGTGCTACCTTAGCTTTGTTGTCCTCATCCCACATTCTACACCGTGGATCAATTCAGGAACCGCCGAATTCTCTGGTAGTTAATGGCTAGCTTGACTTCAGGTCGCGATCCATTGATGAATTTCACACACTTGAGCGTTCACCCGCTTCTCCCACATATGGGTGATAGTACGGACTGACTCTTCAAACTTGGTGATATACTCGACCATCGACATATTACCCTGCTTCAATTCTAGAAATTCAGCTTCCTTCCTAGGTACGGATATCCTCGAGAAAGTACTTCTCCAAGAAAATCTCTTTGAAGGCTTCCCCAGTGACTCCTCCGGTGCAGCTTCCACACGCGCAAGCATTACTCTCCACCAAGATTCTGCGTCTTGACAAGCTTAAAGGTACCAAAAGTCACCTTTTGAGCATCCGTACACGCCATAGCACGAAAGATCTTCTCCATCTCTCGTATCCGATTCCTGGGCACCATCGGGATCATGTCCACCCCTAAAGGTAGGTGGGTCATTCTTTGGAATTGCTCCAATCCTCTAAATTCAGCGGCTCCGGCATTAGCATTCCTATTCAATTCCTTGTACACTGAGCCATGGCAACGAGTGCATCCGCTAAAGCTCTATCGTTTCCTACCGCCATTACTCCTCGCACCAATCGTAACCAAATTGGATGCAACAAGCAACGTCAACCCATAACTAAATCAATAAATAAATAAATAAATAAATCAAACATTGACGCACAAAACACAGAGTTCACACAGAGAAACATAATAGACACATACACAGTCCCGTAAGACCGAACTGCTCTGACACCACTAAATGTGACACTCTAATCCCGCTTCAAAATCGTTAAGTAAAAAATAAATAAGAAAATAAAATAAAAAAAGGATCAACGGATAACTCGATGAGTAATTCAATTTCAGACATCATTCAGTTTGCAAATATTTAGTAACAACAAGCATAGTAAGTACTTCTCTAAGAAATCTTATTTGAACTTGTGAAATAAAAATAAAACCAAGCGATATACGAACCCCCAAATAAAAGAAAACCTGTGTCACATAGCCTCGAGCTTGACTTAGCCCAACTTACACTACAAGAACAAAATACATAAATGACTCAACGTCTCAATCGAGAAAATGTTCAATTAAAACTATAAAATAATTACTGAAGAGGCCTTCACCACTAGCTATGTGTCCTGGTATTAGTAGTGTCTGCAATTGAAAATAGGAGGACAAGAGACAAACAACCATAGAGGGGTGAGTACGTTGAAATCGAGTTAAAGTGATATTTGGAGAGAAAAAGGTGAATAAATAAATAATATATTTATATATATATATATATATATACACACCACACTATAACAATCAATTCACATAAAGTAGTAACAACATTATTCACATAAAGTAGTAACAACATCTCATATCATCTACAAATGCACGCAGACAAATTTCATCATTTCTCATAGCCACATAATTATCAAAAGAAAATAATGCAGATGCTAACATCACTACTTCTTATGCATGTGGTACCATCTACTACTGGGAAGTCTCCTAGGAGTACATATTTGGTTTATTAGAGATCACCTCATGGTGTTTTACTCTATTACCGCATACTCTCAACTAGGGATGATAATGTCCGGTGACGGTCGGGGTAGCTAAGTCGATAAGTGGTCCCCACCCAAGGCGCGACACTCAAACTATTAGGGATCACAAACTCGGCTTTCTCACCCTCTAGGCCGAGGTATTGCCACGCAGCTCACTCATAATGGCCTCCACCTTTCATTTCAATGGTGCTTCCCCATCCTGTCACAAGGGTTGTATGACAAACAAACACACAAGGTCGGGTTTCCTCCGAACGTCATAGTTCAATGTTTCATCGACAATCCATCATGGCCCATATGGCTAGGATCATCTCACAAGGAATGACTCAAGTCCCATTATGGCTACTAATAGCTAGGTGGCTTGCACAAAATGTCATTTATCCTTTCAAGGTCATTGCCACAAGTGTGGACTTTTCACAACCATCGTCACAAAATAATAAACGGATCAAGGAATAATTATAGGAAATCCATGACTTGTCTTAAGCATAATTATTTCTTAATCATGTAGTTAAAAATCTGCAGAGCACATAATGTAGACAAAAACAGCAACCTAAAACAGAATTTTCGCGATGCTTTAGATAGCAACAGCAACAAAAACAACAACAAAAACTGCAACAGCAACAAAAACAGAACTGCAGCGAAAAACAGAAACTGCAACAGAAACAGCAACAGCAGCGAAACAGAACTGCAGCGAACAGAAACTGCAACAGAAACAGCAACAGCAGCGAAACAGAACTGCAGCAGAACAACAACAGAATACAGCAACAAAAATAACAACAGCAGCAGAACAACAACAGCGGCGCTACATATTGTTTCACATAATGCCACCTATTTTTGTTCGATTCTAAATATTTAGGAACATCACAATCAAGACTAACACTTGGAGAAAAATCTTTATTACTAATTAGGAGTAGTTCTTAAGGTTCTAATCTGGTTCTCTAATTCCAAAATAGTTACGGTAACATTTCCACAAAGAAAAATATAAATTAAAATATGAACGAAGTACGTTAAAATTATTCTAAAATTTTCCATTAACAAAATCCATAAAATAGCATCCATTTTAATCATTTATAAGGTCTCAAGCACAATTTAACATTGAAATTCATCACTAAAATTTAACGAACATATCAATTTGGTGTTCTAATAATTCAATCACTTCCTAGGCATCAAAACAGAAATTCTTCTAACACCTATAACATGTATGAACAACCATGGCAGCCACATCGATTTTTCAAGCAACAGTTACAGCGTGTATACACATGAAAAATAGATTTTTTTTTTCAATTAATTAACACACAACGGGGTTCAAGGACAACCCCTTCACCTATTCCCTCGAATATCCCCAATTTCAATAATCTCCCCCCTTACCTTTGGTCCTTGCGAAATTCCTTAGTGAAAGAGGGATGATGATGACTCCGAATCAATCCTACGGTGAGTTTGCCAATTTCAGATGAAGAACAAAGATGGAGTTGCTCCTAACCTTGGTGATCGAATCATGCAAGAGAAGAAAAACGTGGAATGCCTCCTTCAAGCTTGTGTGGCGCTAGGGTTTGGAGCTAGAAAGGAGAAGGAACAAGTGAATCAACTTGAGAGAGAGAGGCTTGGAGGCGCTAGGGCTTGGCTTGAGGCGTCACATGCCTTCATACGCCCTAGGTTCTATTATTTGGGTTGGGTTGGAGAGAGTCCATGGGTGTTGGCCCACTAGGTAGGTGGAAAGGAAAATAACTATGCATATAAGATGCTAGCCCAAGGCATTATACGCCCTCCCCTTTCTTTTTATTAACAACTCTCAAAAAAATCATTTAATTAAATTAAAAGTCTTTTTTCATGCACAAACATATAATGAAATCAATTAAAATAACTGCCACAAAAATTATAATAAAAAAAATGAGGGTCGTTACATGCTGCATTCCTCCCTCTAAGTCATTTTGTACTTGGAGGTTGCTTCATAACAGACTTCCCACTGACGAGCACCTCATCGGTGTTGGCTCTGTTCACCCTTCCATATGCTCTCTTTGTAACCGGGCGGCGGAAACTTCCTCTCATCTGTTTCTGAGCTGCTCTTATGCCCAATGCCTTTGGTCTTGGATGTCTGATGTTTTTGGTTACAACATCAACGCCAACTCGGTCCCCTCCATTCTTGACTACTGTAACCGCAGCTGGAGCTCTCAAGCTTTGGATTTAGTTATCGCTTGTATCACCAATATCATTTGGGGTATTTGGCAGAGCCGCAATAAGGCAAGATTCGAGAATTCTTTCGTTCCCGCTCGAGTTGCCATCCGCACAGTTACCAACCACGTTACTTTGGTGGGTCTTAATAGTAAGGGCACTGCTTTTGATTCTGAATTGAAAATTCTTAGCTACTTTGGGATCCAGCGTCGGCTGCCTTGTGCTCCGGTCATCACTACTGTTTTGTGGTCCCCTCCTATTTGCGGTTGGGTGAAGTGTAATTACGATGGCTCGCTTTCGGCTCTTACGGTTTATCCGCAGTGGGGGCATTTTTCGTGATAGCGGCCTTGTTTGGGTTGCTTTGCCAAGCCGCTTAGGTCGTATGATGCCTTACAGTCGGAATTCAACGGGGCCATGGTAGCTATTGTAATTGCGTACTCTAAAGGTTGGCATAGGTTTTGGTTAGAATCGACTCCTTAATTGTTATTAAAGCCTTCAACAATTCCACTCTTGTCCCTGGTCCCTTTGCAACAGTGGCATAATTGTGTGGCCCTCACCTCTTCTATGCGCTCATTTACTCGCATATCCACGGGGAGGGAACGCCAGGCAGATAAGTCGCCAAATTCTGGCCTCTCAGATTTAATTTTATTTGGTGGAATAACATCCCCTCTTTTATTCTTTGTTGAGTTTTTAATAATAGGTTCGGCTTCCCGCTATAGATTTACTTAATTTTTGTTTGGTTTCTCCCCTTGTATTTGAAATTGCTTCGTTGTTTTCCTTTCCTTTGCATGGGTTTTGGTCTAGTCCCCCCATGCTTTCTCTGTATTCTTTTTCCAATTTTTTTCTATTTTAAGAGGGAGGAGTACTCTTTTTCCTTCTAGATGTTTTTTCCCTAAGGAGGGTTTTGCATCAGAAGGTTTTAACGAGGCTCCTTTCCTTCATTTACAAAAAAAAAAAAAAATAGTGTGCAGAAATCACTATTTATCAGAAGAAGATATCTCAGAAGACTTAGTGAAATCTTGAATTTCACACATCTAAGTGTGGCACTGATCCTCTGTTTTGATGCTGACATGATGTGAAAGTCTTGCTCTGAAGTTGGTCAACTCTGTTGGTGGTCAACGCTCTGGTGAGACCATACATGACTTAGTCAACTCTGTTTGACTAGTCAACTCTGTTGGTAAACCAAGCTCTAGCAAGACTAGCTCTTGACTTGGTCAACTCTGTTTGGTCAGTCAACGCTCTGGTAGATAACACTCTATTGAGACCATGGTCAACGCTCTGGTCTTCAGTCAACACATACAACAGACTATGGTTAAACCACTCTGTGGAAGCCTTCATGTAATTCTACAAGACTCTCTGTTATATGAAAGTCAAATGAATTCTACGCTGAAGAAGTTGCCTCTGTTTCAAGCTCACTCTGGTGAACAGTATAGCTCTGATAGGAAACAGACTGAAGCTTATTTAAGATTACTTCACGTATTTTAGGGACCTCATTGATGAAGAATTTTAATGTACGAGGTATCAAAGGCCAAAGGGAATGTCAACGAATATAATCATTAGGAAACTTGCTCTCGAAGGGTCTAATATTCAAAAAGCTCACAAGAGACAAACACTCTGATTGTGTCTACTGTGTCAGTATGCTTTAAGCAGAGTGAAAAACGACGTGACTTGCTAAAGCCACAAAAAGGGGATCTGAAGTCTTTTGACCTAGGTGAAAAGAGCTGTTATTTCACAATGGCACTATTCACAACCCTAGCTATATATACATTACTTCATCCATTGAAGTAGATTAACGCAGTGATACAAAGTGAGCAATCAAGAATCATTCCAAGCATCTGAGATCACATTGAACAAAGCACTTAATCGTTTTTATTCTTTCACTATGAAAGTTATTCATTGTGCTTAAGTTTTTCTTTGTATATCCTCTCTGTGAGAGTTATTTGATATTGCTTCAAAACATTGTATTTTAGCCTAGTAGTGGCTGTATTCCTTAGAGGCTTGACTGTACTAAGTCGTTCTAAGAAGTTGTGAGTATAGCCAGTTTGGCAGTATTATACTCTCAAGTGTAATCAGGTTGATTATAGTGGAGAAATCCTTCAAGTGTGTGAAGGGACTAGACGTAGCTATCAGGTGATAGTGAACTAGTATAAATCACTGTGTCACTCTCTTCTCTCTTCTCTTTACTTACGTACTGCCTTATTTTATTAACGAGTTGTTTTGAAAAGGTTTTCATAAACACACAAGCTTTGCGAAAAGATTTCTAAAACCCAATTCAAACCCCCCTTTTTTGTGTTTTTGCCACGTTCAATTGGTACCAGAGCTCGGCCTCTTGGTTGAGCACTTAACAGTGTAAGAGGAAAAGATCTTATTCTTTATTCATGGCAAGCAACGAAGCCGGTGGTCACTTTAACCGTCATCCTTTGTTCACTGGAACAAACTTCGACTACTGGAAAGATAAAGTTAAATCCTTCTTCGAGTCTCAACAACTCGAACTCTGGGATATGGTTCAAAAATAATACACCGAACCAGTTGATTCCAAAGAAAATCTCATTCCTAGGGATAAATGGACAGAAGAGCATAAGAAAGCTTATCAACTACATCAGAAAGCAAGATATTCCTTATCTGTGCTATCTCTGAGAAGGAATATGAGAAATGTGGAAAGAATGATACTGCCAAGGAGATTTGAGACTCATTGGCCTTGGCTTATGAGGGTACTTCCCAAGTGCAAGAAACTAAAGCTAATATCTTGGTTAGACAATATGAACTCTTCAAAATGGAAGAGGGTGAAAGCATTGAAACTATGTTTGGAAGATTCCAAACACTAGTTCATGGTATAAAGGTTTTTAAGAAAAGCTATACCACTGCTGATCACGTGAAGAAAACATTAAGAAGTCTGCCAAAGAAGTGGAGACCCAAAGTCACTGCTATTCAGGAAGCAAAGGACCTGAATGCCTTGCGACTTAAAAATCTTCTGAGTTCCTTGAGAGCTCATGAGCTTGAGCTAGATGAAGAAGAACCTCCCAAGATATCAAAGTCTATTGCTTTTGAAATCTACAAACAAAGCATCTTCCTCCAAAGCTCTACAAGCTGAACTTGAAATAGACGAAGCATCGTCTGATGAGAGCAACGGAGACACAGACGAAGAAATTTCCTTAATATCAAGGAAAATTCAACGTATGTGGAAAAATAAAGGAAGGTTCAGAAAGCAGTTCCACAAGAAGGACTCAAGGGAAAGGCAAGACTCAAGGGATAAGAAGGACTACAAGGACAAAAGCCAAGTTACTGGCTACGAGTGCAAAAAGCCAGGACATTTCAAGTCTGAATGTCCAAAACTTGAGAAACCAAGGAAAGGTGGTTTTAAAAGCAAGAAGAAGAAAGGTCTCATGGCAACATGGGATGATTCTGAGTCATCTTCATCTGATGATGATGAGGAACAGGCAAACATGGCTCTAATGGCTACCATAGGGTCAGACAGTGAAGAAGAAGATGAAGAGGTAGATTCTAATCCATCTTCTGATATTGAAATAGCTTTTGATGAACTATTAGATGAGTCTTATAAACTCAACACTGAGTATAAAGCTTTGAAAAAGAAATTCTCAAAACTTTCAAAAGAATTTCAAATACTCAATGAGGAGAATGAGAAGCTCAAAGCTGAAAATCACCGTTTGGTGAATGACAGCTCTAAGACTGAGGAAAAGGTTGAATGTAACTCTTCAAAATATGAAGAGGGATTTCAAAGATTCCTTGCTGAATGTGTTACACGAAGCAAACAAACATCTATGATTTGGGGCGTAAGCCAAAATGGTAAAAAGGGTCTTGGTTACAAACTAGAGGAACCCACCTTTCAAAACACAAATTTGAAAACCAAAGATACTAACAATCATAGTGACTGTCTACTTTGTACCTTTTACAATAAGAAAGTACACATTAGAAGTACTTGTTATGAATTGAAAAATAAGAAGGACAAGTTTCCTTCTAGAACTAACAAAAGAGGAACCAAAAAAATTTGGGTACCTAAGGAAAAAATTGTATATGTTGCAGATCTGCTTAGCAATAGAGTTACAACACCAGTCCTGGTACTTGGACAGTGGATGCTTACGTCACATGACGGGAGAAAGGCGTATGTTCCAAGAACTCCAACTTAAAGAAAATGGAACAGTATGTAACACCCTGTTTCCGGAGTGCTACTAAGTGAACATTCTGACAAAAATTGACATGTTTCCGAAAGGTGGAATACTCTGCTCGTAGGGTTTTCGAGAAATGTGGTCCTATTTTTTTTTAAAGTACTTTAAAGAAGCAGTCAGAGCATCACAGCGACTTTTAGACACATGGCGGAAAATAATTTAAGACACCACATAGACCACATTCATTTATTCTATCAAATCATATATAACAAATGTGTCATGAAACATAATAGAGATTTATTACAACACTGAAATAAATGACAAATATCCTATAGCTGGTCGACAAGTTATACTCCTTACTAGACTACTAGTAAGTTCCATAACATAACACAGATAGAAGGCCAGATGACTGTCTCACCGCTCCTCCTCCTGAGTTCCAAATCCTCTGCTTGCTCCGCTTTCTGGGTTACATTCATTAAATTGAAAGAACCACTAGCAAGGGTCAACTTCTTAAAAATAAAGAGCAGATACACATATTCGAAAACACACTCGGCAACAAAACATATAATAACACGGCATATTACAGGAATTAGCAATCATGACAATAGGCAACCAACAGTATACACAGTTCTCAAGACGCAACTCAAGACTCTCTCAAGACTCAGCTCACGACTCATTTTCTCTCGACTCGACATTTTTTCCAGAAAGTAGACGCCGATCCATGCACTGAATACCAGCCGTAGCTTTGGATCTTCGCTTTCCTTAGGACATTCAGCTCCAGTTCCTTAACGCTGCGACGCCTAGCTAATTCACCATGAACGAAGGGGACCTAGCACCCTCATGGACACTAAAGTTCCTTTGAGATTAGGTTCTCATTGTCTCAAAATCATTACACACACTTCAATTCAAGATTAAGACAACCTAATGACTTCTTCTTATTTTTTTTAAAACTCTTTTAAGTCGAAGTTTCTCCTTAAGAAAATTCCTTACCCCAACAATCAAGTACTCGAATCTCGAAAGCATTTTTCCCTTTTAGAACACTATAAAATTTCCTACACTCACTCAAAATTTTCATAACTAACTTTCAATTCTAAACAATTATTAAACTTCTAAAACGTCCAATTACAATTACTATCAGTTAGGCACAGAAAATTTTAAAATACTATCGAGATAGCAAGTGCTCCTTGGGTTTTAAAATAGCAATTAGTATCCAAGAATTTTTCTTCATTCAAAATTTTTGAAATTTTAAAACTTACACTAAGAATCAAGAATTTCAAACACGCCATTCCCTAAGACTCCACCTTGTTTAGGAATACTAGGATTCCCTTTAACATTAGGTGTTTCATTGTCTTGGAATACTAAAATAACACTAAAAGAAAAATTCTAATTTAATCAAACTTTCTCTACCAATTTATGATTTAATAGAATTCTCTAAAACTTGGAACTATTTTCAACAAAACCATTATTAGCAAATATGCTAGAACCACTTATTAGTTTCTAAGAGAACAAACAAGGACTTAATGTAATTAAAGTTTTCTAATACTCTCTTTTACAGAAAGAAAACAAAATCATTTTCAAGCTCTCATTACAAAAATTGGAATTCAACAAGATTCATAAAAAAAAACTTAAAGTTATTGACAACTAAATCATTATCAAGGATACAAGCAATAAAAACAAAGGAACTAAGACACTCACCTAAAACCTTTCAGGAACCCGCGGTTTGGAAACAGTAAGAGACAGGAGGATTGCTAGGATCACCAAACATAAAATCGCCCACCACGTCACCCAAGGGTATAAAGGATATAAAGAACAGTCCTCACTTGACATCTCTCAAAGCTTTGGCTTAATTAAGGAATGGAAGGAAACAAATTCCAATTTCTTACACACTTCACGCACCACACGGTCTAGCACTACATAAGGGAGTGATCGGATAGCATAGGGATCTACTAACAGAATCTGTCCCAAGCACATAAAAGGAAAGAAAGGAAGGAATCGAGAGTTGTCACTTTCTCTCTAAACTTTGCAAGTTCTCTCCTAATTCTCACCACTACACGGCCTATTTAGAAAAAGAATCGGACAAGGATGAGAATCCCTAGAGCAAGAGGGTGCACGGCGCATAAGGGAAGGAAAAAGTAAGGGAACTAAGTTCTCTCGCCCAACCACTAAGGTTAATCATGCAACTAACTATTCTTCCTTATAGGTGAGCGGTTGGCCAAGTAAGTACCAGAAAAGATGAACATCACTTATTGCACTTTACTCGGCTTCTACTCTTAAGGGAAATTCCGTGTTCTAAACTTAGGATAAGGTCTGGTAAAAGAATTTTGGGTACTACCCACTCTTTGGCTAAACCTGTCACATCACGTACTAAAACTATTACCCGCCACTCTCACTAATTTTTCAGTTCCCATTCAACTGAGTCAAATGGTTCCCGCGTAAATTAAGTTATCCCAAGACAATTAATTCTATGCTTGCTAGAAAGAAATTCGCGTTAAATAATTCCATTGGAGAATGTTAATACGCTCACACAAATAACAAACACACAATCAGTCACACATATTCGCAGCGGTGTAAAAATAGACTATTGCGGAAACACAAATGTTAGTGGCAAACATGTCACACTCAGAAAATCGTGAAACAGCTTTGATTTTTTTCAAATTCAGTACGTATCAAAATAATTCAAACATCACACATTGTGGCTTATATCTAGAACCACTAGTACTACAAAGATTCAGACTAAATATTAAATATAACGACGTCTCCTACAAGCAATCCTTCTTCCAAATTTCTGTCCACATGTAGCTCCTTATTATTGCGCTTCCCGAGGTGAAGTCCTCAAATGACGAGCTCTCTCCTCTACTCATCGAGTATATGCGTCCTTCTGGAGTCGAGTGTTGAACTTCCATCTCATCGGCAGTTGTTTCCATCTTTGGGTCTCGGCAATTTTTAGCATAATGCCCCGACTTCTTACAGTTAAAACACAGTTTCTCCTTGAGTTGGCCCTTACTGGCATAGTGTCCTAAGCCTCCACAACGATGGCAGAGTATACCCACTTTGGCTTGTTTCCCTTTTTCTCCTCTTCCTTCATTCTGGACTGCAGTACGGTGATCGCCTTGATTATCCTCTTACAGACGATGGTATGGCATCTTCTGTTGTCGTTCTCCGCGTCCGTGATCCTGGTGGTTATACCTGATTGGCCCTGCTTCCTCGTTGTTCAGCCAAGGGGTCTTGCAGTTTCTAGCTCTGTGCCCCGGTTTTCTGCAGTTGAAGCACACGTTGCTTTTCTTTTCATAGCAGTTGATTGCATAGTGCCCTTGCCTACCAACGGTAACAAGTCACGTCAATGCTAGTCTGACTCTCGCCTTTCGCGTTCTGAGCCATCGGGCGGCACTGTTCCCTGCCGTTGTTCCCTTGAGGTCGAATAGGTCAACCATCAATATGTCCTGATCTGTTGCGGCTGGAGCATAGCTTGTAATCCTTTGCAGGACAATTGACAGCAGAATGTCCCAGCTCCCCACAATGGTCACAAACTTGTTCTCCTTTGCTCTGATCTCCTCCGCCTGAACTCTGGGTAATCTGAATCCTCGGATTCATCCCTAGCTCGTCTGCTTCAACAGGAACAGTCATTCGTTTCTGAGATATTAGATTTCCACGAGATCCTACAACCTAGTAAAAATCCCAAAACAGGTTGGGTGTGTCTAGCACACTTTGTTTTCAATTAAGAAACAATCCAAGCAATTACAAGTAGAGTTACTCTACTTGAGGAACAATCAAGCAAGCATGGTTTGACTCACAACAAGATACAGTTTGACCTCTAACTCTACAGAACCCGACACTTGACCAGCTATAGTCTACCGACTCACAGTCCGGTTAGAACCGAACCGCTCTGATATCACTATTGTAACACCCTGTTTCCGGAGTGCTACTAAGTGAACATTCTGACAAAAGTTGACATGTTTCCGAAAGGTGGAATACTCTGCTCGTAGGGTTTTCGAGAAACGTTGTCCTATTTTTTTTTAAAAGGTTCTTTAAAGAAGCAGTCAGAGCATCACAACACCTTTTAGACACATGGCGGAAAATAATTTAAGACACCACATAGACCACATTCATTTATTTTGTCAAATCATATATAACAAACGTGTCATGAAACATAACAGAGATTTATTACAACACTAAAATAAATGACAAATATCCTATAGCTGGTCGACAAGTTATACTCCTTACTAGACTACTAGTAAGTTCCATAACATAACACAGATAGAAGGCCGGATGACTGTCCTCAGCTGCTCCTCCCTGCAGTTCCAAATCCTCTGTTTGCTCCGCTTTCTAGGTTACATTCATTAAATTGAAAGAACCACTGGCAAGGGTCAACTTCTTAAAAATAAAGAGCAGATACACATATTCGACAACACACTCGACAACAAAACATATAATAACACGGTATATTACAGGAATTAGCAATCATGACAATAGGCAACCAACAGTATACACAGTTCTCAAGATGCAACTCAAGACTCTCTCGAGACTCAGCTCACGACTCATTTTATCTCGACTCGACAATTTTTCCGAAAAGCAGAAGCCGATCCATCCACTGAATACCAACTGTAGCTTTGTGATCTTCGCTCTCCCTAGGACATTTAGTTCCGGCTCCTTAACGCTGCGATGCCTACCTAATCCACCATGAACAAAGGGGACCTAGCACCCTCAGTTATCCGGCTCACAGCTCAAAAACGTCTCGACGACTCGACTAAGCTCTCAGACTCGATGAACAATTCGCCGCATACGATATTCAAAGAGTAATTCGCATAATTATTCGACCACATATCAAATAATCTATAGCAAGCTTATTACAGTGCAACACAATACAACAATATAAGCAGCATAAGCAATTCTCTCAAGCAATCACAGCATATCAAACATCGACTCCGAACTCAGTTCATCCCTATGCAACTCGATGGAGTTAACAGAAAGGTAAGCATACAAGTGTGGGGGGTTGGGGTCAGGCGACCAACCTCTTAACTCAAATACCCACGATAGACTCGGAAAAGCACATCATAAATAATCGAAGGGGTTACAGAACCCTCACTTTGAACCCTGAGGTTCTCAGACTTCTTCGTTTTAAAATTGCCCTTACACAAGGACATACAAAATAAAGCCTTAGATAATGTCTAAGAGTTGCCCTTACTCACACTACACTATATAAAGAAAATATAATGTGAAGCGCCCTTACTAAGTTTGTCCACTAGCGTATTATCCCTCGCCTCGAGTCCTTGTCGCCCGATCTCGGAATTCGAAATTCCTATCACACAAAGAATCTTAGCACACTTCTATAAACTATATCCAACAACCTTAGGTTCTCAAAGCCTATCCCCTTCCTACCCAAGCAATCACACTTAGCATTTTTGTCACCAAATACTTGAAAAGAAAGAAGGTTTTGGATACCAAAATCATTTCTTGAAAAGCTAACATATTGCATATTCCCAATTTTCTTAAAACCTTTAAGTAAACATATTTCAATTAGCCATTGCATAAGTTCCAAAAGCATTCTCCTTCAAGCAATTTAAGCATGTTCACACACAAAGTTCTTTTCTTTTAACACCTCCTAGGCCTCTCGGCCACACCCCTCCTTCTTTTTTTAAAAATTGCAAAACTTCTTTTTACAACCTAGCAACCAATTCTAAGACATTCAATTACATTTCAAGGTATTAAAACATTAAGTCACACACTAGAGCATAGTTCAAGCACACTTTAAAACATGTTCTAAAATCATTTCCAAACTTCAAGAATAAAGTTTTCAAGAAAACCTTCAAATTTTCATTTGATTCAAATCATTTTAATCAGGCCAATTTCAATGCAAACCAATTTCAAATCAATTAATTATACTCCAAAGCATCAAGTAGCAATTTAGTACACTTAAGAAAATTCATATCAAACATCAAGTCATTTTCTTAATACTCAAAGTCAAAAGATTTTCAAAACACTTCACATTCATCTCTTTATTTCAAATCCTTTCATCAAATAATTTTCAATACCAAAACACACACCAATAACAATTAAAATAAAGTTACAAAACACAATTTTTCTCCTCCAATTCTTTCCTTAGGCTCTCGGCCCTTAGGCTTTCGGCCTTTACTTCAATCCCTTCCAAAAAATTTGCAACTTCAACAAGTTAATACATCGCTTTCATTAACACTTAGAAAATAAACCCAATTCAATTTTCAGCATGCTCTTTTAGTCCCTCATGTCAATTCTTTCAAAATCAACCTACTAACTCTCATTTTTAAGCACATGCATTAAGTCCAATAACCTTTAAACCTTTTAAAACATATTTTCCAACCACAAACTGAAAGTTCCAGCCACAAATCCCATTTTTAAAAGCTTCAATTTCACAATTAACAACCTAATCATGCTTCTAATTCAAAACTAGCAACAATAACAACAAGCACAACATCTTAGCAAGTTAAATTAACACTTAATCACAATTTTAAGCCTCAAGGATCACATTACCGATCCTCTTCCCCTTAAGCTTGCGCCTAGGTTCTCAAGTTTGGGGTTTACATGCTCATTTCCTACATGCAAATCAAACCAACACACAAGAACATGCAATTAAGCCATAAAACTAAACATGCATCAAAGAGAACTATCACTACTCCCTCCATCATGCTCGCGGCCTTAGGGCTGTTCAAGGGTTCCAATAAGTCATCAACCTTGCTTATATACAAACTAACATATCTTAGACATGAAACAAGCAAGAATATAAGACATGCAACAAGAAATCACAACCTTTCCTCCCTCCTATGGTGCTCATGGTTTTGGGCTGTTTGGTGGGGAAGAAATTGCTTCTCACTTGCTTAGTTGATGATGATGATGGTGGTGATGAAGAGAATAAGAAGTAGTTAGCAACAATGGTAAGAAAATGAGATGAAGTTCAAGCTTTTGGTGAAGCTTCCATGGAGGTCATGGAGAGCTTCTCTTGAAAGTGATGAAGGTTAGAGAGAGAGAGAGGGTCACGAGATAATGGGCTGATGGGGTGGTCTCTTGTGCTTTTATTCACTTACTAATAATTCTAACCAATAGGAATTTAGTAGAAAAAATATTAATTAGTGAATACTAGTCCCACAAATGTGACACCACTCATAAAGTCAACTATTAGTCTCATCAACTATTCTACCCATCTAATCTCTCATCTCTTATGATTACCCTCTAGTTCTAGAGTCTAAGGTTTACTTAAAATACGGCGTCAAATAACCGTGTTACCAATTAATTTTTCCCGCCGATAAATTTCCGGAAATTAATTTAACGAGAAATTAATTCACCGCGTGATTATATTTAATTATAAATAATTAAAATCATATCAAACACTAAAAAAATCACGGCAAGTTACGATTCAATTCTCATCGAATTCGAGGTTCATTTGAATTCTTATCTGTGGCAAGACTGCCCGATGATTCGAATTGCGACGAAACTTCGTTTAGAATTTTCCGACGATATCTGAATCATGAACTAATATAAAATATTAATTCTCAATTATATTTAGCTCTTGATTTATTTCAATCATTTTCTTATGTTACCAAGTGACTTCAAACACAAGAGGGGGGTGAATTGTGATAGCGGTGCTTATATAAAAAATTATAGATAAATTACTGAATTAAAAAAACTTGAAAGAAATAAATTGCGAAACGATAAATAACTTGAAGAATAAATTGCAGGAATTAAATTGCAATAAATAAATGACAGAAAATAAATGACCGAAAAATAAATAAAGAACAAAAATAAATAAAGTGCTTGAATGATAAAGAGACAGAGAGCAAAGAAGAGCACGCAGCAAATTATACAAGTTCGGCCACCAAACACCCCTGTGGCCTACGTCCTGTCCCCAAAGCAAAGCACTATGGGATTTTCACTAAATCACTAGCTTTTAAATCAGGTTCAGCTAGAAACCTTTACAACTCTATACCAGAGCAATACGTTCAAGAGATATCACCTCTCTATGAACACCTTGGGATTCCTACCCAAAAAGAAATGATTTTTACAAATAAAATGAGATGAGAAAGATACACTCAATAGTGCAGATATAACAAATTGAAGCTCAAATAATACAACTCAAATTATGTAGAATAAAAAAGCTCTCAAAAAATTGTGCTCAAATAAGTGTGAGTGATGGAGAATATTTGACAGAGTTTTAGCACAAAGAGTAAGTGAGTGTATTGTTTAAAAACATCCGGTCTTTATTCTTTGTTATAGGCAATGGAGGACCGTGTAGCATTAAAAAAATTGCCCGTTGTGTTTTGATTATTAAAAGGATAATTTGTCCGTTGCAGCATTAAAAGGGAAATCTGCTCGTTGCGTTTTGATTATGAAGAATTTGAAAACACGGAGACGGAAATGATTCTCGGACACACTTGGAGTTCGACATCGTATTTCCATACGACCTCTCCCATTTCGGCATACGACCTCCTCAGCTCGGCATACGACCTCTTCACAGCTCGGCACAGACACGACCTCCTCACAGCTCGGCACGCGACCTCCTCACAGCTCGGCACGCGACCTCCACAGCTCGGCACGCGACCTCCTCACAGCTCGGCACGCGACCTCCTCACAGCTCGGCACGCGACCTCCTCACAGCTCGGCATGCGACCTCTCCACACCTCTCCACACAGCTCGACATACGACCTCTCCACACAGCTCGGCACGAGACCTCATTTCGATGACGCAACTTCCCCCACATTGATGCACGCGACCTCACTCGACACGCGACCTCACTCGACACCACGACTTGCATGTCAAAATATCACTGCTCGACACGGAGAATATTTTCCAAAGAAAACTTGAAATATTTTCCAAACAATATTTTGAGCACAACTTAAGAATTTTTCAAAATACTTTGTGCCTAAAAATAATTTAAGAAAAAATATCATAAAATCAATTTTAGAATAAAAATCATTTTGTGAGTGTGTGATTTTATTTTAATTGAGAGCTTTTTATTACTACTTACAAATAGTCTTAATAAAAATAAATAAATACCCAAAACCCAAAGACTTGAGAAACTATCATTCTTGATACGCGTCTTGGTATTCTTTTCCACTTTTTGCACGGTTGACTATTTGCAAAACTCCCTTTTGTCAATCATCAAAACCATCCTGTCAAGGCATGTATTCACAGACTCCCCCTTTTTGATGATGACAAACATCTCATGGAGGGAATTTAGTAAAATATAATCATGATATGGCAATGAGATATAAGCATGGTTTTTCAATAAAAGATATCAGAGTTTAAGCACAATATTTAGAAAAACTCCCCCTCACAATATTTAGAAAAAAAGATATCAGAAAAACTCCCCCTCACAATATGCATAAAATAAACCACTCCCCCTGAATCATATAACTCTCCCCCTTTTGGCAACATCAAAAAGCGAAAAAAGATAAAGGGAAAGGCATGTAAAACGTATGCATATACGTGTAACTAGATGGCGAAAAATAATTAAAATAGAGTATCAAGGGTTCAATGAAGCATAAGAAATCCTTGGTAAAAAAATTATTCAGGGAGATAGCAAAAATAAAGCACTAGGATAAGAGTTACTAGTCCTCGTTCAACTCATTCTCATCATCAATTGTTTCCTCATCTTCACTGATATTAAGCGCATAATTGTTTGGTAGCTAACATAACTCGCACAAACTTTTATTTCAACGATTACGGGGAAGGGCGGTTGCATTTCTCCACTTTTAGTCTTGGTAACGAACTGCATAAAAATGTTAGCACACTCCAACGCCCAAGTTAGAACTTATTCATAATAAAATGCACTCACACGCAGTCATTCAATGCATGATTGATCTAAAATTCCTAACTCGGTTCTTATAAAAAAGAAGTTTTCTTTAGGCAAAGGTTTAGTAAAAATATCTGCGAGTTGTTTAGATGTTTCCATAAACTCAATCACACAATCTCCTTTTTGAACATGATCTCTAATAAAATGGTGCCTAATTTCTATGTGTTTGGTCCGGGAGTGATAAACCGGATTTTTCGTGAGGTTTATGGCAATAGTATTGTCGCACTTAATTGGAACAGTTTTCAGATTGATTCCATAATCATTCAACTACCTGCTGCAACGTATTCCGCTTCAGCAGTGGACAAAGCCACACTGGCTTGTTTCTTACTATGCCATGAAACCAAGGCATTCCCAAGTAAGTGACATGTCCCACTAGTGCTTTTTCGGTCCATTTTGCAACCCATAAAATCCGAATCCGAGTACCCAATCAGTGTGCGATCGGCGCACCTTTGGGGGTACCATAAACCCATAGTTTGTGTGCGGTGAGATATCTCATGATGCTTTACCGCTAAGAGATGTGATTCCTTAGGATTTGCTTGAAAACGTGCACACATATAAACACTAGACATAATATCCTGACGACTTACGGTGAGCTAGAGAAGAGATCCTATCATACCTCGATACTTACTTACTTCGACCGACTTACCACCTTCATCTTTGTCAAGATAGCATGATGTGCTCATTGGAGTTGAGATTTCTTTGGCGTTGCTCATTCCAAATCTTTTAAGCAACTCCTTGCAATATTTGGATTGATTTATAAAAATTCCTTCTGTTGTTTGTTTGATTTGAAGACCAAGGAAGTAGTTGAGCTCTCCCATCATGGACATTTCAAACTCACTTTGCATGATTTTGGAAAAATCTTCACACAAGGACTCATTAGTAGCACCAAAGATGATATCGTCAACATAAATTTGAACAAGTAAAATGTCATGATTTTTGTGTTTAATGAAATAAGTGGTATCAACTTTTCCTCTTTCAAAACCTTTTTCAAGTAAATATTTGCTCAACCTCTCGTACCAAGCTCTCGGAGCTTGTTTTAAACCATATAAAGCCTTTTTCAATTTGAAAACATGATTTGGAAATTCAAAATTTTCAAAACGGGGAGGTTGATCAACATATACTTCTTCTTGAATAAAGCCATTAAGAAATGCACTTTTAACATCCATTTGAAAAAGTTTGAAATCCATGATGCATGCAAATGCGAGAAGCATGCGAATAGCTTCTAATCTAGCCACGTGTGCATAGGTTTCATCGAAATCTATGCCCTCTTGTTGGTTATAGCCTTTTGCAACAAGTCTAGCTTTATTTCTAACAATGATACCGTTTTCATCAAGCTTGTTGCGAAAGACCCATTTGGTCCCAATGACTAGGTGATCTTTAGGCCTAGGTACAAGTTCCCAAACATCATTTCTCTCAAATTGATTTAATTCCTCTTGCATAGCAAGGGTCCAATGCTCATCAAAGATGGCTTCATTGACGTCATTTGGTTCAATTTGAGAGACAAAGGCCATATGATGACATGCATGATTAAGAGAGTTTCAGTCGTTACCCTTTTGAGATATCACCTATTATGTTGTCAAGAGGATGGTTCTTTGAGACTCTCCATTCCTTTGGAAGATTTGAGTGAGAGAGTTCTTGAGAGGGTTGAGGCAAGGACTCTTGATCCTCCTTTTGAACTTTTGATCTCTCTTGTTCCTCTAAATAGGTATCTCCTAACACTTCTGCAAGATCATCAACACTTTCTTCTACTGAAGATTTGGGGTTAGATTCATCAAAGAAACATGCACAGATTCTTCAACAGTTAAAAATCGTTTATTAAAAATTGAAAGGCTTTACAAGAAGTGGAATCTCCAAGAACTAAACCTTCATCAGCTTTAGCATCAAATTTACCAAGGTTATCTTTACCGTTATTTAGAACAAAGCACTTACATCCAAATACGTGAAGGTGGGAAATGTTGGGCTTCCTTCCTTGTAAATTTCATAGGGCGTTTGTTTTAGAATAGGTCTTATGAGGACTCTATTCATTACATAACATCACGGTACTTACTGCGTCTGCCCGAAATACTTAGGAAGGTTGGTCTCATTGAGCATCGTCCTCATAAGCTCTTCAAGAGACCGATTTTCCTTTCCACCACTCCATTCTGCTGTGGTGTTCTAGGTGCGGAAAAATTATGCTCAATTCCATTTTCAGTACAAAAGGCCTCAAATGCCTCATTTTGGAATTCCCACCGTGATCACTTTGATGGATACTATGTTCATTCCTTTTTCATTTTGGATAACTTTAGCAAGTTTACGAAAGGCGAAAAGCGTCATTTTTATGAGAAAGAAATAGAGTCCATGTATAGCGAGAATAGTCATCCACAATAACAAGGGCATAGTAATTTCCACCAAAGCTTTTAGTTCTAGATGGTCCAAATAAGTCCATGTGTAAAAGTTGTAAAGGCCGGTTTGTGGAAACAATATTTTTTGATTTGAAAGAGGCCTTTACTTGTTTTCCTTTTTGACAGGCATCACATAATTTATCTTTTTCAAAACGAAGCTTTGGTAAGCCAATTACTAAGTCCTTTTGAACCAACTTATTAAGATGATCCATGTGAGTATGAGCCATTCTCCTATGCCATAGCCAAGATTCATCCTCTTTACTAATAAGACAACATGCATCATTTGAAGGTATTCTATCTAAATCAACCATGTAGATATTTCCAATTCAAGGTCCAATAAGAACAACATTTTTAGTTACAGAGTTCATAACCATGCATTTTGAAGAATCAAAAACCATTTTGTTCCCTTTATCACAAAGTTGACTAATACTTAGCAAATTGTGCTTCAAGCCATCCACATACAAAACATTTTCAATAGTGGGATTAGGACTCTTACCAATGGAACCAATCCCAAGAATTTTACCTTTGTTGTTGTCACCATACCGGACATAACCACTATTCTTAGGTACCAATGAGGAGAACTTGCTTTTGTCTCCTGTCATGTGCTTTGAACAGCCGCTATCAAGATACCAATTTAAGTCTTTGGCTTTCAAGCACACCTACAACAACATATTAATTTTTAACCTTTGGTACCCAAACTAAGTTGGGTCCAGATGAGTTAGTTTTTGGCAAAGTACCCTTTGGAATCCATATCTTTTTGCCAACCACATTCTTGTTCTTTCTAATATTGCAAATCGAGGCAGTGTGACCATTTCTACCACAGTGAAAGCATTTAATGAAAGGGATGCTTGAAGTGTTGTTGTGATTGACAAATTTAAAGGATTTTTCATGCGTTTGTGGATTATAACCCAAACCGGCTTTTCCAAAAGTACCCTTTTGTTTTCCCAATAGAATGTTTAAGTTATCCCTTCCCATGGTAAATTTGGCAAGGGTGTTTTCCAAATCTTCAATCTTGTTTTTCAAAACATTGCATTCATCACACTTGAAAGTATCAATCTTTTGGTTTTCACAAAAGGTGCAAGTAGAAACTTCAACACAACAACTTGTTTTTCCTTAAAAACTTCCATCTCTTGGTTTAAGAAAATAATTTTAGATTCAAGAGAAGAGATGGTTTTCTTAGAAGAAGAAATAATTTTTCAAGTCTAGTCGTTTCATTATTTAATTCTTCACAAGCAATAAGCGACTCATCATAAGTTAAGGGAGATTCGAGTTCAAGAGCATTTACCTCATCCTCCTCGTGTTTTGCCATGAGACATAAGTTGGCCTCCTCATTTTCTGATTCATCGACAAGTCCATATCATTGTCATCCCAGGCAATGTAGGCTCTTCTTCCTTTGATTCCTTCGTGGTCTTCTATCAAATTTTTCGCTTTTTCTTCCGACCATGAGGCAATCGGGTTTTATATGTCCCTTTGACCACACTTGTAGCAAGTTGGATTAAAAGAAGTTCCTTCCTCATTTTTCTTTTGAGGATTTTGTACCTTGTCTGCTCTCCCCTTTTGCCTCATAAACCTTTTGAACCTTGAACCATCGGACTTATGTCTTCCTCATTCTCATCCGGACTATCATTGTTGTCGATTCCTCTTTTTCATTTACGATTGCTTTGAGAGCAATTCCTTTCTTTTCTTATCACTTTCTTCACTCTCAGTGAGTCGATTTAGTTCAAGTTCATGTTCCTGCAATTTTCCAAACAAGGTTGCCAATGATATAGTAGATAAATCTCTAGATTCAGATATAGCAGTAACCTTGGGTTGCCAGTTTCTATTTAAACATCTAAGAACTTTATTAATTAAATCTTCATTACTCAAGACTTTCCCAAGAGCTCTGAGATGGTTTATTATATGGATGAACCTTTTTTGCATATCTTGTATGTTTTCACTTGGTTTCATCCTAAATAACTCATACTCATGGGTTAATGTGTTCATTCGAGCCCTCTTGACCTCATTAGTACCTTCATGGGTCAATAGAAGGGTGTCCCACATTTCTTTAGCGCCTTGCAATTTGAGACCCTATAGAACTCATCGTAGCTTAAAGCGAAGTGATGATGTTCTTAGCTTTCAAATTGTATTGGACCTTTTTCTTATCATCTTCGGTCCAAAGTGATCTTGGTTTGTCTACCAACATCATTAATTGATTGAGTGGGGACAAATGGACCATTTTCCACAAAGATCCCAAATATCAAGATCAACACCCTCAAGAAAGATTTGCATTCTATCCTTCCAATAACCATACCCCTCACCATTGAAAAATGGGGGTCTGTTTCATGGAAGTTCCTCGTTATTGTTTGAAGTCATTCTCTTGAGACGGTTAAGTCCTTTATACAAGAGTCTAGCTCGATGCCACTTGTTACCAAGTGACTTCAAACACAAGAGGGGGTGAATTGTGATAGCGGTGCTTATATAAAAATTACAGATAAATTCTTGAATTAAAAACTTGAAAGAAATAAATTGTGAAACGATAAATAACTTGAAGAATAAATTGCAGGAATTAAATTGCAATAAATAAATGACAGAAAATAAATGACCAAAAATAAATAAAGAACAAAAATAAATAAAGTGCTTGAATGATAAAGAGACAGAGAGCAAAGAAGAGCACGCAAAGAAATTATACAGTTCGCCACCAAACACCCCGTGGCCTACGTCCTGTCCCCCAAAGCAAAGCACTATGGGATTTTCACTAAATCACTAGCTTTTAAATCAGGTTCACTAGAAACCTTTACAACTCTATACTGAGCAATACGTTCAAGAGATATCACCTCTCTATGAACACCTTGGGATTCCTACCCAAAAAGAAATGATTTTTACAAATAAAATGAGATGAGAAAGATACACTCAATAGTGCAGATATAACAAATTGAAGCTCAAATAATACAACTCAAATTATGTAGAATAAAAAAGCTCTCAAAAAAATTGTGCTCAAATAAGTGTGAGTGATGGAGAATATTTGATAGAGTTTTGGCACAAAGAGTAAGTGAGTGTATTGTTTAAAAACATCTGGTCTTTGTTGCTTTTATAGGCAATGGAGGAGCGTGTAGCATTAAAAAATTTGCCCGTTGCGTTTTGATTATTAAAAGGATAATTTGTCCGTTGCAGCATTAAAAGGAAATCTGCCCGTTGCGTTTTGATTATGAAGAATTTGAAAACACGGAGACGGAAATGATTCTCGGACACACTTGGAGTTCGACATCGTATTTCCATACGACCTCTCCCCAGCTCGGCATACGACCTCCTCAGCTCGGCATACGACCTCTTCACAGCTCGGCACAGACACGACCTCCTCACAGCTCGGCACGCGACCTCCACAGCTCGGCACGCGACCTCCTCACAGCTCGGCATACGACCTCTCTACACAGCTCGACATATGACCTCTCCACACAGCTCGGCACGAGACCTCAGCTCGGTACGCGACTTCCCCACAGTTCGGTACGCGACCTCAGCTCGGCACATGACTTGCATGTCAAAATATCACTGCTCGACACGGAGAATATTTTCCAAAGAAAACTTGAAATATTTTCCAAACAATATTTTGAGCACAACTTAAGAATTTTTCAAAATACTTTGTGCCTAAAAATAATTTAAGAAAAATTATCATAAAATCAATTTTAGAATAAAAATCATTTTGTGAGTGTGTGATTTTATTTTAATTGAGAGCTTTTTATTACTACTTACAAATAGTCTTAATAAAAATAAATAAATACCCAAAACCCAAAGACTTGAGAAACTATCATTCTTGATACGCGTCTTGGTATTCTTTTCCACTTTTTGCACGGTTGACTATTTGCAAAACTCCCTTTTGTCAATCATCAAAACCATCCTGTCAAGGCATGTATTCACATCTTAGTCAACAAAAAATACGCGTTACCGCGTCACACAGAAAACTTATATAATGCTTAAATTGATGAATTCACATTAAAGCAGCATACGTCTACGCTGTCTATTAATTTGAATTGACATCATTAATAATAATTATTTGTAATAAATAAATTATTTAAAATAAGTCAAAATAATTCCACGTACTCTCAGTAAATCATTGAGGTGATCAATCTCTATGACTTATCTTCAAGTATTCAGGATTTTATCGCTAAAATTACTTTTCTTAAAAATTGGGATGTTATAATACCACCCCCTTAAAATAGTTTCGTCCTCGAAACTCCACGGACAGTAAAATACGAAAAATTACTTTACTCAAATCATAAAATATTTTGCACACTTGAGCATTCACAATACTTATTATTGTACATAGTACCATAATATTTATAGCTACATAATATAGCATGCGATAATAGCAATCACAAGGCATAAACACATAGCACACCGTATAGTAAACGTAGTTAGTACACGAAGAATTCCCTGCGGTTGACTGATGCTTCTTTCCCGATCAAGACATCTGCTCGTCCACGATCACGATCACGCACCCGAACACAGGTACAACTACGGCTTCGCGCCATTTACCACGAGAATAATTCTAACCTATTCGCAGGCAATCATGGTTACACATACCAAGAATACAAAAACCTTTTAAAACTTCAGAAGATTGAACTTCGCTTTTCTAATTCCACATTTTTTTTCTAAGGAAAACATCAATTTCTTAGGAGTAACACCACTACAAAAAACCAATAAAACACATTTTCATTTTGTCAAGACTCAACCGTTCTCATGGACACTAAAGTTCCTTTGAGATTAGGTTCTCGTTGTCTCAAAATCATTACACACACTTCAATTCAAGATTAAGACAACCTAATGACTTCTTTTTATTTTTTTTAAAACTCTTTTAAGTCGAAGTTTCTCCTTAAGAAAATTCCTTACCCCAACAATCAAGTACTCGAATCTCGAAAGCATTTTTCCCTTTTAAAACACTATAAAATTTCCTACACTCACTAAAAATTTTCATAACTAACTTTTAATTCTAAACAATTATTAAACTTCTAAAACGTCCAATTACAATTACTATCAGTTAGGCACAGAAAATTTTAAAATACTATCGAGGTAGCAAGTGCTCCTTGGGTTTTAAAATAGCAATTAGTATCCAAGAATTTTTCTCCATTCAAAATTTTTTAAGTTTTAAAACTTACACTAAGAATCAAGAATTTCAAACACACCATTCCCTAAGACTCCACCTTGTTTAGGAATACTAGGATTCCCTTTAACATTAGGTGTTTCATTGTCTTGGAATACTAAAATAACACCAAAAGAAAAATTCTAACTTAATCAAACTTTCTCTACCAATTTATGATTTAATAGAATTCTCTAAAACTTAGAACTATTTTCAACAAAACCATTATTAGCAAATATGCTAGAACCACTTATTAGTTTCTAAGAGAATAAACAAGGACTTAATGAAATTAAAGTTTTCTAATACTCTCTTTTACACGAAAGAAAACAAAATCATTTTCAAGCTCTCATTACAAAAATTGGAATTCAACAAGATTCATAAAAAAAAACTTAAAGTTATTGTCAACTAAATCATTATCAAGGATACAAGCAATGAAAACAAAGGAACTAAGACACTCACCTAAAACCTTCCAGGAACCCGCGGTTTGGAAACAGTAAGAGACAGGAGGATTGCTATGATCACCAAACATAAAATCGCCCACCATGTCACCCAAGGGTATAAAGGATATAAAGAACAGTCCTCACTTGACATCTCTTAAAGCTTTGGCTTAATTAAGGAATGGAAGGAAACAAATTCCAATTTCTTACAAACTTCATGCACCACACGGTCTAGCACTACTTAAGGGAGTGATCGGATATCATAGGGGTCTACTAACAGAATCTGTCCCAAGCACATAAAAGGAAAGAAAGGAAGGAATCGAGAGTTGTCACTTTCTCTCTAAACTTTGCAAGGTCTCTCCTAATTCTCACCACTACACGGCCTATTTAGAAAAAGAATCGGACAAGGATGAGAATCCCTAGAGCAAGAGGGCGCACGGCGCATAAGGGAAGGAAAAAGTAAGGGAACTAAGTTCTCTCGCCCCACCACTAAGGTTAATCATGCAACTAACTATTCTTCCTTATAGGTGAGCGGTTGGCCAAGTAAGTACCAGAAAAGATGAACATCACTTATTCCACTTTACTCGGCTTTTACTCTTAAGGGAAATTCCGTGTTCTAAACTTAGGATAAGGTCTGGTAAAAGAATTTTGGGTACTACCCACTGCTGGCTAGGCAACCTGCCACGTCCTAAAACTATTACCCGCCACTCTCACTAATTTTTCAGTTCCCATTCAACTGAGTCAAATGGTTCCCGCGTAAATTAAGTTATCCCAAGACAATTAATTCTACGCTTGCTAGAAAGTAATTCACGTTTAATAATTCCATTGGAGAATATTAATACGCTCACACAAATAACAAACACACAATCAGTCACACATATTCGCAGCGGTGTAAAAATAGACTATTGCGGAAACACAAATGTTAGTGGCAAACATGTCACACTCAAAAAATCGGGAAATAGTTTTGATTTTTTTCAAATTCAGTACGTATCAAAATAATTCAAACATCACACATTGTGGCTTATATCTAGAACCACTAGTACTACAAAGATTCAGACTAAATATTAAATATAACGACGTCTCCTACAAGCAATCCTTCTTCCAAATTTCTGTCCACATGTAGCTCCTTATTGTTGCGCTTCCCGAGGTAAAGTCCTCAAATGACGAGCTCTCTCCTCTACTCATCGAGTATATGCGTCCCTCTGGAGTCGAGTGTTGAACTTCCATCTCATCGGCAGTTGTTTCCATCTTTGGGTCTCGGCAATTTTTAGCATAATGCCCCGACTTCTTACAGTTAAAACACAGTTTCTCCTTGAGTCGGCCCTTACTGGCATAGTGTCCTAAGCCTCCACAACGATGGCAGAGTATTCCCACTTTGGCTTGTTTCCCTTTTTCTCCTCTTCCTTCGTTCTGGACTGCAGTACGGTGATCGCCTTGATTATCCTCTTGCAGACGATGGTATGGCATCTTCTGTTGTCGTTCTCCGCGTCCGTGATCCTAGTGGTTATACCTGATTGGCCGTGCTTCCTCGTTGTTTAGCCAAGGGGTCTTGCAATTTCTAGCTCTGTGCCCCAGTTTTCTGCAGTTGAAGCACACGTTGCTTTTCTTTTCAGAGCAGTTGATTGCATAGTGCCCTTGCCTACCGCAACGGTAACAAGTCACGTCAATGCTAGTCTGACTCTCGCCTTTCGCGTTCTGAGCCATCGGGCGGCACTGTTCCCTGCCGTTGTTCCCTTGAGGTCGAATAGGTCCACCAGCAATATGTCCTGATCTGTTGCGGCTGGAGCATAGCTTGTAATCCCTTACAGGACAATTGATGGCAGAATGTCCCAGCTCCCCACAATGGTCGCAAACTTGTTCTCTTTTGCTCTGATCTCCTCCGGCTGAACTCTGGGTAATCTGAATCCTTGGATTCATCCCTAGCTCATCTTCTTCAATAGGAACAGTCATTCGTTTCTGAGATATTTGATTTCCACGAGATCCTACAACCTAGTAAAAATCCCAAAACAGGTTGGGTGTGTCTAGCACACTTTGTTTTCAATTAAGAAACAATCCAAGCAATTACAAGTAAAGTTACTCTACTTGAGGAACAATCAAGCAAGCATGGTTTGACTCACAACAAGACACAGTTTGACCTCTAACTCTACAGAACCCGACACTTGACTAGCTATAGTCTACCGACTCAAAGTCCGGTTATAACCAAACCGCTCTGATACCACTATTGTAACACCCTGTTTCCGGAGTGCTACTAAGTGAACATTCTGACAAAAGTTGACATGTTTCCAAAAGGTGAAATACTCTGCTCGTAGGGTTTTCGAGAAATGTGGTCCTATTTTTTTTTAAAGGTTCTTTAAAGAAGCAGTCAGAGCATCACAGCGACTTTTAGACACATGGCGGAAAATAATTTAAGACACCACATAGACCACATTCATTTATTATGTCAAATCATATATAACAGACGTGTCATGAAACATAACAGAGATTTATTACAACACTGAAATAAATGACAAATATCCTATAGCTGGTCGACAAGTTATACTCCTTACTAGACTACTAGTAAGTTCCATAACATAACACAGATAGAAGGTCGGATGACTGTCCTCAGTTGCTCCTCCCTGCAGTTCCAAATCCTCTGCTTGCTTCGCTTTCTGGGTTACATTCATTAAATTGATAGAACCACTGGCAAAGGTCAACTTCTTAAAAATAAAGAGCAGATATGTAACGACCCGTTTTCGGATCGCTACTGAAATAAAAACTAAACCTGTATGCGATGGATTTTTAAAAATGGTACTCTTGTGTCCTTCAGAAAATATAATATTTTTTTAAACAATAGTGCTCGTAAAGCATACACAGAGTACTTACAGCGTTTCGAAACATGGTGCAACTAGGACACAAGTTACGTACTGGAAATGCATACAGACATAAACATATATAAACAACATACACAGTACGAATAAAATAAAGAAGAGTAGAAATGTATGAGAGAATACACCTATGATATGAAGACCCTCGCGAGAGTAATCATACCCTGGGGGTACTCCCGGCAGACACCCAGGCAAGGGGCTGCTCCAAAAGTAGAACCACCAGTCTACCCTGTCTCAGCAAAACATCACTATCCCGACTGGTCACCAACTAACTGTACACAAAAGATATATATACTACAGTCATCCACAAAAAAGAAACATCACAGCAGTCGGAGAATACAGCATCTACAAATCACTATTCAGGTCCTCCGATGGATCCTGCTCCTCCTCGTCCTCCATCGGATCCTCGCCTATCAAATCGATGAAGGGTGCCGCAGCTGGTACATCCTCTGGCACGTCACTCAGCACGTACTCCCCTGCAGTCGCATCATCATCAGGCCGTGCACCTAAACAGTCTGCCTCTCCACATACCGCGCAAACAGGGGGTGGATCCACTGGTGGGGTGGGGACCCCATCAATAGAAGGAGAACTCGGTCCCACTGGAAGACTCTGAACAGTAGCTGCCCTCGAGGTAGACGCTCCTGCAGATCCTCGCCTAATCACGCTCTTACGAGTGGTCCATCTCACCCTCGGTCCTCGACCACGTCCTCGTGACAAAATCCTGGAAACCGTCGCTCTAGGAATCCCAGTCGGTCCCTCTGGAGACGAAGAAGAGGCCGGCATAGCCCCCTCCCACTGGTTAGCCCTCCAAGCATCAATCACCTGCATAGTCCGAATCGGGAAACTCACTGTACATCGCGACACCTCCTGCCTCACAACCATACCGTCCTCCCTGAAAGTCTGTACAATATCCCTTGTATATACAACACAGCGGGAGATGGGATCAAACTCCATCGCCGTGGGTTGCTCGATGTCGAGGAAATCAAAGATGATCTCCGACGATGTCCGCATTGCCGGAATCGGTATGCTCTTCTCCATCACCTGGGTAGCCATCATGAATCGAAGGTACCACGGGAAAGGGTCAACTTCTCAACAATCAAATATAACAATTCAAAAGCAGTAAGCAAACAACAATGTATATAGTTCACAAGGTTCAGTTCAAAATTCTCGTTCACGACTCGACTCACGACTCATCTCACGACTCGACAATTTTTTCGGAAAGCAGACGTCGATCCATCCACTGAATACCAGCCGTAGTTTTGGGATCTTTGCTCTCCCTAGGACATTCAGCTCCGGTTCCTTAACGCTGCGACGCCTAGCTAATCCGCCATGAACAAATGGGACCTAGCACCCTCAGTTGTCCGGCTCACAGCTCAAAAACGTCTCGAAGACTCGACAAAGCTCTCAAACTCGATGAACAATTCGCCGCATACGATATTCAAAGAGCGGTACGCAAGATTATTCGACCGCATATCAAATAATAAGAGCATGCTTAATATGAAGAAACACAATTCAACAACTTAAGCAATAAAAGCAGTTTGCATGGAGAAACGCAATTCAACAAGCAATACGCAATTCGCAGCATGCATTCAATCTCATATTAAATAATTGCACAACTCAACAACAATAGTCGACAATCAAATCATAGAATCCTTCCCTCTGCAACTCGACGGAGTTCACAGAGAGGAACAAACAAGTGTGGGGGGGTTGGGGGCAGACAGCCAACCACTTTTGCAGCCCAATCCCATTAAATATTCGTAATAATGCTTAAACAATAAAACGAAGGGGTACGAGACCCTCACTTCGAACCCTGAGGTTCTCAGACTTCTTCGCTTAAATACTTGAAATTACATTCCTATCGTATCTAAAAGTTGCCCTTACCACAGCCGCCGCTAACGTAGCTCTGACTTCCTCAGTCCACGCCGCTTCGGCCTCGAATACGATCCCTATCACCACGAACAACTTAGCATATATCTATAAATATTAACTTAAACTTAGGCTCTCAATCTAGCCCTTTCTCTAACCAAGCATCCACTAAAGAATTTAGTTCTAACTACTAGAAAACAAATAAGGGTTTTGAACCAAAAATCACTTTTCTTGGAAATTAACTAACACATAACACTTTAACTTAAGAAAATGCTAACTCTTAAAGAACCCATTTTCTTGAAACCTTAAGCATAACACATAATCAATTAATCACTTTGCATAAAGTTTCTAAGGCCTAAACATAACACATTCAAGCGTTACATACAAGTTCACAAATAAAATCTTCCTTTCACACCCTTTAAAGGTCTCTCGGCCACAACTCCCTTTTTCTATAAAAATTTTGCAAAAACTCCTTTTCATTACTACTAACATTTTCAAGCCATCCAACCACATTTAAAGGCAACCCACATCAATTCTTATCTAGACATCATTCACACACACATTTCAAACATGTTGTAAAACATTTTCTAAATCAATTTTCATTCCAAAACTCAATTCTTATAACCATTAAATTCACCAAACATGCTATATATCAATCAACACATGGGTTAACCATTTAAACTAGATTACCAAGTCCCCAAAAACTCATTTTCAACCTTTTCAAGAATAGGTTTTTCCCAAAATTTCTTTCAATCAACCAAACCCCAATTTCAAGAATCCTAAAGGATTTAACACATTGCTCCTATCATGCTAAAAGTCATGTTCATGCCAAACTAAAATTTAAAGAACAACCTATTCATGCTCCACATGTCAATCTAGTCATCCATAAACTAGTTTTTTTGCATAAAACATAACCTTCAATCAAGCTAGCTCATGCATACAAGTTATAATAACCTTAAAAATAACTCTAATCACTTTATTAAACATCTAACACATAATTAAACATCACACCCTCATGTTCTCATAGTTCAAGAATTGAAAAAAATACTAGAACTATCATGTTATACCTAATTAATTTAAAACAACAACTACAATCAACACACATTCAATCCCAATAACACAATTAAGCATTTAATTAGTTGATTCCTCAAGGATCACACCATTTCCCTCTTTTTCACACTTAGGGTTTTCACCCTCAAGTACCAAAGAGAGATTAGAGATGTTCATCTCCTCATATTCATCATCAACTACCCAAACAACATCACAAATCAACAATATCAATTAAACTAAAACAACAATTTAAACAACACCAAGGGGGAGGGTTTGGGCGCTGTTTTGGCTTCATTTTGGGGTGGAAAATTTCTGTTTTTCCCCTCATATAAATGCTAGGAAGAATAGCTAAGACAAAGGAGAAAATCACCTAGCAAGAAATCAAGTTTTGGAAGCAAAATCAAGTGTACAAAAAGGGGGGTGGATGGCGTCCTAAAATCAGAAACTTGGGGGGAGAAAATTTAATTTTTCTCTTACCCAAATGATGTAGATGATGAGGAACTATGTTAAGGTGATGATCTAGAACAAGTTTGATGAAGAAATCTAGCTCAAAAACTCAATGGAGTTGGAGGTGGAGGTAGCTTCAATGGAGCTTGTCTTGCTCAAGGAGAGAAAGAAGAAGAAGATGAGGGTTTTTTGGGAGGAGAGTGGCGTGGAAATGGGGCTGAAGTGGGGAGTCTCTCCCTTCATCAAGCTTAAATAATCTTATTTAATAAAATTAGCATAAAAAAATAGATTTAAGTAATAGTTTTTAAATTAAAACCACACACATGTGACACTCAATTACTTTTAGAGATGGTAATCCCATCACTCACTCTAACCCATCTAATCTCACTTCTCTCAAGGTTACCCTCTAATCTAGAGTCTTAAGATTTAAAAACACGGCGACGAGAAACCGAAAAACCGATTTATTTCTCGCCGGAAAAATCCCAAAAAATTAATTCGCGAGGAATTAATTCTTCGCGTGATAATATTATTTCATAAATAATAAAAATAACAAAAATCACTCAAAAATAGTCTCAACAAGTTACGATTCGATTTTCATCGAAATCGGAGTTCATTTAAAATTTTATCTCATGGCGAATCGCCTTACGATTCAAACGCGATTTAAACTTCGTTAGAATTTTTCGACGATATTCGAACCGTGAGTTAATATAAAATATTAACTCTCAAGTATAGTTTGATCTTGATTTAATTAATTCACTTACTTAGAGAACAAGAAATTGCTTTATTATAGCGTAAATATGATAAAAATACACTAAATAGCGCTACTTAACTTATCGTGAAAACACGCGTGTTACAAGATACACATATTCAACAACACACTCGGCAACAAAACATATAATAACACGGCATATTACAGGAATTAGCAATCATGACAATAGGCAACCAACAAGATAATACGCTTCTCAAGATGCAACTCAAGACTCGACCACGACTCATTTTCTCTCGACTCGACAATTTTTCCGGAAAGCAGACGCCGATCCATCCACTGAATACCAGTCGTAGCTTTGGGATCTTCGCTCTCCCTAGGACATTCAGCTCCGGTTCCTTAATACTGCGACGCCTAGCTAATCCACCATGAACGAAGGAGACCTAGCACCCTCAGTTGTCCGGCTCACAGCTCAAAAACGTCTCGACGACTCGACTAAGCTCTCAGACTCGATGAACAATTCGCCACATACGATATTCAAAGAGCAATTCGCATAATTATTCGACCGCATATCAAATAATCTATAGCAAGCTTATTACAGTGCAACGCAATACAACAATATAAGCAGCATAAGCAATTCTCTCAAGCAATCACAGCATATCAAACATCGACTCCGAACTCAGTTCATCCCTCTGCAACTTCGATGGAGTTAATGCAAAGTAAGCATACAAGTGTGGGGGGTTGGGGTCAGGCGACCAACCTCTTAACTCAAATACCCACGATAGACTCGGAAAGGCACAGCATAAATAATTGAAGGGGTTACAGAACCCTCACTTTGAACCCTGAGGTTCTCAGACTTCTTCGTTTTAAAATTGCCCTTACACAAGGACATACAAAATAAAGCCTTAGATAATGTCTAAGAGTTGCCCTTACTCACACTACACTATATAAAGAAAATATAATGTGAAGCGCCCTTACTAAGTTTGTCCACTAGCGTATTATCCCTCGCCTCGAGTCCTTGTCGCCCGATCTCGGAATTCGAAATTCCTATCACACAAAGAATCTTAGCACACTTCTATAAACTATATCCAACAACCTTAGGTTCTCAAAGCCTATCCCCTTCCTACCCAAGCAATCACACTTAGCATTTTTGTCACCAAATACTTGAAAAGAAAGAAGGTTTTGGATACCAAAATCATTTCTTGAAAAGCTAACATATTTCATATTCCCAATTTTCTTAAAACCTTTAAGTAAACATATTTCAATTAGCCATTGTATAAGTTCCAAAAGCATTCTCCTTCAAGCAATTTAAGCATGTTCACACACAAAGTTCTTTTCTTTTAACACCTCCTAGGCCTCTCGGCCACACCCCTCCTTCTTTTTTTAAAAATTGCAAAACTTCTTTTTACCACCTAGCAACCAATTCTAAGACATTCAATTACATTTCAAGGTATTAAAACATCAAGTCACACACTAGAGCATAGTTCAAGCACACTTTAAAACATGTTCTAAAATCATTTCCAAACTTCAAGAATAAAGTTTTCAAGAAAACCTTCAAATTTTCATTTGATTCAAATCATTTTAATCAGGCCAATTTCAATGCAAACCAATTTCAAATCAATTAATTATACTCCAAAGCATCAAGTAGCAATTTAGTACACTTAAGAAAATTCATATCAAACATCAAGTCATTTTCTTAATACTGTCAAAAGATTTTCAAAACACTTCACATTCATCTCTTTATTTCAAATCCTTTCATCAAATAATTTTCAATACCAAAACACACACCAATAACAATTAAAATAAAGTTACAAAACACAATTTTTCTCCTCCAATTCTTTCCTTAGGCTCTCGGCCCTTAGGCTCTCGGCCTCTACTTCAATCCCTTCCAAAAAAATTTGCAACTTCAACAAGTTAATACACCGCTTTCATTAACACTTAGAAAATAAACCCAATTCAATTTTCAGCATGCTCTTTTAGTCCCTCATGTCAATTCTTTCAAAATCAACCTACTAACTCTCATTTTTAAGCACATGCATTAAGTCCAATAACCTTTAAACCTTTTAAAACATATTTTCCAACCACAAACTGAAAGTTCCAGCCACAAATCCCATTTTTAAAAGCTTCAATTTCACAATTAACAACCTAATCATGCTTCTAATTCAAAACTAGCAACAATAACAACAAGCACAACATCTTAGCAAGTTAAATTAACACTTAATCACAATTTTAAGCCTCAAGGATCACATTACCCTTCCTCTTCCCCTTAAGCTTGCGCCTAGGTTCTCAAGTTTGGGATTTACATGCTCATTTCCTACATGCAAATCAAACCAACACACAAGAACATGCAATTAAGCCATAAAACTAAACATGCATCAAAGAGAACTATCACTACTCCCTCCATCATGCTCGCGGCCTTAGGGCTGTTCAAGGGTTCCAATAAGTCATCAACCTTGCTTATATACAAACTAACATATCTTAGACATGAAACAAGCAAGAATATAAGACATGCAACAAGAAATCACAACCTTTCCTCCCTCCTATGGTGCTCATGGTTTTGGGCTGTTTGGTGGGGAAGAAATTGCTTCTCACTTGCTTAGTTGATGAAGATGATGGTGGTGATGAAGAGAATAAGAAGTAGTTAGCAACAATGGTAAGAAAATGAGATGAAGTTCAAGCTTTTTGGTGAAGCTTCCATGGAGGTCATGGAGAGCTTCTCTTTCTAGGATGAAGAAGATGAAAGTGATGAAGGTTAGAGAGAGAGAGAGAGGGTCACGAGATAATGGGCTGATGGGGTGGTCTCTTGTGCTTTTATTCACTTACTAATAATTCTAACCAATAGGAATTTAGTAGAAAAAATATTAATTAGTGAATACTAGTCCCACAAATGTGACACCACTCATAAAGTCAACTATTAGTCTCATCAACTATTCTACCCATCTAATCTCTCATCTCTTATGATTACCCTCTAGTTCTAGAGTCTAAGGTTTACTTAAAATACGTCGTCAAATAACCGTGTTACCAATTAATTTTTCCCGCCGATAAATTTCCGTAAATTTATTTAACGAGAAATTAATTCACCGCGTGATTATATTTAATTATAAATAATTAAAATCATATCAAACACTAAAAAAATCACGGCAAGTTACGATTCAATTCTCATCGAATTCGAGGTTCATTTGAATTCTTATCTGTGGCAAAACTGCCCGATGATTCGAATTGCGACGAAACTTCGTTTAGAATTTTCCGACGATATCTGAATCATGAACTAATATAAAATATTAATTCTCAATTATATTTAGCTCTTGATTTATTTCAATCATTTTCTTAGTCAACAAAAAATACGCGTTATCGCGTCACACAGAAAACTTATATAATGCTTAAATTGATGAATTCACATTAATGCAGCATACGTCTACGCTGTCTATTAATTTGAATTGACATCATGAATAATAATTATTTGTAATAAATAAATTATTTAAAATAAGTCAAAATAATTCCACGTACTCTCAGTAAATCATTGAGGTGATCAATCTCTATGACTTATCTTCAAGTATTCAGGATTTTATCGCTAAAATTACTTTTCTTAAAAATTGGGATGTTATAATACCACCCCCTTAAAATAGTTTCGTCCTCGAAACTCCACGGACAGTAAAATACGAAAAATTACTTTACTCAAATCATAAAATATTTTGCACACTTGAGCATTCACAATACTTATTATTGTACATAGTACCATAATATTTATAGCTACATAATATAGCATGCGATAATAGCAATCACAAGGCATAAACACATAGCACACCGTATAGTAAACGTAGTTAGTAAACGAAGAATTCCTGCGGTTGACTGATGCTTCTTTCCCGATCAAGACATCTGCTCGTCCACGATCACGATCACGCACCCGAACACAGGTACTACTACGGCTTCGCGCCATTTACCACGCGAATAATTCTAACCTATTCGCAGGCAATCATGGTTACACATACCAAGAATACAAAAACCTTTTAAAACTTCAGAAGATTGAACTTCGCTTTTCTAATTCCACATTTTTTTTTCTAAGGAAAACATCAATTTCTTAGGAGTAACACCACTACAAGAAACCAATAAAACACAATTTCATTTTGTCAAGACTCAACCGTTCTCATGGACACTAAAGTTCCTTTGAGATTAGGTTCTCGTTGTCTCAAAATCATTACACACACTTCAATTCAAGATTAAGACAACCTAATGACTTCTTCTTATTTTTTTTAAAACTCTTTTAAGTCGAAGTTTCTCCTTAAGAAAATTCCTTACCCCAACAATCAAGTACTCGAATCTCGAAAGCATTTTTCCCTTTTAAAACACTATAAAATTTCCTACACTCACTAAAAATTTTCATAACTAACTTTTAATTCTAAACAATTATTAAACTTCTAAAACTTCCAATTACAATTACTATCAGTTAGGCACAGAAAATTTTAAAATACTATCAAGGTAGCAAGTGCTCCTTGGGTTTTAAAATAGCAATTAGTATCCAAGAATTTTTCTCCATTCAAAATTTTTTAAGTTTTAAAACTTACACTAAGAATCAAGAATTTCAAACACACCATTCCCTAAGACTCCACCTTGTTTAGGAATACTAAGATTCCCTTTAACATTAGGTGTTTCATTGTCTTGGAATACTAAAATAACACTAAAAGAAAAATTCTAACTTAATCAAACTTTCTCTACCAATTTATGATTTAATAGAATTCTCTAAAACTTAGAACTATTTTCAACAAAACCATTATTAGCAAATATGCTAGAACCACTTATTAGTTTCTAAGAGAACAAACAAGGACTTAATGAAATTAAAGTTTTCTAATACTCTCTTTTACACGAAAGAAAACAAAATCATTTTCAAGCTCTCATTACAAAAATTGGAATTCAACAAGATTCATAAAAAAAAAAACTTAAAGTTATTGACAACTAAATCATTATCAAGGATACAAGCAATGAAAACAAAGGAACTAAGACACTCACCTAAAACCTTCCAGGAACCCGCGGTTTGGAAACAGTAAGAGACAGGAGGATTGCTATGATCACCAAACATAAAATCGCCCACCATGTCACCCAAGGGTATAAAGGATATAAAGAACAGTCCTCACTTGACATCTCTTAAAGCTTTGGCTTAATTAAGGAATGGAAGGAAACAAATTCCAATTTCTTACACACTTCATGCACCACACGGTCTAGCACTACTTAAGGGAGTGATCGGATATCATAGGGGTCTACTAACAGAATCTGTCCCAAGCACATAAAAGGAAAGAAAGGAAGGAATCGAGAGTTGTCACTTTCTCTCTAAACTTTGCAAGGTCTCTCCTAATTCTCACCACTACACGGCCTATTTAGAAAAAGAATCGGACAAGGATGAGAATCCCTAGAGCAAGAGGGCGCACGGCGCATAAGGGAAGGAAAAAGTAAGGGAACTAAGTTCTCTCGCCCCACCACTAAGGTTAATCATGCAACTAACTATTCTTCCTTATAGGTGAGCGGTTGGCCAAGTAAGTACCAGAAAAGATGAACATCACTTATTCCACTTTACTCGGCTTTTACTCTTAAGGGAAATTTCGTGTTCTAAACTTAGGATAAGGTCTGGTAAAAGAATTTTGGGTACTACCCTTCTTTGGCTACAACCCGCCACGCCCTAAAACTATTACCCGCCACTCTCACTAATTTTTCAGTTCCCATTCAACTGAGTCAAATGGTTCCCGCGTAAATTAAGTTATCCCAAGACAATTAATTCTACGCTTGCTAGAAAGTAATTCACGTTTAATAATTCCATTGGAGAATATTAATACGCTCACACAAATAACAAACACACAATCAGTCACACATATTCGCAGCGGTGTAAAAATAGACTATTGCGGAAACACAAATGTTAGTGGCAAACATGTCACACTCAAAAAATCGGGAAATAGTTTTGATTTTTTTCAAATTCAGTACGTATCAAAATAATTCAAACATCACACATTGTGGCTTATATCTAGAACCACTAGTACTACAAAGATTCAGACTAAATATTAAATATAACGACGTCTCCTACAAGCAATCCTTCTTCCAAATTTCTGTCCACATGTAGCTCCTTATTGTTGCGCTTCCCGAGGTAAAGTCCTCAAATGACGAGCTCTCTCCTCTACTCATCGAGTATATGCGTCCCTGTGGAGTCGAGTGTTGAACTTCCATCTCATCGGCAGTTGTTTCCATCTTTGGGTCTCGGCAATTTTTAGCATAATGCCCGAGCTTCTTCTGATTAAAACACAGTTTCTCCTTGAGTCGGCCCTTACTGGCATAGTGTCCTAAGCCTCCACAACGATGGCGGAGTATTCCCACTTTGGCTTGTTTCCCTTTTTCTCCTCTTCCTTCGTTCTGGACTGCAGTACGGTGATCGCCTTGATTATCCTCTTGCAGACGATGGTATGGCAGCTTCTGGTCGTTCTCGCGTCAGTGACCCTAGTGGTTATCCCTGATTGGCCGTGCTTCCTCGTTGTTTAGCCAAGGGGTCTTGCAATTTCTAGCTCTGTGCCCCAGTTTTCTGCAGTTGAAGCACACGTTGCTTTTCTTTTCAGAGCAGTTGATTGCATAGTGCCCTTGCCTACCGCAACGGTAACAAGTCACGTCAATGCTAGTCTGACTCTCGCCTTTCGCGTTCTGAGCCATCGGGCGGCACTGTTCCCTGCCGTTGTTCCCTTGAGGTCGAATAGGTCAACCATCAATATGTCCTGATCTGTTGCGGCTGGAGCATAGCTTGTAATCCCTTACAGGACAATTGATGGCAGAATGTCCCAGCTCCCCACAATGGTCGCAAACTTGTTCTCTTTTGCTCTGATCTCCTCCAGCTGAACTCTGGGTAATCTGAATCCTCGGATTAATCCCTAACCCATCTTCTTCAATAGGAACAGTCATTCGTTTCTGAGATATTTGATTTCCATGAGATCCTACAACCTAGTAAAAATCCCAAAACAGGTTGGGTGTGTCTAGCACACTTTGTTTTCAATTAAGAAACAATCCAAGCAATTACAAGTAGAGTTACTCTACTTGAGGAACAATCAAGCAAGCATGGTTTGACTCACAACAAGACACAGTTTGACCTCTAACTCTATAGAACCCGACACTTGACTAGCTATAGTCTACCGACTCACAGTCCGGTTAGAACCAAACCGCTCTGATACCACTATTGTAACACCCTGTTTCCGGAGTGCTACTAAGTGAACATTCTGACAAAAGTTGACATGTTTCCAAAAGGTGAAATACTCTGCTCGTAGGGTTTTCGAGAAATGTGGTCCTATTTTTTTTAAAGGTTCTTTAAAGAAGCAGTCAGAGCATCACAGCGACTTTTAGACACATGGCGAAAAATAATTTAAGACACCACATAGACCACGTTCATTTATTATGTCAAATCATATATAACAAACGTGTCATGAAACATAACAGAGATTTATTACAACACTGAAATAAATGACAAATATCCTATAGCTGGTCGACAAGTTATACTCCTTACTAGACTACTAGTAAGTTCCATAACATAACACAGATAGAAGGCCGGATGACTGTCCTCAGTTGCTCCTCCCTGCAGTTCCAAATCCTCTGCTTGCTCCGCTTTCTGGGTTACATTCATTAAATTGATAGAACCACTGGCAAAGGTCAACTTCTTAAAAATAAAGAGCAGATATGTAACGACCCGTTTTCGGATCGCTACTGAAATAAAAACTAAACCTGTATGCGATGGATTTTTAAAAACGGTAGTCTTGTGTCCTTCAGAAAATATAGTATTTTTTTTTAAACAATAGTGCTCGTAAAGCATACACAGAGTACTTACAGCGTTTCGAAACATGGTGCAACTAGGACACAAGTTACGTACTGGAAATGCATACAGGCATAAACATATATAAACAACATACACAGTACGAATAAAATAAAGCAGAGTAGAAATGTATGAGAGAATACACCTATGATATGAAGACCCTCGCGAGAGTAATCATACCTGGGGTACTCGTGACACCCACGCAAGGCTGCTCCAAAGTAGAACCACCGATCTACCTGTCTCAAAGAAACATCACTATCCCGACTGGTCACCAACTAACTGTACACAAAAGATATATATACTACAGTCATCCACAAAAAAGAAACATCACAGCAGTCGGAGAATGCAGCATCTACAAATCACTATTCAGGTCCTCCAATGGATCCTCCTCCTCCTCGTCCTCCATCGGATCCTCGCCTGTTAAATCGATGAAGGGTGCCGCAGCTGGTACATCCTCTGGCATGTCACTCGGCACGTACTCCCCTGCAGTCGCATCATCATCAGGCCGTGCACCTAAACAGTCTGCCTCTCCACATACCGCGCAAACAGGGGGTGGATCCACTGGTGGAGTGGGGACCCCATCAATTGAAGGAGAACTCGGTCCCACTGGAAGACTCTGAACAGTAGCTGCCCTCGAGGTAGACGCTCCTGCAGATCCTCGCCTAATCACGCTCTTACGAGTGGTCCATCTCACCCTCGGTCCTCGACCACGTCCTCGTGACAAAATCCTGGAAACCGTCGCTCTAGGAATCCCAGTCGGTCCCTCTGGAGACGAAGAAGAGGCCGGCATAGCCCCCTCCCACTGGTTAGCCCTCCAAGCATCAATCACCTGCATAGTCCGAATCGGGAAACTCACTGTACGTCGCGACACCTCCTGCCTCACAACCATACCGTCCTCCCTGAAAGTCTGTACAATATCCCCTGTATATACAACACAGCGGGAGATGGGATCAAACTCCATCGCCGTGGGTTGCTCGATGTCGAGGAAATCAAAGATGATCTCCGACGATGTCCGCATTGCCGGAATCGGTATGCTCTTCTCCATCACCTGGGTAGCCATCATGAATCGAAGGTACCACGGGAAAGGGTCAACTTCTCAACAATCAAATATAACAATTCACAAGCAGTAAGCAAACAACAATGTATATAGTTCACAAGGTTCAGTTCAAAATTCTCATTCACGACTCGACTCACGACTCATCTCACGACTCGACAATTTTTCTAGAAAGCAGACGTCGATCCATCCACTGAATACCAGCCGTAGTTTTGGGATCTTCGCTCTCCCTAGGACATTCAGCTCCGGTTCCTTAACGCTGCGACGCCTAGCTAATCCGCCATGAACAAAGGGGACCTAGCACCCTCAGTTGTCCGGCTCACAGCTCAAAAACGTCTCGACGACTCGACAAAGCTCTCAAACTCGATGAACAATTCGCCGCATACGATATTCAAAGAGCGGTACGCAAGATTATTCGACCGCATATCAAATAATAAGAACATGCTTAATATGAAGAAACGCAATTCAACAACTTAAGCAATAAAAGCAGTTTGCATGGAGAAACGCAATTCAACAAGCAATACGCAATGCGCAGCATGCATTCAATCTCATATTAAATAATTGCACAACTCAACAACAATAGTCGACAATCAAATCATAGAATCCATCCCTCTGCAACTCGATGGAGTTCACAGAGAGGAACAAACAAGTGTGGGGGGGTTGGGGGCAGACAGCCAACCACTTTTGCAGCCCAATCCCACTAAATATTCGTAATAATGCTTTAAAAATAAAACGAAGGGGTACGAGACCCTCACTTCGAACCCTGAGGTTCTCAGACTTCTTCGCTTAAATACTTGAAATTACATTCCTATCGTATCTAAAAGTTGCCCTTACCACAGGCTGTCGCTAACGTAGCTCCGACTTCCTCAGGTCCACGTCGCTCGGTCTCCGGTAATACGATCCCTATCACCACGAACAACTTAGCATATATCTATAAATATTAACTTAAACTTAGGCTCTCAACCTAGCCCTTTTTCTAGCCAAGCATCTACTAAAGAATTTAGTTCTAACTACTAGAAAACAAATAAGGGTTTTGAACCAAAAATCACTTTTCTTGGAAATTAACTAACACATAACACTTTAACTTAAGAAAATGCTAACTCTTAAAGAACCCATTTTCTTGAAACCTTAAGCATAACACATAATCAATTAATCACTTTGCATAAAGTTTCTAAGGCCTAAACATAACACATTCAAGCGTTACATACAAGTTCATAAATAAAATCTTCCTTTCACACCCTTTAAAGGTCTCTCGGCCACAACTCCCTTTTTCTATAAAAATTTTGCAAAAACTCCTTTTCATTACTACTAACATTTTCAAGCCATCCAACCACATTTAAAGGCAACCCACATCAATTGTTATCTAGACATCATTCACACACACATTTGTAACATGTTGTAAAACATTTTCTAAATCAATTTTCATTCCAAAACTCAATTCTTATAACCATTAAATTCACCAAACATGCTATGTATCAATCAACACATGGGTTAACCATTTAAACTAGATTACCAAGTCCCCAAAAACTCATTTTCAACCTTTTCAAGAATAGGTTTTTCCCAAAATTTCTTTCAATCAACCAAACCCCAATTTCAAGAATCCTAAAGCATTTAACACATTGCTCCTATCATGCTAAAAGTCATGTTCATGCCAAACTAAAATTTAAAGAACAACCTATTCATGCTCCACATGTCAATCTAGTCATCTATAAACTAGTTATTTTGCATAAAACATAACCTTCAATCAAGCTAGCTCATGCATACAAGTTCTAATAACCTTAAAAATAATTCTAATCACTTTATTAAACATCTAACACATAATTAAACATCACACCCTCATGTTCTCATAGTTCAAGAATTGAAAAAAATACTAGAACTATCATGTTATACCTAATTAATTTAAAACAACAACTACAATCAACACACATTCAATCCCAATAACACAATTAAGCATTTAATTAGTTGATTCCTCAAGGATCACACCATTTCCCTCTTTTTCACACTTAGGGTTTTCACCCTCAAGTACCAAAGAGAGATTAGAGATGTTCATCTTCTCATATTCATCATCAACTACCCAAACAACATCACAAATCAACAATATCAATTAAACTAAAACAACAATTTAAACAACACCAAGGGGGAGGGTTTGGGCGCTGTTTTGGCTTCATTTTGGGGTGGAAAATTTCTGTTTTTCCCCTCATGTAAATGCTAGGAAGAATAGCTAAGACAAAGGAGAAAATCACCTAGCAAGAAATCAAGTTTTGGAAGCAAAATCAAGTGTACAAAAAGGGGGGTGGATGGCGTCCTAAAATCAGAAACTTGGGGGGAGAAAATTTAATTTTTCTCTTACCCAAATGATGTAGATGATGAGGAACTATGTTAAGGTGATGATCTAGAACAAGTTTGATGAAGAAATCTAGCTCAAAAACTCAATGGAGTTGGAGGTGGAGGTAGCTTCAATGGAGCTTGTCTTGCTCAAGGAGAGAAAGAAGAAGAAGATGAGGGTTTTTTGGGAGGAGAGTGGCATGGAAATGGGGCTGAAGTGGGGGGTCTCTCCCTTCATCAAGCTTAAATAATCTTATTTAATAAAATTAGCATAAAAAAATAGATTTAAGTAATAGTTTTTAAATTAAAACCACACACATGTGACACTTAATTACTTTTAGAGATGCTAATCCCATCACTCACTCTAACCCATCTAATCTCACTTCTCTCAAGGTTACCCTCTAATCTAGAGTCTTAAGATTTAAAAACACGGCGACGAGAAACCGAAACCGATTTATTTCTCATGAAAAATCCCAAAATTAATTCGCGAGGAATTAATTCTTCGCGTGATAATATTATTTCATAAATAATAAAAATAACAAAAATCACTCAAAAATAGTCTCAACAAGTTACGATTCGATTTTCATCGAAATCGGAGTTCATTTAAAATTTTATCTCAAGGCGAATCGCCAATGATTCGAACGCGATTTAAACTTCGTTAGAATTTTTCGACGATATTCGAACCGTGAGTTAATATAAAATATTAACTCTCAAGTATAGTTTGATCTTGATTTAATTAATTCACTTACTTAGAGAACAAGAAATTGCTTTATTATAGCGTAAATATGATAAAAATACACTAAATAACGCTACTTAACTTATCGTGAAAACACGCGTGTTACAAGATACACATATTCAACAACACACTCGGCAACAAAACATATAATAACACGGCATATTACAGGAATTAGCAATCATGACAATAGGCAACCAACAGTATACACAGTTCTCAAGATGCAACTCAAGACTCAGCTCACGACTCATTTTCTCTCGACTCGACAATTTTTCCGGAAAGCAGACGCCGATCCATCCACTGAATACCAGTCGTAGCTTTGGGATCTTCGCTCTCCCTAGGACATTCAGCTCCGGTTCCTTAATACTGCGACGCCTAGCTAATCCACCATGAACGAAGGAGACCTAGCACCCTCAGTTGTCCGGCTCACAGCTCAAAAACGTCTCGACGACTCGACTAAGCTCTCAGACTCGATGAACAATTCGCCACATACGATATTCAAAGAGCAATTCGTATAATTATTCGACCGCATATCAAATAATCTATAGCAAGCTTATTACAGTGCAACGCAATACAACAATATAAGCAGCATAAGCAATTCTCTCAAGCAATCATAGCATATCAAACATCGACTCCGAACTCAGTTCATCCCTCTGCAACTCGATGGAGTTAACAGAAAAGTAAGCATACAAGTGTGGGGGGTTGGGGTCAGGCGACCAACCTCTTAACTCAAATACCCACGATAGACTCGGAAAGGCACAGCATAAATAATCGAAGGGGTTACAGAACCCTCACTTTGAACCCTGAGGTTCTCAGACTTCTTCGTTTTAAAATTGCCCTTACACAAGGACATATAAAATAAAGCCTTAGATAATGTCTAAGAGTTGCCCTTACTCACACTACACTATATAAAGAAAATATAATGTGAAGCGCCCTTACCAAGTTTGTCCACTAGCGTATTATCCCTCGCCTCGAGTCCTTGTCGCCCGATCTCGGAATTCGAAATTCCTATCACACAAAGAATCTTAGCACACTTCTATAAACTATATCCAACAACCTTAGGTTCTCAAAGCCTATCCCCTTCCTACCCAAGCAATCACACTTAGCATTTTTGTCACCAAATACTTGAAAAGAAAGAAGGTTTTGGATACCAAAATCATTTCTTGAAAAGCTAACATATTGCATATTCCCAAATTTCTTAAAACCTTTAAGTAAACATATTTCAATTAGCCATTGCATAAGTTCCAAAAGCATTCTCCTTCAAGCAATTTAAGCATGTTCACACACAAAGTTCTTTTCTTTTAACACCTCCTAGGCCTCTCGGCCACACCCCTCCTTCTTTTTTTAAAAATTGCAAAACTTCTTTTTACAACCTAGCAACCAATTCTAAGACATTCAATTACATTTCAAGGTATTAAAACATCAAGTCACACACTAGAGCATAGTTCAAGCACACTTTAAAACATGTTCTAAAATCATTTCCAAACTTCAAGAATAAAGTTTTCAAGAAAACCTTCAAATTTTCATTTGATTCAAATCATTTTAATCAGGCCAATTTCAATGCAAACCAATTTCAAATCAATTAATTATACTCCAAAGCATCAAGTAGCAATTTAGTACACTTAAGAAAATTCATATCAAACATCAAGTCATTTTCTTAATACTCAAAGTCAAAAGATTTTCAAAACACTTCACATTCATCTCTTTATTTCAAATCCTTTCATCAAATAATTTTCAATACCAAAACACACACTAATAACAATTAAAATAAAGTTACAAAACACAATTTTTCTCCTCCAATTCTTTCCTTAGGCTCTCGGCCTCTACTTCAATCCCTTCCAAAAAAATTTGCAACTTCAACAAGTTAATACACCACTTTCATTAACACTAAGAAAATAAACCCAATTCAATTTTCAGCATGCTCTTTTAGTCCCTCATGTCAATTCTTTCAAAATCAACCTACTAACTCTCATTTTTAAGCACATGCATTAAGTCCAATAACCTTTAAACCTTTTAAAACATATTTTCCAACCACAAACTGAAAGTTCCAGCCACAAATCCCATTTTTAAAAGCTTCAATTTCACAATTAACAACCTAAGCATGCTTCTAATTCAAAACTAGCAACAACAACAATAAGCACAACATCTTAGCAAGTTAAAGTAACACTTAATCACAAGTTTAAGCCTCAAGGATCACATTACCCTTCCTCTTCCCCTTAAGCTTGCGCCTAGGTTCTCAAGTTTGGGGTTTACATGCTCATTTCCTATATGCAAATCAAACCAACACACAAGAACATGCAATTAAGCCATAAAACTAAACATGCATCAAAGAGAACTAACACTACTCCCTCCTTCATGCTCGCGGCCTTAGGGCTGTTCAAGGGTTCCAATAAGTCATCAACCTTGCTTATATACAAACTAACATATCTTAGACATGAAACAAGCAAGAATATAAGACATGCAACAAGAAATCACAACCTTTCCTCCCTCCTATGGTGCTCACGATTTTGGGCTGTTTGGTGGGGAAGAAATTGCTTCTCACTTGCTTAGTTGATGATGATGATGGTGGTGATGAAGAGAATAAGAAGTAGTTAGCAACAATTATTGGAACCTAAACGATTGAGAAGTTTAGACCCTCATTAATTTTGATGATAACAAAATATTTCTCGAAGAGAACAATTTATCTTCTAACATATCTTTGAGTGTACAGGTATCAAAAGCTTCATTTATATATGTACAAATCACTCAAGAAAGAAGAAGAAATATACAAAAGAATTGAATACAATTCACTAGTGTCAGCATCTGAACCCACTTCAGCGTCTTGTTAACAGCAAGCGTCCAGCAGCGTGACTTCTTGACTTGTGGTACACTCAATTGCTACGAGCGTTCGTCCTCTGTTCTGAGCGAGCGTCTGATCTCTTTAATGAAGCACGTGGTGATCACGTTTTTGCTCTCAGCCTCAGACTGTTCTGGAACGGAATTCGAATTTGATTTTGTGCGCTCATTTTGATGTACGAGGAAGCAAAGGTGACACCTTTAGCATAAGACAAAAATCGTACAAGGCAATTGCAAGTTGCAGATAGTACGAAAACGGTAATGTGTACTATTCTGATATTCTCTGGAAAGGATGGAAAGGACTACATTTCAAATTACCTCACTCAATAGCAAGGATATATTTTTACTGCAACGGTAATACCCTTGAAGACTCCTATAAATACCCCAAGGTATTCATTGAAGAAAAGTTAGAAAAACGGTGAAGAAACTTCATTCTGAAAGCAATATTACTCAAGTGTGCAATTAAGCTTCGTGCCAAGTTTCTGGTCTATATTGAACTAAACTCAGCGTCTTATACTTTCTACTAGAAAGCTATTCTGTTTTGAGCTTAATCTTTTCATCCTCTCTGTGAGAGTTATTTTGATTGTTATCAAAATCATAATCTCTTTTGTAAAACTGTATTTGGCCTAGTTAAGGCTCTGTTCCTCAAAGGCTCGACTGTACTGAGTCGTTTTGAGAAGTTGAGAGTATTGTCAAGTTTGTGACAGAAGAATACTCTTGAGGAAATTATGTCACCGATTATAATGGAAAATCCTTCAGGAACGAAGGGACTAGACGTAGCTACCAGTTGGTGGTGAACTAGTATAAATCTCTGAGTCTCATCCTTTACTGCTTCACATTATTTATCTTTACCTTGATCAGTAAAACAAGTTTCTGCATCCGGTCCTGTTGAATTCTCTGCATCCGATATACAAAACAGTTTTGAACAACTTCTTTTGAAGTTTTTACGCATAGTTTGCGAAAAGTTTTTAACACAATTCAACCCCCTTCTTGTGTTCACGTTCAATTGGTATCAGAGCTCGGCCTCTTGGATGTGCACTTATGATGTTAAGAGAAAAGATCCTATCTTTGTGAACATGTCTCATCAAGGTGGTCATATGAACCGCCCTCCTCTATTCGATGGAGAAAAATTTGATTCTTGGAAAGATAAGATAAAAGCTTTCTTTGAGACACAACAACTTGAGTTGTGGGATATAGTTCAAAGTGGTTACATTCCTCCCACTAATCCTCGTGGTGTTGCGATAGCAGAGAAGATTGGAATGATGAGCGAGAAAAGAGATATCAAATCAATCAAAGGCTAAATTTATTCTTATATGTGCTATGTAAGAAAACGATTATGATAAATGTGGCAAATTTGATACTGCCAAAGAAATCTGGGACTCACTTGTTTTATCTTACGAAGGCTCTGCCCAAGTAAGAGAAACCAAAGCTAGCATGTTGGTTCGCCAATATGAGTTATTCAAAATGGAAGATGGTGAAAATATTGAAACCATGTTTGGAAGATTTCAAACACTGGTTCATGGGTTACAAGCCCTTGGAAAAAGTTACACTACACCTGACCATATTAGAAAGATCTTAAGAAGCTTGACTAAGCAGTGGAGACCCAAGGTCACTTTGCTATTCAGAAGCAAAAGATCTAAATGTCTTACGACTTGAAGATCTTATGAGTTCGTTGAAAGCTCATGAACTTGAGCTAAATGAAGAAGAACCTGGTCGAAAAGGGCAAGTCTATTGCCTTAAAAGTCTCTCAACATAAAGTCAGTTCTTCCAAAGCCCTTCAGTCAAGAAGAAGAATCGAGAAGATGAAGCTTCGTAGGAGATCTTTGACACATCAGAGATGAGCTGCCGTTTATATCGAGAAAGATACAAAGAATGTGGAAGAAAAGAAACTTGAAGGAAGTTTGGAAGAAAGATACTAAGGACAAGAAAGAGAGCAAGGACAAGGCTCAAGTCATTTGCTATGAATGTAAAAAACCTGGACATTTCAAGTCCGAATGTCCTAATCTTAAGGAGAAGTCCACAAGAAGTTCTTTCAAGAAAAAGAAGAAGAGTCTCATGGCTACATGGGAAGATCTAGATTCATCCTCATCTGAGGAAGATAATGAAGTAGAAGCAAATCTCGCTCTCATGGCGAGATCGACCTTGATTGTAAGAAGAAGTTGAAGAGGTAATAGTATATGATTCCTACTCTGAACTTCAACTTGCATTTGATGATCTTCTTAAGGACTCTGCCACTCTCTCTGTTGAGTATAAGAATTTGAAAAAGAAATTTTCAAAATTATCACAAGATTTTCAAGCTTTAAACAAAGAAAAGTCTGTACTCAACAAAGAAAATCAGAAGCTGAAAACTGAAAATCAGCATCTGATGGATAACCAGCGTCTAATCGCTAATAAACAACCAGAAGCTGAGAGCTCTCAAGCTGAAAGCTCTAAAGTTATAGGCAATCCTAAATGCAAATCAAATGATTATGAATATGCTTTTCAAAAGTTTCTTGCAGAGAGTGTAACTCGTAGCAAGCAAGCTTCAATGATTTGGGGTGTCAGTAAAACGACAACTCATGGTCTTGGTTATGTATCAGATGAACCTCCTTTAGAAAATGATTCAGCATCTGATAAATCCAATAATCATAGTAAATGCTTGCAATCAGCATTTACCGCAATAAACCTGGTCATTTGAAAAGTGCATGTACTGTTTTTAAAACTGTGAAGGATAAGCCTCCTTCAAGAACTAACAAGAAAGGACCCAAAAAGATATGGGTACCTAAATATAAAATAGTCTATGTTGCAGACATGCTTAGCAACAAATTCAACACACCTATCTTGGTACTTAGACAGTGGATGCTCGCGTCACATGACGGGAGAAAAGCATATGTTCCAAGAACTAAGGCCTAAAGAAGCTGGATTCGTTGGTTTCGGAGGAAACCAGAAAGGCAAAATAGTTGGAATTGGTCGCATTGGTAAAGGCTCTCTTCCCTCTATTGATAATGTACTATATGTTGAAGGACTTAAACATAACTTATTGAGCATAAGTCAATTATGTGACAATGGTTATAAAGTCATCTTCACAGAAACTGGATGTCTAGTAAAAAGCAAGAAAGACGGCTCTACTTTCTTTACTGCTATGAGGAAACAAAATATTTACAAAATTGATCTCTCTGAACTTGCAAAACAAGATGTCAAGCGTCTCATGTCTGTTGACGAAGAATAATGGATTTGGCACAAGAGATTGGGTCATGCCAATTTGAGATTAATCTCAAAATTAAACAAGCACAGTCTTGTCAGAGGCTTACCAAATCTCAAGTATCAATCTGATGCTCTCTGTGAGGCATGTCAAAGAGGAAAACAAGTTAAAACTTCTTTTCATTCAAAAAATGTTGTTTCAACCTCTAGACCACTTGAGCTTTTGCATCTTGATCTTTTTGGTCCAACAAGGACAGCCTCTTTAACTGGAAAGAAATATGGGTTAGTCATTGTTGATGATTTCACTAGATGGACATGGGTTAGATTCCTTGCTCACAAAGATGAGTCATACAAGGTATTTACTGTATTCTGTAAAACAGTTCAAAATGAAAAAGGAATTTGCATATCTTCTATTAGAAGTGATCATGGGGGAGAATTTGAAAATGAAAGCTTTCAAAAATTTTGCGATGATAACGGCATCTCCCACAATTTCTCCTCTCCTAGAACACCTCAACAAAATGGTGTTGTAGAAAGGAAAAATAGGTCCCTCCAAGAAATGGCCAGGACCATGATCAATGAGGCTAATATTGCAAAACATTTTTGGGCAGAAGCAGTAAACACAACTTGTTACATTCAAAATAGAATTTCTATTAGACCTATTTTGAAGAAGACTCCATATGAACTGTGGAAAGGAAGGAAACCAAACATATCATATTTTCATTCATTTGGTTGCACGTGTTACATTTTAAATACTAAGGATCAGCTTGGTAAGTTTGATTCAAAAGCTGACAAAGGAATCTTTTTGGGATATTCTGAAAGATCTAAAGCTTTTAGAATATACAATAAAGAAACTATGACAGTGGAAGAATCCATTCATGTCAAATTTGATGACAAGAAGCCTGACACAGCCATGTCAGAGCTAGATGAATTGTTTTCATAATTAAATATAGGTAATACTGCAAATAGTGAACCTACATCTTCATCGTCCGGTGGTGACCAGACACAAGAATCTTCGTGAATTGAAGAAAATTTGGAAGTACAAAGCCAATCATCCTAAAGATCAAATCATAGGAAAACCTGGAGATAAAGTAAGAACCAGATCCTCTTTTAAAGAGCATGTAGATATGGCACTACTCTCAGAAATGGAACCTAAAACGATTGATCAAGCATTGAAAGATGAAGGCTGGATTCTGGCCATGCAAGAAGAGTTGAATCAGTTCCAAATAAACGATGTACGGAAGCTGGTTACCTTACCAGAAGATAAGCAAGCTATTGGCACTAAATGGGTATTTAGAAACAAGCTTGATGAAGATGGAAAGGTTGTGAGAAACAAGGCAAGATTAGTTACTCAAGGGTACTCACAGGAAGAACGTATTGATTTTACAGAAACATTTGCACCTGTTGCAAGGTTAGAAGCTATACGCATTTTGCTTTTTTTGTTGCACATCATGATATAATTATTTATCAAATGGATGTGAAAAGTGCCTTCTTGAATGGTTTTATAACTGAGGAAGTCTTTGTAAAACAACCTCCTGGATTCGAAGACATTGAATTTCTAGAACATGTCTCAAACTCAAAAAGGCCCTTTATGGTCTTAAGCAAGCTCCCAGAGCTTGGTATAAAAGATTGAGTACATTTTTGATGAAAAATGGATTTACCAGAGGTCTAGTAGACACCACTCTTTTTAGAAAAACATCAAACAAGCACTTTATAATTGTTCAAATATATGTTGATGACATTATTTTTGGAGCTACTAATGAAAGCCTTTGCAAAGAATTTTCTAAGCTAATGCAGGCTGAATTCGAGATGAACATAATGGGTGAACTGAAGTTTTTCCTAGGAATTCAAATCAAACAATGCAATGATGGTATATATATACATCAAAGCAAATATATCAAGGAATTGCTAAAGAAATCCAAAATGGTGGACTGCAAACCTATGTGTACTTCTATGCATCCCACATGTACTCTTGGTAAAGATGAAACTGGTAAAAAGGTAGATCAGAAGATGTACAGAGGTATGATTGGATCTCTACTTTATCTTACAGCTTCAAGACCTGATATTATGTTCGTCATGCATAGTGCTAGGTTTCAATCGGATCCTAGAGAATCACATTTGAGTCTTTGTTAAAAGAATCTTTAGATATTTGCAAGGATCTACTAATCTTGGTTTGCTTTATAAGAAATCAAAAGATTACAAGTTAGTAGGTTTCTGTGATGCCGACTTTCTTTGAGACCGAATTGAAAGAAAAACACAAGTGGAAGCCGCCAATTCCTTGGAGCAAATCTTGTATCTTGGTCAAGCAAAAGGCAAAGCACGATTGCACTCTCAACAGCAGGTTGAGTATATTTCAAGAATAAGTTGCAGCTCTCAACTTCGTGGATGAAATATCAACTTGAAGACTATCGATAAAAGAGAGTAACATTCCTATCTTTTGTGACAATACTTACGCAATCTGTCTTACTAAAAATCCCATATTGCATTCACGAGCCAAGCACATTGAGATTAAGCATCACTTACAAGAGACTATGTTCGTAGGGTATTCTAGAAATAAAATTTGTAGACACTGATCATCAGTGGGCTGACATATTTACAAAACCCCTTGCTGAAGATAGATTCAATTTTATAAGAAGAAATTTAAATTTTCATCTTATAGAAGAATGATTAATATACAAAATCTCAGCATCTGGTATGACATAAGCATGTATATGAATAAGCATCTTATTTGTCATATGCATCATAACTCATCGCCTGGTGAATCGGTTGCGTGCGTCAAGGCACACCCACACGTGTCACACGTGTTAAGGACTTATGCGTCTCATCACATCTATTGAGTCATAATTATTTATGTCTTTCGATAAAATCTTTTTCTTGATCTTACTTTTCTTTTGGCGTCTGCATTTAATGAAAAGGCGAATCTTTATTCTCTTTTCTTTTTTATTTAATTTTTATGTGGAAATCTGGCGATTTTTGAAAAAGGACTGTACCATTTTCTATCAACTTTCCCACTACTCCACATTTTTCACTCCATCACTTCACTCTGCGTTTTCTGCAAAACCGTTCTCTTTCTCTCTGTCTCTCTCTCTCTCTGTGTGTGTTTTCGAAACCTAAAACCTCCATCACCTTCTCTTCAACTGCTACAATGGCCGACAGAAAGGTTGGACAATACACTACTGCCTTCAACGTCTTCTCTGAGGCAAAACTTCTGAATGAGAACCGGGTTGATTTTGAGAACTTCAAGCTGTACGGTTTTGATTTTGAAGAAGGTCTTGATAAACTGGGCTGGAAAAACTACTTCATCTGGGAACCAGTTGACGTACTGAGCTACGCTATTAAGGAGTTCTGGGGGAATGCGTACTTACTTCCGGGGGAAGTCATAGAAGGACACATCAAAGGCTTCAAACTACGCTTCACCATCAACTCTATTGCTCAGACGATCAAGTGTCCGTGTGAAGGAATCGATTACCATTCAAAGCGGTGATGCTTACAGAGGACTTGAAAACGCCAACGAAGCCCCCTGTTTGAGAACTCTACCGTGAATCAAGAAGAAGAACATCACTCCCACGGCCAAAGACTTGAAAAGCCACTACAGTCTTGCACAAAATCATCGCCAAGAGCGTGATTACGAAGGTCGCTCAGCGACATAGTGAACTATGAGCAAAAGTTCATTATGAGGAACTACATGGATGGGAAGAAAATCAATCGCCAAGGTTGATTATCAACAATCGATAAATGCCCTTGTCTTCTCAAGGAGGAGTGTCGATAAGAAGAATATCGTCAAGATAATCCCTTATGGAGTTCTTCTCTCCATTATGATGATCAAAGACGGCGTTGTGAAGAAGGTGGCCGACTCCATCAACCGCAGAGGAAGAGAAAAATACTTTGGTGTTGGTCTTTGTTGTTCGCCCGTAAGTTTTTGGAGTCAACGGTTTGGTCGATGATGCGACTAATTCTTGGCTCTATGATCAAGAAAGTGAAAATAGAGCAACAGGAAGGAGAAGTGAAAAGAAAACCACCGTGCTCAATGGCGGTGTGAAAAGACCTACTGAGTCTCCTTCAAGGGAGACAAGAAGAACAAAATAGAAGGTGGCTCCTGCACCTACTGTTGAAGAACCAGAAGATGAGGATAGAATTCCCATCAGAAAGGTCTTGGAGAAACAGTTTAGACCAGCAGCTGAAAAGGATGCTTTAGCGTCCGGTCAAGGGAAGCAAATCCTTCCTCCTCCTGCTCCTACTGTTGTTGTCACGAGAGGATCGAAAAGAAGGCTGGTTAAGTCTTCAGAGGTTAACCCAAAGGTACTTGATTTTACTGCTGATGAATCAGTATCTGTCTTTGATGCTCATGATGTTATTCCTGCACCCCCATTGTCTGTTTCACAACCACAAACACAACCACAAACCAAGAAAACCAGAATGAGCCTCTGACAAACCTCTACCCTCCCTAAACCTACCCAACCATCATCCTCTACACTCAACCTTGACCTACCACAAAATTCCTCAAATACTTCACTTACCACATATATTTCCAAACTTCACTCTCATCCCTTTAATCTATTATTCAAAGTACCTCCCATTAATCCCTTCAAACCCTACACACCTAAAACCTATAAAATCACCAAAACCACTCCCACCTTACTCACCATTACCCATAAACCTACAGACACTGGTGGAAGAAAGAATGTCGCATGTATTAACAAACCACGGTTTGTTAAGTATGAGATATATCATAGCATCTACAATCGTCCCTCCACATAGCATTTGAAAACCTTCACCTCTCTGAGTCACGATCGAGATTGCCTCTCCGATGAGTGCTACCTTCAAGGATGGAGAAGACCACTTTCAGATGTCATTTAAAGGAAGATTGAGACCAAAGATCTGGTAGCAGAGCAATTCCTTCTCTCGCTGACCTTCCTAGATCCCTACCCTGGCCAGAATCGCTCACATTGGAAGAATGCGGAAGGTGGATCACAGATGAAGAAGTCGCCTTCATGGCACACTGTCTTGAGATGAAGAAGATTGAAATGTCAGGCAGTTCGAGGATCCTTAAATGCAGCAACGGTGAAGATTGTACTGCATGCATAAAGGTGGCTACCTTGGTTTATCCCTAGGAAAAGGAAAGAACCTGCTCCTGGCAAGCAGCCATTCAGCAAGATCGGGCTCACGGAGTATGAGAAGGCTCCCAAGAAGTACAATCTTAAGGAATTCTCTAAGCTTCCGATTGCCAAGATCTCTGAGGATCATGCCAGAAGGTTTTACCTGAATTCTCTGAAGGAAGATGAATGGAGAACTGGCTCCTCAAACTGCTGCAATGCCGAGAAGGCCACTATTCCAACAGTTGGCACAATCAGCAGAATTACTGACATCAATCTGGGAACAGTTTACTTCGATGATATGTTCAGATGCTCAGTAATCAGACCATACGACTGCATGAAGACTTATGTCCAATGGGCTGCAGTGACAAAGCACTTTGACATTGGATTCACTTGGAGTCAATGGTCAAAGACATGGAAAGACAAAGCCTTGTTACCATGCCTCGTCCCCCTGGTGCTTACAGAAGATGACAGGGAAAATCTGATAGGATTGTACCTGGCGTAAAAATGAAGGAATCTCTTTGCTTCAAGCATTGAGTGAATTCATCGGAAGGATATGGGAGAAGAAGCTGGGAATAAGTTTGAGGCTTTCACCTTTGGCGGCGTCTTCGCATAGGAAAGCGGTCTTCATGGATTCTTTGTCAGATCCGTAAGAGGTGGAGAAAAGGAGAAGAATTCACTTTAACTGAGTAGAGGAAACTTGGAAGTCTCATCAAATGGTTTATACCAAATGATGCATTCTTTCAAAAGGCTCAACAAAAGAAGGACTTGACATTGAAGCTTTCCAACAGGGTGCTAGCAGAGCATCGAAGCGTGAAACTGCACTGTAAGCCGACCTTCTACTTCTACTCCTGCAGTTGAAATGGTCACCATTCCTAAAGCAGAGTTTGAAGAAATGAAGGCTACTAATCTGAAAGTCACTCAGCTGGAGAATGCACTGAAACTTCTTTATGAACGTCTTAACATCCCTCCTCCACCACCAAACCCTTAAATTTTTTTTTTGTGATATAAATTTTTTTTGGATACTCTCTTATTTATATATATATATATATATATATATATATATATATATTCAGTGTTTTTCTGATTATCTGACTATACATGCCTTTATCTGATTATTTGTTTATATACATTCAAATTTTTCTAAGCCATCTTTTTGACTATGATGTGCTTTACACTCTTTTTGTCTGATGACAAAAGGGGGAGTAAAAGAAAGGTCTGATGAACACGTGAGAAGAGTCTGATTAACAAATTCACCGTCCGATGAATACACTAAAACTGAATTTATCATGCATATCATTTCATACATAGCATTTGTATGGTTATTCATTGCTCTAATATCTGTTAACTGCATTGATATTCATTGACCCAATAATCTAACAATGATCAATAAAATTGGTAATATGAAAATCTTTTTGATAAAATGAAAATCAGCATCCGATCTCACCTTGTTAAAAATATGCTCTGATTCATCTATGTATTTTTGCGATCACTTAAATAAATTTGTTTATCAACAATCGCCTTAATACTAGAATTGTCTTATACATCAAAAGTGTTAAAGTCAGGGGGAGACTTTTAATGCTATTTTGAAATTAAATTGTTCATCAACCTTAGATATTTGTCATCATCAAAAAGGGGGAGATTGTTGGAACCTAAACGATTGAGAAGTTTAGACCCTCATTAATTTTGATGATAACAAAATATTTCTCGAAGAGAACAATTTATCTTCTAACATATCTTTGAGTGTACAGGTATCAAAAGCTTCATTTATATATGTACAAATCACTCAAGAAAGAAGAAGAAATATACAAAAGAATTGAATACAATTCACTAGTGTCAAGATCTCAACCCACTTCATGCCTTGTTAACAAAGAAGCGCCCAAAGAAATGACTTCTTGACACGTGGAACACTCAATTGCTACGAAAGGTCCGGCCCTGCGATACGAGCGGCGTCTGATCTCTTTAATGAAGCACGTGGTGATCACGTTTTGCTCTCTCAAATTTCGGATGTTACGGGAACGAATTCGAATTTGATTTTGTGCGCTCATTTTGATGTACGAGGAAGCGAAGGTGACACCTTTAGCATAAGACAAAAATCGTACAAGGCAATTGCAAGTTGCAGATAGTACGAAAACGGTAATGTGTACTATTCTGATATTCTCTGGAAAGGATGGAAAGGACTACTGACGGTTCCCTCTAATGCTCAATTTCATGCACTTAATTGAAGGGAATTCTCATGCAATCTTAGACTTTATTCCTTGTTTGGCCTCTAATATTAGGTGTTTGAGTCTTTGTTGTGGAGATATTCTAGTTGACAATCATGTTAGCTCTTTTATTGTTTTGATGGAAAAATGTCCTTATTTTGGTCTTGATTTAATGTAGGTAAGAAAAGGATTGATTGGAGACATGTACCCAAGAACATGATAGCTTTTTGAAGTGGAGTTGTTGTATCCTGCGCCCAGCCAATCCAGCGCAGTGGCACCACGGGAAGCATGGTAGCAGAGTTGCGAGCGCAGGCGCCTCGGAGGCTAGCGCCTGGCGCTCTTTATAACGACCCGCTTCCAGGACCGCTGAAGCTCAACATACCGAGCTCGAGTTACCGAGCTCGACACACCGAGTTCAAGTTACCCTGTATGCGATGTGTTTTAAAACGATACTCTTGTGCCTTTTAGAAAGTACAGTCTATTTTTTTTTTTTTTATAAAACCAGCTCGTGCACATCAGAGTATCTACAGCTTTTCGAAACATGGTGCAACTAAGACACAAGGCTTAAATTCTAATAAAACATACATGCATAACATACATATATACCACTCGAAATAATAATGTATACCAAATACAGAGTAGTAAATGTACAAAGAAATACACCTAAGGTATGATGACTTCAAGAGAGCAATCATACCCTGGGGGTACTTCCGGCAGACACCCACGCAGGGGGCTGCTCCAAAAGTAAACCGCTACCACCTGTAATAACAAAACATAACCGCCCAACCGGGTCACAACCACTATACACAAAAACATAGACAAAGCAAATCCACGACAAGTAGAGGTCGTCGCTCGATCCTCGCCGAGCTCCCTCGCCATCATCATCTACCGTCGAGTTCCCCGCGCCCCCGACCTCGCCTGGGTGACCATCATGGATTGAAGGCACCACGGGAAAGGGTCAACTTCTCAACAATTCAAGATAAACACGACATAAAGAAATAAGCAACACAACAATGTATATCAATCACCACATGTGACTCGACCTTCTCACTCTAGACTCGACTCAACTCGCGATCCATTTCTCTCGACTCGACAATTTTTTCCGAATGCACCACGCCAGATCAGATATCTTTGGAAAGTCCAGGTAGTAGCCTTGGGATCTTCGCTCTCCCTAGGACAGTCAACTCAGGTCCCATCAATCATTCTACCCATCTAATCTCTCCTCTCTCATGATTACCCTCTAAGCTATAGGTTACAGATCTAAAAAGGAGCACAGCGTCGAGAACTACAAACCGATAATATAAATATTACAAACAATATAATCATAACGCTGAATAACGTTCGTAAAAATACGAGTGTTATCATCTCGACACGATGTCGACCAGGGCGCTCGTGCAGCGCCTGAGCTCTAACACGAGTTCGTGCGCGGCCTCCTCGATTCGACATGCGACCTCCTCGGCTCGATGCAGCGACCATCATTTCGACATATGACCTTGGCACGCGATCTTGGCACGGGATCTTGGCACGGGATCTCGACACGAGGTCTTGGTACGAGGTCTCGACACGAGATCTCGACGCGAGGTCTCGATACGACGTCCTAATACGAGGTCGATCTCGTCCTCAGGTGTTACAATCTCTCCTCTAAAAATTTCGTCCTCGAAATTGCAAATAAGATTCTTACCTCGGAAAAGTTCAGTGGTACCGAGTCTTCATCTTCTCCTCCAGCTCCCAAGTCGCATCTCCGCCTTGATCCCACACAACTTTGACAAGTTGAATCTCTTTGTTCCGCAATCGCTTTGGCTTTCCGGTCAACGATCCTTCTTGGTGATGCTTGAGGATAACTCGTCCCTTAGTTGAATCACATCCGGTTCGATGACATGAGAGGGGTCGAAATATACTTCCGCGAATCGTGAGGCGTGGAAGACGTCATGAATGTTTGACAAGAAGGGTGGCGTGGCAATCGATATGCCACTTTGGACCAATACGACGAAGAACTGATATGTCCAATAAATTTAGGGTAAGTTTCTTGGCCTTGATCGCTCGACCACCTCGAGTGGTGGGGGTGACTCTAAGAAATACATGTTCTCCTTCTTCGAACTCGAGTGGTCGACGTCTTTGGTCTGCATAACTCTTCTGTCGACTTTGAGACGTTCGCATCCTATCTCTCGATCAAATGGATCTTCTCGATGGTCCATTTGGATCATATCTGGTCCTACAATAGAAACGCCGCCTTCCTGGTACCAACAAAGAGGCGTCGACATTTACGCCCATACGATTGCTTCAAAAGGTGCCATTCCAATACTCGCATGGAAACTGTTATTGTAGGTGAACTCCACCAATGGTAAGGCGTCGTCCCAACTTCCTCGGTGATCTAAGGTACACGCCGCAACAAATCTTCAAGCCGATTGGATCGTTCTTTCGGTCGACCGTCGGTTTGGGGATGATATGCCGAAGCTAAGCTCGAGCTCGGTTCCCATCGCTTCTTGCAATTCCTCCAAAAATGAGACGTGAACCGGATCTCGGTCCGACACGATTGAAGAGGTATACCATGAAGTCGCACTATCTCAGGGATGTAGATCTCGCCGACTTTTCCACGTTGTATGTCGACACTCACTGGTAAGAAATGAAGCGATTTGGTCAATTCGGTCGACGATCACCCAAATCGAATCATTCTTCTTCTGGCGTCTTGGCAAACCTACAACGAAATCCATGGAGATCCTGTCCCATTTCCATCCTGGTACATCAAGCGATTGTAGCATTCCCGCTGGTCGTTGGTGCTCCACCTTTGCTTTCTGACATGTTAAACACGAAGCTACGTACTCAGCCACTTGCTTTTTCATTCCGGACATCCAAAAATGCTTCTTCAAGTCTTGATACATCTTCGTAACTCCTGGTGAATACTAAAGTTGCTCTTGCGCGCCGTCAAGTATTAACTTTCTCACCCGCTCGTTAGGTACACACACTCGGCCATTGCATCTTAAAATGTCGTCCGCTCCGACTTGGAATTCGTCGCTTTCCTTGCGCTTATCAATCAACCTTCTTTGCGAGGGCTCGTCATGAACTTGCTGGTCTCGGATCTCGTCCAACAAACTGTTAGAAAAGGTAAGCATACCAAATATCAACTTCCCCGGTGAAACTTCCACACTCGACTTCAAGTCTCGGAACTTCGAGCATCTCCAACTCCTCGATCATCATTCTTTGAGGTTAAAACGCTCTTTCTGCTCAATGCATCTGCTACTACGTTAGCCTTACCGGGATGGTATTCCAACGTAAAGTCGTAGTCCTTGAGAAATTCTGTCCATCTTCGCTGACGCATGTTGAGCTCTTTCTGGTCGAACAGGTACTTCAAGCTCTTGTGATCGCTGAAAACAGTAAGAGTGCCCCCATAAAGGTAGTGTCTCCATATCTTCAACGCAAAAACCACCGCTGCCAACTCCAAATCGTGAGTAGGGTAGTTCCTCTCGTGAATCTTAAGCTGTCTTGAAGCATACGCGACCACCTTCCGATGTTGCATCAGCACGCATCCCAATCCCTGGTGTGACGCATCACAATACACCTCGTAAGGCTCTTCTGGTTGAGGTAAAATCAACACAGGCGCTGTCGTCAAGAGCTCCTTCAGTCTTCGAAAACTGGATTCACACTCCTCGGTCTAGGCAAAAGGTTGATCCTTCCTCGTAAGTCGTGTAAGAGGCGCGACAATCTTCGAGAAACCTTCAATGAATCTTCGATAATAGCCTGCTAAGCCAACAAAACTTCTGACCTCGATAACCGTCTTCGGCTGTTCCCACGCTAGTACAGCTTCAATCTTAGTTGGATCCACAGCTATCCCTTCTTTGGAAATCACATGACCAAGAAAATTCACCTCTTCGAGCCAAAATTCGCACTTCGACAGGTTGGCATAGAGTTGCTTCTCTCGTAATATCTGCAGTACTCGACGTTAGTGTTCTTCGTGCTCTTCTCGGTTCCTCGAGTAGATCAGGATGTCGTCGATGAACACTACTACAAACTGATCCAAGAACGAATGGAAAATCCTGTTCATGTAATCTATAAACACAGCTGGCGCATTTGTCACTCCAAACGGCATCACCAAGTACTCGTAGTGACCATACCTAGTCCTAAAAGCTGTTTTGGGGACATCTTCCTCCTTCACGCGAATCTGATGGTAGCCCGACTTCAAGTCTATCTTTGAAAACATCGCCGCTCCACGAAGTTGATCCATCAAGTCGTCAATACGAGGTAACGGATAACGGTTCTTCACAGTAACCTTGTTGAGCTCGCGGTAGTCCACGCACAGCCTTGATCGTCCATCCTTCTTCTTAACCAACAACACTGGAGCTCCCCACGGTGACACGCTCGGTCGTATGAATTGCTTTGACTCCAAGTGTTCGATCTGGGACTTCAATTCTTTCATCTCGGCAGGAGACATCCTGTATGGCGCTTTGGAAATCGGTCCTGTCCCTGGAATCAGGTCGATGGAGAACTCGACCTCTCGCCTTTGGTGGTAACCCTGGCACGTCTTCGAAAAACGCCCACAAAGTCACACACTCATCGGGTACATTCTTCACTTGATCTGCTGGAAAACTTAGAACTAGCCAGGATACATGTATTCCCTAGTTCCTTCTTTCAAAGAAACTCCAATACGTTCAAAGAAAGATAATTGAGACTCCAAGGTCCGGAAAAATTACAGGTTTACGGGCACACCAAGAGGACATGGTGGTGTGACAACCAATCCATCCCGAGGATGACATCTAAGCCCTTAAGAGGCAAAGCAAACCAAATTGACCACAAACTTTCTACTCTGAATAACCACTACACAATTAAGACATGCAAGTTTGTGACTAAGGTTTTAGCAATGGGTGGTAACTACCAATTTGAGCAGTAAAGCGATCCACGATCAAGTTCGGATGGTTCACACAATCGGAGGAAATAAAGGAATGGGTTGCACGAATCAAAGAGAACGGATAAGGATTTACCCTCGATTTCACATTCACCTTGAATAAGATCATCACCGCTTCGCTTCCTCACCGCTCATGCGAAGACTACGCCTTTAGCTACCTGACGCTTCCTTTGGCCTTTGCCGCAAGCATTCTTTGGTTCGACTTTAGGTGTGGGACAATCCTTGGCAAAATGCCCTGGCTTCTTACAGTTGAAACATACCTCCTCCTTCTGAGTGCAGTCACTCGCATAATGTCCTGGCCTTCCACAATGATAGCAAGTCACCTCGGCACCGGTCTGACCGCTTCTCGCTCCCTGGGTCATCGGACGGTATTGTCCCCTGTTGTTGTTGTTCCCCTGAGGTCGGTTGTAAGGCTTCTTCTGCTGTTGTTTCCCCTTCTATGTAAACCTCTGCCCCGCACTCTGGGGTCTCACCGGTCCGCCTACAACAGTCTTCTTTTTGTGGTTCTTACACCTTCTACATCGACACAACGATCTATCAGCTCTTGGAGGTTTCGAATCCTCAATGATACCACTGACTTCTGGATATCAAATCTCAGACCTCGTTGGAACCTCTCACTTAACCATCCTTGGTCAGCTCGATCATGAAATGGACTGAAATACCTCGCCAGTGACTCAAACTTGGCTGCATACTCGGACACTGTCGAGCTACCTTGTTGTAGTTGAAGAAACTCTTGCTCCTTCTCAGCTCGTACAGTATCTGGGAAGTATTTGTCCAAGAACCTTCCACGAAAAAGCTCCCAAGTTATCTCGCGACGTTCTGCTATAAATGTTTGCTTCACTCCCTTCCACCAATACTCTGCGTCTCCTAGCAGCAAGTAGGTAGGGTAGTCTACCTTCACGTTGTTTGGGCAATGGAGTGCCTCGAAGATCTTCTCAATCTCTTGCATCCAAAGATCAGCTTTATCTGGATTTGGCTCATCAGTAGAACTTTGTGGATCATGCTTCCTAAAGTCCGCCGATCCTCTAGCTTGACTCAGCTCTCCGGCTTTCATTTGTTGTTCTTTGTAAGTTTTTCTTTGAGTTAATTGCCGTCTGGTTGAGCCATCGCGTTAGCCTGTTGAGTTGCAGCACTGATTCTTTGAGCCATGGCTGCCGCCATCTCGGTCAAAGCTTGAATAGCTCGTTCCATGTCGACGTTCTCGCACAAATTGTCGTATCCCTACGAGGTGGCATTAGATTCCACAAAGTTCAAAACCCTGTCGAATCTCACAACAAGGATGTGTTAAAACACACCGCTTCAATCAAAAAACACCTCAATCAATTTTTCAAGCAATAAGTGCTTCACTTAAACAAACAGCAATCAACATAGTACAATTAGGTACCCAACACATATATATATATATATATATCCCGACACAAAGGACCGGTCAAATTTCCTATGCACAAATGGCTCGAATCGAATCGCTTCGATACCAACATTGTAACGACCCGTTTCCGGACCGCTACCGAGCTCAACATACCGAGCTCGAGTTACCGAGCTCGACACACCGAGTTCAAGTTACCCTGTATGCGATGTGTTTTAAAACGATACTCTTGTGCCTTTTAGAAAGTACGGTCTATTTATTTATTTTTTTATAAAACCAGCTCGTGCACATCAGAGTATCTACAGCTTTTCGAAACATGGTGCAACTAAGACACAAGGCTTAAATTCTAATAAAACATACATGCATAACATACATATATACCACTCGAAATAATAATGTATACCAAATACAGAGTAGTAAATGTACAAAGAAATACACCTAAGGTATGACGACTTCAAGAGAGCAATCATACCCTGGGGGTACTTCCGGCAGACACCCACGCAGGGGGCTGCTCCAAAAGTAAACCGCCAGTCTACCCTGTAATAACAAAACATAACCGGCCCAACTGGTCACAACCACTATACACAAAAACATAGACAAAGCAAATCATGACAAGTAGAGGTCGTCGCCCTGATCCTCGTCGAGCTCCTCTTCGCCATCATCGGCTGTCGAGTTCCCTGCGCCCTCGACCTCGCCTGGGTGACCATCATGGATTGAAGGCACCACGGGAAAGGGTCAACTTCTCAACAATTCAAGATAAACACGGCATAAAGAAATAAGCAACACAACAATGTATATCAATCACCACATGTGACTCGACCTTCTCACTCTAGACTCGACTCAACTCGCGATCCATTTCTCTCGACTGAAACAATTTTTTTCCAGGAATGCACCGCAGCCGCATCTGCAGGTATCTTTGGAAGAGTCCAGCGTAGCCTTGGGATCTTCGCTCTCACTAGGGCCGATCGGCTCAGGTCCCATAGCGTGGCGACGTCTAGTCAATCTCCCGTAAACAAAAGGGGACCTAGCACCCTTAGTTATCCGGGTCACGGCTCAAAAACGTCATAACGACTCGCCTAGCTCGCTCACTCGATGAACAACTCTTCGCTTTCAATATTCAAAGAGTTATACACAAGATATTCAACCGCATGTCAAATAAAAAGAGCAAGCTCGACATGAAGAAACGCAATTCAACAGTCAATACATAATTCACAACATTACATGCTCGACACAAATCAAGGAATCCATACATAGCAATATAACAATAAAAATCCTAGAATGTTTAGAAGTGCTCTTATGTACAAAACATAAACACGTAGAATATGAAGTGCCCTTACCGAACTCCAAGCTAATGCTGCTCGACAACGACCTCGACACGGCTGTCTTCAAACGAGCTCGACAACGCCCCCTCTTACTCCATCTCGACACGTCACGGCTCTCACCGACCTTGACACGCATAGCCTCGATCCGGTCCCACCGCTCTCACGTCCTCGGGTTCGCTCTCCCGTACACCTTGATTCGGAAATCACACGATCTCGGGAATCAGACTTCCTAATACAAGCATAACTTAGTTCCATCTATGGGTTCTAATAACACTTAGCTCTCATCCCAATCTTAACGACAACCCAAGTAAACATTAAAACTTAAAAACTTAAACAAATACAACCAGAATTCAAACATTACAAAATAACTCCTTTTCTTCTAAAATTTTATTAAAAACTTCTTTCATACATTACTAGACAAAATCATTTTTCCTCTAACACAAAGTTAGGGTTTTCGATCAAAAGTTCATGAAAAAGGTTATATGATGCTACAACAGATAAATCAACAACAAACCGAATAGGGAGGATTTTGGGCACTGCCTATTGCAGAAAACAGAGAAAGCAATTTGTTTTACAAGCTCAAATAATTGGTTAGAAAGGTCGGTAATATCATGAAGAAGAAAACCTACCAATATAGCATGATTTGGAAGCAGAAAAACTAGCTAAAATGGAGAGAAGAAGTGGCGCTAACAGTAGCATGAAGGAAGAGAAAATCTGTTTTTCATACCTCAAATGATGGTCGAGAAGGTGAGATATGTCGAGAAGATGATGATGAGGAACAAAATTGATGAAGAAGGTTTGTGCAAAGACTCAGTAAAATCCAAGGTTCTTCGATGGAGGTTTGGAGAGGAAGAGGAACTCAGAGAAGAAGGAAGAAGAAAGAAGAAAAGAGAAAGTGAGTGTTTGAGGGAACTGATCGTGATATACAGCTGGTGAGGGAAGGGGCATTATCGTAACTACCGTTATGAGATGCTAATCCCATCAATCATTCTACCCATCTAATCTCTCCTCTCTCATGATTACCCTCTAAGCTATAGGTTACAGATCTAAAAAGAAGCACAGCGTCGAGAACTGCAAACCGATAATATAAATATTACAAACAATATAATCATAACGCTGAATAACGTTCGTAAAAATACGAGTGTTATCATCTCGACACGATGTCGACCAGGGCGCTCGTGCAAGCAAGGCTCTAACACGAGTTCGTGCACGCGGCCTCCTCAGTTCGACATGCGACCTCCTCAGCTCGGTACGCGACCTCATCAGCTCGACATATGACCTTGGCACGCGATCTTGGCACGGGATCTTGGCACGGGATCTCGACACGAGGTCTTGGTACGAGGTCTCGACACGAGATCTCGACGCGAGGTCTCGATACGACGTCCTAATACGAGGTCGATCTCGTCCTCAGGTGTTACACCTGCTCTCGGGAATCCTGGGCGCAGGGCGCCCACAGGGCGCAGGGCGCCTGCTGCTGAACGATTTTGGGTCGCGTTTTGGGCTCTCTATCAGGCCAAGTTGGTATAAATACTCATCTAAGGTCTGAACTAAAGCGGAGGACGAATTAGAGACAGAAAGAGGACCTTGGAGCACAAACCCTAGCACACCCATTGAAGGAGGCAAGAGGAGAAGAGTGGAAGCTCAACTCCTTGGCTTGTGGATGGGTTCTTATCACTTTTCTCTGTTTTTCTTTACATTCTCTACTACAATCATGTTAAACTAAATCTCCCTTTGTTGGAGTTGAGTGGATTTCTATGAACACTATGGATATTTGATGTAGTTTCCTACTAATGCATGTGAGTTTCTCTTAGTTTAGTGATCTCCTTCCTTCTTCTTAATGCTTTTTGAGACTTGATCAATCTTGGAATGAACTTTTGATTTGTGTGTTGAATGGAAGTTCAATATGCTTTTGTGCCCTAGGACGGTGACCCTTGTTTCTTTTGAGCTAGGAATAGCCTTTGGGAACTTGTTATCTTTGTAATTTCTTTTTCTTCATGCTTTTACCTTGTTGAATGCATCCAAGGAATTGGACTTTCTAGCTGGATAAAAAGGGTTATTTGCCCAAGGAATTGGGATTTAACTAGTGTAATGAAATTGATAGACAAATTAGAGAACCACTTTGTGTTAATTGCTATATTAAAATATTCCAAAGTTGAAGTAGAATGAAGCTTGACTCCAACACTTTTCTCCATTGAATTAAATTACCGTTTGCATTGTGCCTTTGTTATTCTCTTACCACCACCAATCATATAAAATCCTTTGGTGTTCACTTAGTAGTCGCTAACGTACATTGGTGTTTGGCCTTGATCCTTGAGAACAATAACCGGTTATTTACCGAATTTATTACTTACTTGCAACGACCGGTACACTTGTCGTGGTCCTATCAGTTTTTGGCGCCGCTTCTTGCAAATCGAATTTCCCATTCCCAGTAATTTCGAAGGCGACTCCTATTTCGAACCCGTTTTAATTTCCGTTTTATTGTTAGTTTAATTACTTCTTTTTCATATTTTTCATAACATTTTTTATTTTTTCTCAGTTGCTTTGACACTTGTTTGAGGTGTTTGCTTTTCAGTGTATGCGTGGAACAGTAGATCCTCAAGAGCTATTGTTTGACCCAGAGATAGAAAGAACAGCCCGACGTAGCAGAAAGGAAGCAAAGGCTAGAAAGAGCGAGAAGCAAGGCTAAGACAAAGAGAGGCACAACAAACAATTCCTAACCCATTGTTGAAACACGGAAGAAGTGATGGGTGACGCGAATAATGAAAGGTGAACTCTCCGTGATTACTCCAAGGTCACTCCCAGGGGGTATTATGGGAGCATTGTCAGGCCCCGTGTAGAAGGCCATAGCATCACTATTCCATCGGGCCTCCTGCAAGTTATTCAGCGAGAATCAATTAGGTTTGCCACATGAAGATCCGAATCAACACTTGGAAGTCTTTGTCGATTGTGTGATCTGAGTGCAAATTGATGGCGTTATAGATGATGCCATTTACTTGAGGCTCTTTACCTTATCTTTGAAGGATAGAGCTAGAAGCAGGCTTAGTTCTCTACCTGAAGGGAGTATCACCACATAGGATGATTTGGCCAACAAGTTTGTGAGCAAGTTCTTCCCAACTTCTAGATCTGCCAAGCTGAGAAGTGAAATCACTTCCTTTGTTCAAAAGGAGGGGGAGACACTCTATGATGCTTAGGAGAGGTTTAAAGAATTGCTTAGAAAGTGCCCTCAACATTCATTACCCGATTGGCTTCAAGCTCAAACATTCTATAATGGGCTCATTATGAACACTAAGGTGATGATTGATGCTGCATGTGGAGGCTCTTTTGATTTAAAAACTCCAGCTGAAAGCCTTGAGATTATGGAGGCTATAGCGAAAAACACCATGAATGCACCCTTTGATAGGCAACAAAGGAAAGGAGGAATGCTCGAAGTGGGTGCATTGGATGCTATTCTAGCCCAAAATAAGGCTATGAGTCAACAATTAGCCTCTATAACCAAGCAAATTGGAGGGATGAAGGTAAATTCAGTTGGTTCTATAAACCCCAAATGTGGTTTTTGTGGAGGAGAACATGCTAGCGTTGATTGTGTTGCCCCTGTGGAGATTAGCAAAGATTCAGAACAGGTCAACTTTGTTAACAATTCTCAAAGGCAACACAACAATCCTTATTCGAATACTTATAATCCGGGTTGGAGAAATCACCCGAATTTCTCTTGGAAGGATCAAGGTGCTCAAGCTTCACATGGGTGCAAGGAAGTTCTTCATCTCAACCACAAGCCCTTGAAGCGAAAGCCATTTGGGAAATTGCTATTAAAAATCTAGTGGGCAAACTTGACTTTCATGACCGAAACAAGGGCCGCTTTCAAAAATCAAGAGGCCTCCATAAGGAACCTTGAAACTCAAGTTGGTCAGCTGGCTAGACAAATAACAGAAAGACCTCTGGGTTCTCTACCAAGCGACACAGTTCCAAATCCCAAGGGACATGAGAATGTTAGTGCCATCACTACCCGGAGTGGAAAAGTGATTGAGCCCATACCCAGGAAAGAAGTGGAGAAGTCAAGTGAGCCTAAGGAGAAAGATGAGAAGGACCCAGATGAAGCACCTAATCCACCTATTGTGCAAGGGAAAATGGTTTATCCAAAGCCAATCATCAAATTGCCATATCCTCAAAGGTTGAGTAAGGAGAAGGTTGAGAAAAAATTTGGCAAATTTCTAGATGTATTCAAGAAATTGCAAATCAACATTCCCTTTGCTAAAGCTCTTGAGCAAATGCCTACTTATGCCAAGTTCATGAAAGAGATTCTCTCAAAGAAGAGGAAATTGAAAGATGAAACAATTGCTTTGACTGAAGAGTGCAGTGCAATCCTACAAAGAAAGCTTCCTCCAAAGCTGAAAGGTCCTGGTAGTTTCACAATTCCCTACACTATAGGGAATATGTCTATTGGGAAGGCACTATGTGACTTGGGGGCTAGCATCAATCTCATGCCACTGTGAATGTTGAAGAAATTAGGGACAGATGATGTTAAACCTATAAGGATGTCACTCCAGTTAGCGGACCGATCAGTCAAATACCCCTATGGTATTATAGAAGATGTTCTGGTGAAAGTGGATAAATTCATTTTTCCAGCTGATTTTGTTGTCCTTGACATGGAGAAAGATGCTCAGGTCCTCTGTCTTGGGAAGACCATTTCTAGCAACTGGAAGAGCTCTTATTGATGTACAAAAAGGGCAGCTCATGCTTAGAGTTCAAGATGAGAAGGTAACATTTAGCATATTTGAGGCTACGCATCCTGCAAATGATGAAGAACAATGCTACCGCATTGATGTAGCTGATGATATGTATGATGGTGCCTCTAATAAGCAATATACTTCTATGCCCCTTGAAACATTGACAGTGCAAGGAAAAAGAAAGGGTGGTATGCATTTGAAGGATGAGAAACAAATCCCAATTTGCAAAAGTCCAAAGAATGCACAAGCAAAACCTACTCATTCCTATAAAGAGTGCACTCAACATGTGAGGGATGAAAATTTCCACCCTTATAAATTCAAGAGAAGAAACAGAAGACCGATGAAGAAAAGGGAGGTGATTTCTTTGCAAGCACTCAATGCCATGGGTGTGCATCTTCCAAAAGATGGACATGCTTCAATCTTCTTCTCTTCATTCAAGGAGCCATGACCAACCTCTTCATGCGTCAAGCTAGTGACGTTAAAGAAGCGCTTCATGGGAGGCAACCCATGCGAGGGAGTTTCTATCCCTTTCTCTTGCATTTTTTTTTAGAATTTAGTTTGTTTGATTTCATTTTAGTATGGTTGTCAAAGCTTAAGTTTGGAGTTCCTTTATTTTTGTGTTTAAAAAAAATTGTGTGGTATGATGTTTTTAGTCTCTTCAGTTTATAAGTCCTAGATGTCAAATGGAAATAACTGCTGGCTAAACTATGATGTGAACCCACTTGTGATTTGAATTCTGTGTTAAGCACCAATTACTTAGTTTGATATTGAGTGGGCTGCTGAAGAGTTACAACTTGAGGCTAGAAACTTATTGGAGTGAGTCAACTATTGCTCAACTATTTTGGTTTGTTATAATTTCTTTATGATTGGTATATGCATAACCTGTGGTGTTTGTAGAGCCTCCATCAATAATTCTTTGGAGATGACACATTTGAGTTTACATTCCCCTAACTTTGATTGAATCTCTATTACATGTTATTGGTTGTACAATGCTTTGATATAAAAAGGCAAATTTTGTTGGAAACCAGTTAGCCAAAAAGCCAACCCAACATAATCTGACTTTTGTTTGCAAAGCTCCGTTGAGCCTAAAACATTTTGTTCTTGTTAACCTATCAAAACAATAGCTTTTAACCTTGTGATTAACTTGTTACCCACCTAAGAAGGTTGGATGAGCATGAATTGACTAAGGTTGACAAAGAACTAAGTTTGGAGTTGGGGGGAAGTGAACAACATTATGATTGGTTGTGGTTTGAGCTGAAAAAAAAACAGAAAAACTAGAAAAAAAAAAAGAATGGCTTGTTTTCGGATTGGTACCCCTTTTGAGACTAAAGAGTTATTGGGGGGATTAATAATTGTGTGATACAAAGTTGTTTAAGGATTGAGTTTTTGGAAAACACCATCTTTGGAAAATTGAAGAAAAGAGGAATTATAGTGAAAATTTCTAGAGTTGATTGATGCTCATCTACCTTTGAAGGGTGATAGCCTAAATGTCTAATCCATCCACCCTAACCTTGGCCAATTTACAACCTTGAAAGACCTTTTGGTTGGAGCATTGTGCAAGTGGTACTCATGTGAGAAAGAGATGAAAATCAAATCCATGGGGGACGGGCTAAAATAGTGTTGACTGAGTGAAACATAAACCCCAAACACTTGAGAGTTGGAGTGAAAATTCTTCCTAATCTTTGTGAGTAGAAAAGAAAGCATTCAATCACATTGAAAGTTTCAATTGTACATTCCATTTACTTGTTCAGTAAAAAATGGTGAATTCACGCTTATGTGACCCCAATTTCCAATTTGTGATAGTCTCATGTTGGTTCTGATGATGATAAAGCCCAATAAATTTATTTGTGATTGGTGTGCATTTTTGTGTGCAAACATTTGAAAGTGATGGAAATTGTAGTTTAGTCCAGTAATTAGATCAAGTTTGACATTCTGTGTAGTTGTTTTTGTAATTCTTGCTTGAGGACAAGCAAGGTTTAAGTTTGGAGTGTTTGACGGTTCCCTCTAATGCTCAATTTCATACACTTAATTGAAGGGAATTCTCATGCAATCTTAGACTTTATTCCTTGTTTGGCCTCTAATATTAGGTGTTTGAGTCTTTGTTGTGGAGATATTCTAGTTGACAATCATGTTAGCTCTTTTAATGTTTTGATGGAAAAATGTCCTTATTTTGGTCTTGATTTAATGTAGGTAAGAAAAGGATTGATTGGAGACATGTACCCAAGAACATGATAGCTTTTTGAAGTGGAGTTGCTGCATAAGTCAGAGCACGCAGGCGCCCACCAATCAGCGCAGGGCGCTCTTTGAGAAGCATGGTAGCAGAAGTTGCAGGGCGCAGGGCGCCTCAGAGGGGCTAGCGCCTGGCGCCTGCTCTCGGGAATCCTGGGCGCAGGGCGCCCACAGGGCGCAGGGCGCCTGCTGCTGAACGATTTTGGGTCGCGTTTTGGGCTCTCTATCAGGCCCAGTTGGTATAAATACTCATCTAAGGTCTGAACTAAAGCGGAGGACGAATTAGAGGCAGAAAGAGGACCTTGGAGCACAAACCCTAGCACACCCATTGAAGGAGGCAAGAGGAGAAGAGTGGAAGCTCAACTCCTTGGCTTGTGGATGGGTTCTTATCTCTTTTCTCTGTTTTTCTTTTCATTCTCTACTACGATCATGTTAAACTAAATCTCCCTTTGTTGGAGTTGAGTGGATTTCTATGAACACTATGGATATTTGATGTAGTTTCCTACTAATGCATGTGAGTTTCTCTTAGTTTGGTGATCTCCTTCCTTCTTCTTAATGCTTTTTGAGACTTGATCAATCTTGGAATGAACTTTTGATTTGTGTGTTGAATGGAAGTTCAATATGCTTTTGTGCCCTAGGAAGGTGACCCTTGTTTCTTTTGAGCTAGGAATAGCCTTTGGGAACTTGCTATCTTTGTAATTTCTTTTTCTTCATGCTTTTACCTTGTTGAATGCATCCAAGGAATTGGACTTTCTAGCTGGATAAAAAGGGTTATTTGCCCAAGGAATTGGGATTTAACTAGTTTAATGAAATTGATAGACAAATTAGAGAACCACTTTGTGTTAATTGCTATATTAAAATATTCCAAAGTTGAAGTAGAATGAAGCTTGACTCCAACACTTTTCTCCATTGAATTAAATTACCGTTTGCATTGTGCCTTTGTTATTCTCTTACCACCACCAATCATATAAAATCCTTTGGTGTTCACTTAGTAGTCGCTAACGTACATTGGTGTTTGGCCTTCGATCCTTGAGAACGATAACCGGTTATTTACCGAATTTATTACTTGCAACGACCTGGTACACTTGCCGTGGTCCCATCAACTACATTTCAAATTACCTCACTCAATAGCAAGGAGATATTTTTACTGCAACGGTAATACCCTTGAAGACTCCTATAAATACCCCAAGGTATTCATTGAAGAAAAGTTAGAAAAACGGTGAAGAAACCTTATTCTGAAAGCAATATTACTCAAGTGTGCAATCAAGCTTCGTGCCAAGTTTCTGGTCTACATTGAACTGAACTCAGCGTCTTATACTTTCTACTAGAAAGCTATTCTGTTTTGAGCTTAATCTTTTCATCCTCTCTAGGAGAGTTATTTTGATTGTTATCAAAATCATAATCTCTTTTGTAAAACTGTATTTGGCCTAGTTAAGGCTCTATTCCTCAAAGGCTCAACTGTACTGAGTCGTTTTGAGAAGTTGAGAGTATTGTCAAGTTTGTGACAGAAGAATACTCTTGAGGAAATTGTAATCAGTTGATTATAGTGGAAAATCCTTCAGGAACGAGGGGACTAGACGTAGCTACCAGTTGGTGGTGAACTAGTATAAATCTCTGAGTCTCATCCTTTCTTACTTTACATTATTTATCTTTACCTTGATCAAGAAACAAGTTTTTATAAAGCTGTTTAAATTTACGCATCCTGGTCTGTTTAATTCTCTGCATCCGATATACAAAACAGTTTTGAACAACTTATTTTGAAGTTTTTACACATAGTTTGCGAAAAGTTTTTAACACAATTCAACCCCCCTTCTTGTGTTCACGTTCAACAATGGTAAGAAAATGAGATGAAGTTCAAGCTTTTTGGTGAAGCTTCCATGGAGGTCATGGAGAGCTTCTGTTTCTAGGATGAAGAAGATGAAAGTGATGAAGGTTAGAGAGAGAGAGAGGGTCACGAGATAATGGGCTGATGGGGTGGTCTCTTGTGCTTTTATTCACTTACTAATAATTCTAACCAATAGGAATTTAGTAGAAAAAATATTAATTAGTGAATACTAGTCCCACAAATGTGACACCACTCATAAAGTCAACTATTAGTCTCATCAACTATTCTACCCATCTAATCTCTTATCTCTTATGATTACCCTCTAGTTCTAGAGTCTAAGGTTTACTTAAAATACGGCGTCAAATAACCGTGTTACCGATTAATTTTTCCCGCCGATAAATTCCTGAAAATTAATTTAACGAGAAATTAATTCACCGCGTGATTATATTTAATTATAAATAATTAAAATCATTTCAAACACTAAAAAAATCACGGTAAGTTACGATTCGATTCTCATCGAATTTGAGGTTCATTTGAATTCTTATCTGTGGCAAAACTGCCCGATGATTCGAATTGCGACGAAACTCCGTTTAGAATTTTTCGACGATATCCGAATCATGAACTAATATAAAATATTAATTCTCAATTATATTTAGCTCTTGATTTATTTCAATCATTTTCTTAGTCAACAAAAATACGCGTTACCGCGTCACACAGAAAACTTATATAATGCTTAAATTGATGAATTCACATTAAAGCAGCATACGTCTACGCTGTCTATTAATTTGAATTGACATCATGAATAATAATTATTTATAATAAATAAATTATTTAAAATAAGTCAAAATAATTCCACGTACTCTCAGTAAATCATTGAGGTGATCAATCTCTATGACTTATCTTTGAGTATTCAGGATTTTATCGCTAAAATTACTTTTCTTAAAAATTGGGATGTTACATAGTAGGTTTCGGAGGAAACCAAAAAGGTAAAATCATTGGAAGTGGAAAAGTTGGTGAGAAATTCCTACCTTCTATTGATAATGTCTTATTGGTTGATGGCCTGAAGTATAACCTACTAAGTATAAGTCAATTATGTGATAGTGGTTATGATGTTGGCTTTAGTGATAATGTCTGTATAGTCAAAAGCAAAAAGGATGGATCCATTTTCTTTAAAGCAAAGAGAAAGAACAATATTTATAAAATAAAACTTTCTGAGTTGGCAAATCAAAATGTAAAATACTTTTTATCAGTTGATGAAGAGCAATGGACTTGGCACAAAAGATTGGGTCATGCCAGCTTGAGGTTAATCTCAAAGCTTAACAAGAAAGAACTTGTTAGAGGCCTACCAAATCTTAGGTATCAATTTGATGCTCTTTGTGAAGCATGCCAAAAAGGGAAACAAACAAAATCTTCTTTTGAATCCAAAAATATTGTTTCCACCTCAAGGCCACTTGAGCTTTTGCATTTAGATTTATTTGGTCCAACTAGAACCGCATCTTTGTCTGGAAAGAAATATGAGCTTGTTATTGTTGATGACTATACTAGATGGACATGGGTAAAATTCCTAGCTCACAAGGATGAGTCATTTGCAATATTTTCTGTGTTCTGCAAACAAGTGCAAAATGAAAAAGGTTTTTGTATTACAACCATTAGAAGTGATCATGGTGGAGAATTTGAAAATGAATCATTTCAAAACTTTTGTGAAGAGCATGGCATCTCTCACAATTTTTCATCCCCTAGAACACCACAGCAAAATGGTGTTGTAGAAAGGAAAAACAGATCTTTACAAGAAATGGCCAGAACCATGATTCACGAAACTAATATTGCAAAACACTTTTGGGCAGAAGCAGTAAACACTGCATGTTATATTCAAAATAGGATCTATATTAGACCTATCTTGAATAAGACTCCTTATGAATTGTGGAAAGGAAAAAAAAACTCAATATTTCATACTTTCACCAATTTGGATGTAACTGCTTTGTTCTTAATACAAAGGACAGTCTTCGAAAATTTGATTCAAAATCGCACAAAGCTATCTTTTTAGGATATTCTGAACGCTCTAAAGCTTACAGAGTATACAACAAAGAAACATTAATTGTTGATGAATCTATGCATGTGAGATTTGATGACAAAAAGCCTGACAATGAAATGTCAGAGCTAAATGAAGTCTTTGCAGATTTACAGATAAGCAAAGAAACAGATTAAGGTGTCACAGGTGCTAACTCTGATCCTGTGCCTGGTTCTGCGTCTGGTGATAAAACCAAGCAGAATTAACAACAGACTGGAAGTTCAAACGTCATCATCCAAAGGACCAGATTATTAGTGAACCAAGTGATAGAGTTAGAACACGATCATCTCTTAGGGAACACTCTGACTTTGCATTGTTGTCAGAAATAGAACCCAAAACAATTGATGAAGCACTAACAGACGATGGATGGATACTTGCTATGCAAGAAGAGCTCAATCAATTTCAGAGGAATGATGTTTGGAAGCTTGTGCCTCCTCCAGAGGATAAGCAAGTCATTGGAACCAAGTGGGTTTTTAGAAACAAACTTGATGAAGATGGCAACGTGGTAAAAAACAAGGCAAGACTTGTTGCTCAAGGGTACTCACAAGAGGAAGGTATTGATTATACTGAAACCTTCGCTCCTGTAGCTAGACTTAAAGCAATTAGAATCCTATTATCATTTGCTGCACATCATGGCATTACTTTATATCAAATGGATGTAAAGAGTGCATTTTTAAATCGTTTTGTAAGTGAGGAAGTGTTTGTAAAACAAACACCTGGATTTGAAGATATTGCTTATCCAGAACATGTCTTCAAACTTAAAAAGGCTCTTTATGGTCTTAAACAAGCTCCAAGAGCTTGGTATGACAGATTAATTTCCTTTTTAATGTCAAATGGTTTTGAAAGAGGACGGGTGGACACTACACTCTTTAGAAAATCATCTAAAAAACATTTTATTATAGTTCAAATATATGTTGACGATATTATCTTTGGTGCTACTAATGAATTTCTTTGTGGGGAATTCTCTAAGCTTATGCAGAATGAGTTTGAAATGAGCATGATGAGAGAATTAAAATTCTTCCTTGGTATTCAAATCAAGCAATGTCAAGATGGAACCTATATCCATTAGACTAAATATGTGAAAGAACTCTTAAAGAAGTTCAAGCTTAGGGAAACCAAACCTATGAGCACACCAATGCATCCACCGTGTGCTCTTATCAAAGATGAAACTAGTAAAAAGGTAGACCAAAAGGTATATAGAGGTATGACCGTTTCACTCCTTTATCTTACTGCCTCAAGGCCTGATATTATGTTTAGTTTCTGCTTATGTGCAAGATTCCAATCTGATCCTAGAGAATCTCACTTAACTGCTGTTAAGAGAATCTTTAGGTATCTCAAAGGAACTACGAACCTTGTTTTGCTTTATAAGAACTCAGAAAATTACAAGTTAGTAAGTTTCTGTGATGCTGACTTTGCTGGAGATAGAATTGAAAGAAAGAGCACAAGTCGTGGCTGCCAATTTCTTGGAGCAAACCTTATCTCTTGGTCTAGCAAAAGGCAAAGCACAATTGTACTATCAACTGCAGAAGCTGAGTATATATCTGCTGCAAGCAGTAGCTCACAACTACTATGGATGAAGTATCAGCTTGAGGACTATCAGATTAAAGAGAGTAACATTCCTATATACTGTGATAATACCTCTGCAATATGTTTGACTAAAAATCCTATTTTGCATTCACGTGCTAAACATATTGAAATTAAACATCACTTCATTAGAGACTATGTTCAGAAAGGGATACTTGAAATTAAATTTATTGATACTGACCATCAATGGGCAGATATCTTTACAAAACCTCTTGCTGAAGATAGATTCAACTTTATAAGAAAGAATTTGAATTTTCATCTTATAAAGGATTAAGTGTTTAATTTGAATATGGTTGCCTCTGTTTTGTGTGCCTCTGAAATGACTGCATCTGATTGCTTATTTGCATCTATTTTATTGCTGCCTCTGTTGTTGCACACGTGCCTCTGTTGGTTACATGTGCCTCTGTTTGCATATGTGAGTCTGTCTGATATGTGCCTCTGTTTATATATTAGCTCTGATTATTGCTTAATTATTAATCATTTGTTTATAATTTATTATCTTATTATTATTTAATGTTTGTATCATCTGTTTTGATGACTGTTCATATGAGACTGTTGCATTTATCACAAAGGTGCTTCTGGGAATCTTTGTGTACACGTGTCTCTATTAGACTAGTTGAAGTGTTAGTGGCTGAGAGTTACTCTCACTGAGTCATTATTATCTTTTACTACCCAAAACTGTCCTCGTTTACTCAGTGTGTGGCACGTTTCAGTTTTGAAATGACAAATTATTTATTTCATTTATTTTGAAAATTGAAAAAGGCGATTTACCATCTTCAACACGTTTTATTACCCACTCACTCACTCACTACACCTACTACTCACACTATCTCTCTGAGAAGCCTAATTGTTTGTGATCAATGCATTTTAATGCATCTTTTATAGCAGTGCACTTAGTGTTCTTAAATATTTATTTTACCCAACAACTACTTTTTAGCATGGTTTTATATCTTTGGGTCATGATTGGGCTTTAGTGGAATTATTTGCTAATTTTCGGATTTTGTTATATCCTGACCCATGTTGCTTCTGCAGGCCATAACTTGGGCTATACTTGTCCCATTTTAGTGTTCTTTGTGGCGTTGGAAAGCTAAGAAGCAGAGCTACAATTCTTATGTTGGGACCGAAGCCTAGTTATGCCGTTTTGAAGGCCAAAATTCCACTTTACTGAAGCTGACGAGTGCACTACGAGTTTTGGGCATATTTTTAGTTTGTTATCGGGCTTTTATCTTATAACCCGTTTAGGGAATTAGGTTTTCGTTAAGCTGAGACTATTAGATAGAGAATCAGCCGTTTTCTTTCATTATCTTACGTTTTATTATTCACTTGCGTACCCTAGCCTCCATGGAAGCCTAAGTTCCTAAGTTGATTCATCGGTGAAAGGTTGTCATTCTGATTTTGAGGTTGATTGCTTAATGTTTAATACAATTTCGTTTTAATTTCTTAAATTCCATCTCTATCAATTTCGAATTTGGTTTAAATGTTTGCAATCTATCCAGTTCGTTTTCTGCTTAGTTAATTGTTCTGTCTTCATTGCAAAAACGCGATTCAATTGTGTATGAATGCTTGATTGTATGCATCTGTTTCGTAACTGTTAATATTTCGAATTGCTTGACTGCTTAAGATTAATTGATTCGAGTAGAAATTGATAGAGGGTTGATTAGAATTACATTATGATATTGGTTGCGTTTTAACGGTAGCTTGTCGCTCAGTGACCAGATTGAACCATTGTTTGCCTTGCTCGGAGCAGTGTGGTCGTATAAACCGATTAACGCTTGTTTAGTTAGTTTATGTCTACTATGAATCGGAATTAATTGAATTGTTGTTATTTAGAACCTGTGGTAAATCCAAGGCGTGCACCGAAACCGGTGAATCAATTGTCTCTATAATCGATAATTCTCTCAGCGAGCTGTTTTCACAAAACCCCCCTTTTTCGTTATTGTCAATTTTCTTATTTCCTGAATTTGGTAATTTTGGTGTTAGAGGTCTTCGTGAGACGACCAAGGTCTCTTGCCTTGTTACTATATTTACTGTTTAATTATTTTGACCCGCGTACGACTGCTGATCAAATTGGCGCCGTTGCCGGGGACCTCTAATTAGAGATTACCAACCTCAGGACCCACTAACAATACTAACGTTTCTTGCTTAGTTCTTGTTGTGTTTCCAGGTTTCCAGGCGCTGAGACTGGTGATTCTAGGATTGCTCCGTCAGATTCTGTAGGCGAAAATAATAAAATTCGGTTTTCGGGCAATCTCGTCAGATTGCTCCAAAACCACAGCTAAAAAATCCGAAAAAAATCCAGGATCAATAGTCCCCTAACAGGGACTCCTTACAGGACAACAGGCTCAAAATCCCAAATTCCTTTGTTTTCTATTTTTAATTAATTTTTTTAATTTTTCATATCTCCGAAAAAATCCAAAAAAATTTGCATATCTTTCTTTTGATTTAATTAGATTTTTCGTGGTATTTTTATAATTTTTAGGTTAGATTTTAGTCGTTTTCCAATTTTTGCATTCATTTTAGCGTAGGGACATAGTTGGTATTTCTAGAATTGTTGCATTTTCCTATTCCTTGATATATACGATTGCATGACTAGGTCAATACTATTAACTTGCATCCTTTTGACCCTGAAAGTGAGAGAACATTGCATGATAGACTTAGGGATCATATAGAAGTTAGTGATAGTGATAGTGATGACATCATTAGCCATAATCTATTTGATTGATCCTGATTCTAATCCTGATTGATTTTGATTTTGATTACGATTACATTAATATGGTGATAGAACACTTAGGGAACTTGCCGCACTGATGTTACTTACAATGCTCTGTGTATTAATTATCCCGAGCTTCTTTGTCACTTTTGAATTAAAATCTGGTTTAATACACTTGTTGCCAAAGTTTAGTGGTCTTGCGGTGATGATCCACACAAACATCTTAAGGAGTTCCACATTGTGTGCTTGACCATGAAGCCCCAAGGAATTCCAGGAGGAGCACATTAAACTAAGGGCCTTCCCTTCTCACTCCAAGATGCGACCAAGGATTGGTTGTATTACCTTGACCAGGTTCATTGAAAATTGGAATGCTTTAAAAAATTGTTCCTAGAGAAGTTCTTTCCTGCGTCGAGTGCCTCAATCGGAAAAGAGATATGTGGCATCGAGCGAACCCCATGAGTCTTTACATGAATCTTGGGAGAGATTTAAGAAGTTGTGTGCTAGCTGCCTCATCATCAAATCTTTGAGCATTCTCATCCAAGATTTCTACGAGGTTTATTGCCCGTGGACGAAATATTATGGATCTTTTGCTAGTGGAGAGGGCACTTGTAGACAAAACCCCAATAGATGCAAGAGCCTTAATAGAAAATATGTCCATCAACTCCCAACAATTCACAACCGAAGCAATTCTGCGGTTCTAACAAGGGAATGAATGAGATCTGGCTAAGGCTACTAGTGAGAAGAACTTGGAAAGCGAGGTTGGAAGAACTCACAACTTGGGTAAAAATTGGCAATGAGTCAGACAAGGGTTTGTGGTATTTGTACCTCTGCGAGCACCCCACGATGCATGTCCTACCTTTGTAAGAGGACCACTAATCTTTGATACCCCTCGGGCATATCGGCTAACATCTTTAACCCTCAAGCCAATGTTGATTTGTCTTCCAACAGTACCACCCAAACCGGAGGAACCATCCTAACCTTAGATGGGAAATCAAGTCGCACAACAATGCCCAGGCAAAAAATAATCCACCACAGTCTTTGTCAGGCTGAGCACGAACCTTCATTAGAGGATCTAGTTAAGCGAGATGGTCGCCCAAAATCTCCAGTTCAACAGAGAACAGATGCCTCAATTCAGAATTTGCACACACAAATGGGACAGATGGCTACCACAATTAATCAGATGCAAGCCCGGGGGGCAGGCCAACTTCCTGCCCAACCGGTAGTAAATCCAAATGCCAGTGCAAATGTCAGTGCAATCACTCTAAGATCTGGCAAGGCCGTTGACACTCCAGAACCTCCTCCAGCAGAAAATTCAAGTGGCAGTAGAAAAAGTGATAAGCCAATTTCTGCACCTACCTCCCCAATTGAAGAAGATGATGATGCACGGTCTATACCACTCCCTTCCCCAAAATTTGTGATAACCAAGAAGATGGATGAGGCAGATAAAGATAGCGAAGTCTTGGATACATTTAGGAAGGTTGAAGTTAATATACCTCTCCTTGAAGCAATTAAGCAGATTCCAAGATATGCTAAGTTCCTTAAGGAGCTGTGCACACACAAAAGGAGGCGAAGGCTGAAGGGGAAATGAAAAGGTCAATGTGAGTCGCAATGTATGCACTCATGCGACCCATGATACCCCAAAGTGCAAGGATCCGGGAATTTTTACTATTCCATGTACCATAGGCGAGTAAATTTGAAAATGCCATCTTTGGATTTGGGTGCTTCCATTAATGTGATGCCTACATCCATCTTTAACTCTCGGCTCTTGGACCTTTGCGAATCTGGTGTTATTATTCGGTTGGCAAAGCAGGAGCAATGCTCACCTGCTGGACTTGTGGAGGGCGTGCTCGTTAAAGTTAATAACTTGGTTTTTCCTGCAGATTTTTACATTACGGACATGGAGGAGAGACACAAACCCAGTCAGAGCACCGATCATCCTAAGCGAGACCATTCTTGAGAACGGCAAGAACCAAGATTGATGTGTGATTCGGAACTCTTTCCATGGAATTTGGGGATAACATAGTTCAATTTGACATCTTTAATCTTTGCTATGAAACATCCGTGGAAGAGCATTCTCTTTTTCAAATAGAAGTACTTGCGGACTTAGTTGAAGATACTCATTGCATGGTCATGCGTGTTAATGTTACAAATGATGTTGCTACACTGCAAGCTTCTGATGTAACTCCATGCACCAAGATACTTCCCTCTACTGAGCAATCACAAAGAAAACCCAACCCACTGAAGAAGGAAGCTGTGAAGAAGAAAAAATCAAACACTTCCATGTGTTCCATTCTGCGCCTCAAAATCATAGCGAGTAAGCTTGACCCAAGTGGATTGACCATTTTGTTGCAGCTAGCACTTTTCTTTATGATGCAAAGGGAATAAAAGTGAAGTCACCAGTGAAACCTTCAAAGTCAATGGTCCCAAGCTTTTCCATGAGAGCCAGCGCTTGAAGAGAGGCGTAGAAGAGCTCCCCTTGAAAAAGCCGCCTTGAAGAGGGAGTTTTCTTTCACTCCTCCTTACTCTTATTTTATGCTTGTTGTTTTCATTGAGGACAATGTATGATTTAAGTGTGGGGGGGTGTCTTTTAGTAGCTTAGTAGTTTTGTTTCTGCTGTTTTGTTTTTGTTTTGAGTTTTTTGTTTAAAAAAAATAAATAAAAAAATAAATAAATAAAATTGCATTTTCATTGGATTTCTTGGTTTGTATGAGTGGGGAGTGATTTCACTATTCTAGGACTATAGGTCTTGTGGCATGATATGGATGACTTCCTTGCATTCTTAGTGTGATAAGTTGGTTTGGAGTATTAAATTGTGCATCTTTTGTGATAGATATTTTCCTTTGTGAGTTTTGGGCCTTATAATGGATGGAATACATTTTGCCATTCTTTTTCTTTCTTGAGTGATTTCACTCATGATTGTTGGTTACTCTAGAACTTGACTTGACTCTTGTTGAAACTCTTGTTCACATGCATGCATTGAAATGATCTAGGCAATTTTTGTTCTTTTAGCCACTAGCCAAATAAGCCTACCTTGCAATTATCCCTTTGTTTAGCCCCTTTGAGCCTATTTATCCCATTCTTTGTTATATAGCTCATTACAAGCCTAAAAGTGAAAAACAATGTTATGACCCAATCTTAGGGGATTAAGGAGCTTTAAAAAAATAAAAAACAATGAGAATAAATTTGCAAAGTGTGGGGGGCTCAGAATTGTGGTTGTAAAACATATGTATTGTTGTGCTTCATTGCTTCATTGGGATTTTGGCAAAAGAAAATAAAAAAAAAGAGAAGAAAAAGAAATAAACAAAAAAAAAACAAAACAAAAGAGTAGTGGAGCATATCATTTCTCGAAAAAATAATGGATTGAATTGTGGTTGAATTGTCCCCCCATGATTATTTGGTAATTGTTTCCATTGCTCCTCTATCCTCTTTGATTTTATAGCCTAGTTCCCCTTTCAATTATCCCACCTTGACCTTGGCCCCATTATAACCTTAATAAAGACCTTTTGATCTTTGTGTGCATGTGTTTCAAGTGTGGATGTTAGAGTCTTGTCAAGCCTATGGTAGTGCTAGCTTTCATGATGTGCTTTGAGTGTAAACACTAGCCTAGACACTTGAGAGTTTGAGAGAAATGCTTTCTTGTGAGGATTCTATCACTTTTGATGCACTCTTTGGTTGCTTTGAAGGTAATTAGATGTTGTTCATGATTGCCATGAGTCCTTGAAACCTTGAATGAGCATTTAGCTTGCCACTTTGTATCCTTGGAATTCATTGGAAATGCATCTTTGCTTTGTTTTGTGTATTTTGCCCGGAGTGCAAAAGCTTAAGTGTGGGGGAATTTGATCAATGCATTTTAATGCATCTTTTATAGCAGTGCACTTAGTGTTCTTAAATATTTATTTTACCCAACAACTACTTTTTAGCATGGTTTTATATCTTTGGGTCATGATTGGGCTTTAGTGGAATTATTTGCTAATTTTCGGATTTTGTTATATCCTGACTCATGTTGCTTCTGCAGGCCATAACTTGGGCTATACTTGTCGGATTTCAGTGTTCTTTGTGGCGTTGGAAAGATAAGAAGCAGAGCTACAATTCTTATGTTGGGACCGAAGCCTAGTTATGCCGTTTTGAAGGCCGAAATTCCACTTTACTGAAGCTGACGAGCTGCACTACGAGTTTTGGGCATATTTTTAGTTTGTTATCGGGCTTTTATCTTATAACCCGTTTAGGGAATTAGGTTTTCGTTAAGCTGAGACTATTAGATAGAGAATCAGCCATTTTCTTTCATTATCTTACGTTTTATTATTCACTTGCGTACCCTAGCCTCCATGGAAGCCTAAGTTACTAAGTTGATTCATCGGTGAAAGGTTGTCGTTACAGATTTTGAGGTTCGGTGCTTAATGTTTAATACAATTTCGTTTTAATTTCTTAAATTCCATCTCTATTAATTTCGAATTTGGTTTAAATGTTTGCAATCTATCCGATTCGTTTTACTTAGTTAATTGTTCTGTCTTCATTGCAAAAAACGCGATTCAGTTGTGTATGAATGCTTGATTGTATGCATCTGTTTCGTAACTGTTAATATTTCGAATTGCTTGACTGCTTAAGATTAATTGATTTGAGTAGAAATTGATAGAGGTTGATTAGAATTCTGTTATGATATTGGTTGCGTTTTAACGGCGCTTGTCCGCTCCGTGACCGATTGAACCCATTGTTTGGCGCTTGCTCGGAGCAGTGTGGTCGTATAAACTGATTAACGCTTGTTTAGTTAGTTTATGTCAACTGTGAATTCGGAATTAATTGAATTGTTGTTATTTAGAACCTGTGATAAATCCAAGACGTGCACCTGGAAACCGGTGAATCAATTGTCTCTATAATCTGATAATTCTCTCAACAGAAACTGTTTTCACAAAACCCCCCTTTTTCGTTATTGTCAATTTTCTTATTTCCTGAATTTGGTAATTTTGGTGTTAGAGGTCTTCGTGAGACGACCAAGGTCTCTTGCCTTGTTACTATATTTACTGTTTAATTATTTTGACCCGCGTACGACCGCTGATCAGTTTGTAACCCTAAACCCCTTTCGTCTTCTATCTTCTCTCTGGAATCCTCTGTACCTGTAATGGCCGCTCCACAACTGTTTGCTTATGGTCCTGAGGAAGAACCTCAACCTACTTTGGTGAACGCTGAGCAACACCAACTGAAGGTGATGGTGGAACACTAAGTTAACTTCTAAGACTTAGCTGATAAAGGGTACCCCTTCCGAACTAACTTCATTGATATGGGTATAATGGATTTCTTTTGTATGGAAAACTACCCAGTATATGAGGAACTAGTAAAGGAATTTTGGATGTATGCTCGGTGCAAGGACAGCACCATTCATAGCTACGTTCAGAAGAAGAATATTTTGATCACTCAGGACACATTGCTGAAGTTATCAAATGCCCTAATTCTGGAGCTGTTATCAAAGAAGGCTGGGAAAAAGATTTTGGTGGCTGGAAAACAATCAACGACTCCATCTATGAGAAACCTGGTAGTTCTAAGGCTGTGGATAGGAAGAACATGTTCAGAGTGCTCTTCAAGATCAAAATGCACTGCATTTTTCCGAAGTTTGGATTCGTGGACACTGTGAGCAGTGACCACAAGTTCATTATGTGGAACTATGAGACCAAGGTCAAAGTCAACATGCCAAGCCTCATTTTTGATCATCTGCGCAGAAACATTATGTTCTCCAGAAAAGGGAAAAACTTGAACATCCCTTATGGAAGGATGCTCTCTGCTATAATGGAAACTCAAGGCTTGATTCGGCATCTTCAAGAGCTTCACACTGAAGAAGTTGGAGTTGCACTCAAAACCATGAGTGTACCAACCTTCTCCAGTGAGAACTTGAGGAGAATGAAGCTTCTATCCGAAGAGGTTATTTTTTTTTTGATAAGCAAAAAAAAAAAAAAAATCCGAAGAGGTTATTGCTGAGATGCAAAAAGAAGAAGAAGGTGGGAGAAAACCTGTAAGGAAAGGAAAGAGGAAGATAAGTGAAGTTACTGCTGAGCCAACCAGGAGAGTAACTAGGAGCACTGGCATCCACATTGCTGAGCCTAATCACTTGGTTCAACCAGTGAGACCTGCATTCATGCCCTCAGTGATGCCAAAAGAAATTGAGGAGAAGAAAGTTGAGGTTGATGAGATGATAGCCAAATGCAAGGAAGACAGCTATCAATATTACCTGCACCTCAAATAAGAAAGGGTAAGGGGACAAGCCTGCTATTCACGCTCCTTCCTCCATCAAGCCTCCTACTTTGTTCTCCTCAGCACTACTTTTATTGCAACAACCACTTCTACTCCTACAACCATCAACACTGCTGTTCCTGCTACTACTGCTGCACCTTCTACTTCAAAGTTGAAGCGGATGACCAAGTTGAGTGATCTCCCAGCAGCAAAGAAAACTAAGGTACTAGATGATGCAGTACGCTTGTATGTTATCCCCACTTGATTGCTACTTTTGAATCTCTTAAGGCTGAGAGATACCGAGAGTCTCGCTTCTGGAAATTCCTTGGAGAAGAGAGAGTTGATGAAGTTCTTTCTGAACTAGCTCAAGAGGACCGCTATGAAAATTGGGTAATTGTGCGTAACTGGTTTGATAAGCACAAACAAGATCAACTTGAAAGAAATAGGAGATGGCACGCTGCTCTTAAATGGAAAGTTCCTCCAAAGGACACAACTCCTGTTGTTTGGGAACCTAAACCTGCTCCAATTCTCCTACCTCCTCCTCCTCCTCGTGTACCGCCACCTCAACAAGAACTTGTTACACCTCCTCCTGCCTTTACTGCAATGGTTGCTCAACCATCCTTTTCAGGGATAGCTTCTACCTCTGCTACTGAAAGCCATTCTGTGGTGGTTCCTCAGGATGTTTCCGACAAACTTGTTGAAGAAAACAAGAAGTTCACCAAGTTCATGGAAGCAACTGAGAAGCATTTTAAAGAATCTGACAGAAGGCAAGACCAGATGACTGAGTTACTGCAGGCTATTCTAACCCGACTGGACAAGCCATAGAAAACCTTAGGCCTTTTCCATTTTTTTGTTTCAGCCTCTTATTTTTTTTACATCTTTTGTACTTTGACTTCATATTACAATGAAATCAATTTTTGGCACTTACAGTTTTCACTTTATCTTTCTTAAGTTGTTTTGATTGTGAATCTCTTTATTTCTGTCTTAACCTTTTTGTCTGATGACAAAAGAGGGAGAAGAAAATATAAATAGAGTAATTGATGAACCTAAAGTATCAACTAAGTGTCATCATGCATTGCATTTCTTGCACTATTAACTCTGATACATTAACTTGAAATAAAGTTCTGTGCTCTAAAAGTTGCATATATTTGTTTGGCAAGTTCTGATACTGCATCAAATGCTCTGATACTGCATTGAATGTGATCTGATATTTACACTTGGAAAATATTTATATATGCTTAATTCAGGGGGAGACTCTGAAATTATTTGAAATAAATATTTTTCTAAAGATAAATTGTTCATCAATATATGTATTTGTCATCATCAAGAAGGGGGAGATTGTTGGAATCAAGTGGATTCAGAAACAATGACCCTTAATTGTTTTGATGATAACAAATGATTAAGAGAACAATTTATTCTCTGATGTGTTTGTTAGTGTGCAGAAATCACTATTCATCAGAAGAAGATATCTCAGAAGACTTAGTGAAATCTTGAATTTCACACATCTAAGTCTGGCATTGATCCTCTGTTTTGATGCTGACATGATGTGAAAGCCTTGCTCTGAAGTTGGTCAACTCTGTTGGTGGTCAACGCTCCGGTGTGACCATACATGACTTAGTCAACTCTATTTGACCAGTCAACTATGTTGGTAAACCAAGCTCTGGCAAGACTAGCTCTTGACTTGGTCAACTCTATTTGGTCAGTCAACGCTCTGGTAGACAACACTCTATTGAGACCACATTCTGTTTGGTCAATGCTCTGGTCTTCAGTCAACGCATACAACAGACTATGGTTAGACCACTCTGTGGAAGCCTTCATGTAATTCTACAAGACTCTCTGTTATATGAAAGGAAAATGAATTTTACGTTGAAGAAATTGCCTCTGTTTCTAGCTCAATCTGGTGAACAGTGTAGCTCTGATAGGAAATAGACTGAAGCTTATTTAAGACTACTCACATATTTAAGAGACCTCATTGATGAAGCATTTTAATGTACGAGGTATCAAAGGCCAAAGGGAATGTCAACGAATATAATCATCAGGAAACTTGCTCTCGAAGGGTCTAATATTCAAAAAGCTCACAAGAGACAAACACTCTGATTGTGTCTGCTGTGTCAGTATGCCTTGAGCAGAGTGGAAAATGAGGTGACTTGCTAAGCCACAAAAAAGGGATCTGAAGTCTTTTGACCTAGGTGAAAAGAGCTGTTAGGTCACAACGGCACTATTCACAACCCTAGCTATATATACCTTACTTGATCCACTGAAGTAGGTTAACACTATGATACAAAGTGAGCAACCAAGAATCATTCCAAGTATCTGAGATCACATTGAACAAAGCACTTAATCGTTTTTATTCTTTCACTTTGAAAGTTATTCATTGTGCTTAAGTTTTTCATTGTATATTCTCTCTGTGAGAGTTATTTGACATTGCTTCAAAACATTGTATTTTAGCCTAGTAGTGGCTGTATTCCTTAGAGGCTTGACTGTACTAAGTCGTTCTAAGAAGTTGTGAGTATAGCCAGTTTGGCAGTATTATACTCTCAAGTGTAATCGGTTGATTATAGTGGAGAAATCCTTCAAGTGTGTGAAGGGACTAGACGCAGCTATCAGGTGATAGTGAACTAGTATAAATTACTGTGTCACTCTCTTCTCTCTTCTCTTTACTTACGTACTATCTTATTTTATTAACAAGTTGTTTTGAAAAGGTTTTCATAAACACACAAGCTTTGCGAAAAGATTTCTAAAACCCAATTCAAACCCCGCCTTTCTTGTGTTTTTGCCACGTTCACTTGGTACCTCAAGTATGTAGAGTTAAGAAGAGTAACTCTTGTTGTGGCTGGAATAGCTTTTCTTCCATGGAGTGTTAAGCACAATTGTACTGCTCCAATGTGAATATGTGTGTAGCCTCGACTTCTCCAGTAAGTGATGAGTTCTTGAGGGAACTCTAAAGTCACATATTGTTCTTGACTAGTAGCGCGTAAGCCGCACTGATCCATCTTAGTACTTCGAATATATTCTTTGACTGGAGGTCTCTTAGTAGAGATGAGTGACTTGAAACTTCTGGTAAAGGACCTATCTTTAGCATAGAGACTATAAGGATTTAAAAGGGGAAGATTAATTTCTTCAAGTTTCGTTTCTTCAGGAAGAAAAGAAACTTCAACAAGATTATCAATTCTGTTGGAAAGGGTTTTAAGACAAGAATTAGGAATAGATAAAGAAGAAGAAAGTCAGACTGGTTCAAGTGGTTGGGTAAATTGGCTAGCTTCTGTGTTTTCTGTGATTTTAGGTATCCTCTTCTTTACTATCTTTCATACTACCCACGTGTGAATGCTTAATCATGTTGAATTGGGCCTAAAAAATTATAGCTTAACATTCGAAGTGATTAGAGACACCCTTAAGCCCTACAATAAATTCAAATGAGTCTAATTCAACAACTAGCTTCTGAAATAACATACCACTCACAAGTTTCAATCCTAATCTCACTGTATAAGCTTATGGAATGTCCAAATCGTCAAAGCAGGGTCTACTCCAAGTTGCAGCCGTTAAAACCCCCCATGGTCTTCAAAAACTACACCGCAAAAACCCAAAATGGCATGCTTGGAAGATGCATAACCTAAATTACGTTTAAAATTATCGGGTAGGGGGTCCCAGTAGGGTCTTCTACATTGATGCATTGATTTCCTTGTATGCAGGGCTTTAGACTCTAGATTTTGATCCTCTAATATTCAGTGGTAACAGAGGAAGCTTTTCAACCGAAGATTCTATATGTATATAATCTTTTCTTCAAAACATGCTTGGTTCCTTTCCCACTGTATACAATAGATTGTAGAAGTACCTAGTTCAATAGCTTCTAGATGAGCTGTAACACCCTAGACTTTAATCAAGGCATTACCTACTTAATTAACTGGGATTAAGGATAATCGTGGAAATTTTTTCGCTTTGACTACCTAAAACTCTGAATGCTAAAAGGTAGTACATGCAATTCACTATTAAAAGACTTTATCAAATATTACAATAAAATGCAGTGTAATATAAAATACTTTTAAGAAAACGACTCAACTCGTGATCCAGTACTCAAGGACTCGCATGCGGCAAGACCGAGCATTCTGACATGCTCTAGGCTTCTCCAACTGCTATGTACCTGAAACAACGCCCCAACATAATGAGTTTATAAAACTCAGTAATATAGGACTAACATAAAATATTTTACCGTTGTCTCAGCCATACTTGGTGTGTGAAGTATGGAAAACTCCTCTGTACACAGATACAATTACCAACAGTTTTTAAAATATTCAATCAAACACTTACCACTACCACAATAATATTTCATTAAAACATTAAAGTAATCTGACTATCTAATATGTAGCAGCTTGGGTCCCACTTAAGGGCTGCGAAGCCAGCTGCTGCCACTCCTGGTATAACAGCCTGGGTCCCACTTAAGGGCTTCCAAAAGCATTGGGTCCCACTTAAGGCCTGCCAAGCCAGCTGCTGTTATTCAGGAAAACTCTGCCCTATAGTGTAACAGCCTGGGTCCCACTTAAGGGCTACCAGCGTTGTTGGGTCCCAATTAAGGGCTACCAAGCCATCTGTTGTTACTCAGGGAACTTTACCTCTTAGTGTAACAGCCTGGGTCCCACTTAAGGGTTGTCAGCGGCGTTGGGTCCCACTTAAGGGCTACCAAGCCATCTGCTGTTACTCAGAGAACTCTCTATTACAACCAGGGATTTACCACGGGGTCTTGACCACTGGGCTTTACCACGTATTGTAGCACTATCTTATTAGAACCATTTTACAAATAATAGCACTAATACTTTCTCTCTAAGCATTTCAAACAAACTTATATTGAAATAACTTCTCTAAGGGAATCCTAAGAGCCTTTCTTAGCCCTATAAATGAGCCTAATCATGCTGTCATTTCCTTTTGTAAGAAAACTTACTCTAAAACTTAATCCAATCCATTTCCAATCGAAATAAGACTCAGAATCAAGTATCTAACATGACATAATTCATAATAAATTCATTTCATGGCAAAATCATGAACAATGTGAACGTGAACACAAGAAGGGGGTTGAATTGTGTTGAAAACTTTTTGCAAACTTTAAGTTAAAAACTCTTTTCTTTGAAAAATGTTTGGTATCGAAAGCTGAAGTAAGACCGGACGCTGGAAATAAGTTTATGAAAACTTGTCTTTCTTTGCAAGATAAAAGTAAATGTAAAGCAGTAAAGCAAGAGACACAGAGATTTATATTAGTTCACCACCAAACTGGTAGCTACGTCTAGTCCCTTTGTTCTTGAAGGATTTTCCACTGTAATCAACTAATTACAAATTTCCTTAAGAGTATTCTTCTGTCACAAACTTGATAATACTCTTAACTTCTCAAAACGACTCAGTACATTCGAGCCTTTGAGAAACTAAGCCTGTAACTAGGCAATACAACTTTCCCAAAGGATTTTTCTTTTTAATACAATCAAATAACTCTTACAGAGAGGATGAAAAGATTAAGCTCAAAACAATAACTTTCTAAAAGAAAAAATATAAGACGCTGAAGTTCAGTGCTTGGTTTCCAGAAACTTGGCACAAAACTTGATGCTCACTTGAGAATAGCTTTTTCAGAATGTAGTTTCTAGCAACCTTCTTCAATGAGAGGCTTGAGGTATTTATAGAATACCTTGAGAATCTTACCGTTGTAGATATTTCAGCTCTAAATCATTGGGTGAGGTAATTTGAAATTCTGTCTTTTTCTTCCTTTCCCGAGAATATCAGAAAAATACATATTTTCGTTATTGTACTATCTGCTTTTCACACAATTGCCTTGTACGAATTTGTCTTATTCTAAAGGTGTCACTTTTGATACCTTGTACATAGAAATGAGCGCACAAAATCAAATTCGAATTCCGTTCCAAAATAGCTGAGGTAAAAGAGCATAAATGTGACCATCACGTGCTTCATTAATAGACCAGATGCTCGCTCAAAAAATATAATGGACGCTCGCTGCAATTGAGTAACCACGTGTCACAAGATAACACTACCGGACGCTCGCTACAAACAAGACGCTGGAGTGAATGGATGCAGACACATATGGAATGTATTCAATTTCTTGTGAAATACTTCTTCTTGCTTGAGTGAGTTTATAAAGTACAAATGATTTCAATTTCTGCACACTTCAAGACTTATTAGAAGTTAAATTATTCTCTTGTAAATACTTTGTTATCATCAAAATTAATGAGGGTCTAAACTTTTCAATCGTTTAGATTCCAACAATCTCCCCCTTTTTGATGATGAAAATATCCAAGGTTGATGAACAATTTAGTTTCAAAAAAAATAATTTCAAGGGTCTCCCCCTGAGTTCAACATACTCAGATATAATCAAATATTTTTCAAGTATCAGAGCATTTTCAATTATCAGAGCATTTGTATGATTGCATAGTGCATACATGTTTCAGAGTATATTTCAAATAATCATTGAGGATCAGATACTGAGATCATTGTTTCAATATTAGAATAAAATAGTGGCAATGAATATCAATGAGTATCAGAGCAATCAATATGTTATGTATAATGAATAATGCATGTTATGTGATACTTAAGTGCATTCATCAAACCTTACTTTTACTCCCCCTTTTGTCATCCGATAAAAAGAGTGTAAAACACATCATAGTCAAAACATAAATAAATTATAAGAGAAAAAATTGAAGGTAAAAGATTTAATACCATTCAAAATAAGATCAAAAGAACAATTGTACCAAATTAACAATTACTACAAAAACATTTTTAAAATAAAGGGAAAAAGTTTTAAGGTGGAGGAGGAAGGATTTGGTTGAGTCGTTCCATGAGGAGATTCACAGTGCTTTCCAACTGATTCACTTTCTGATTTGTAGCCATGATAGTCTCATATTCAGCTCTTGACATGATGACAGGTTCATCATCTGCAGTAGGAGGAGCAGGAGCAGCTTCTGGAATTTGTTCAGCTTGTGCAATAACAGCCCTTTGAGATTCCAGCTTCTGATGTTATGCAAGCACTTCCTGTGACAATCTTAGTCTTAATTCCTTTCTTTCCTTAACCTTCTGATCCGCTGTCGCGCACGGATCAAAATAATTAAAATAAGAATGTAGTAACAAGGCAGTTAACCTTGGTCGTCTCACAAGGATCTCTAATTAACAATGACCAATAGCAAGAACACGCAAAGAACGGAATGGGGGGTTGTTTCGTGAAAACAATTTTAATTAATAACAAAAATCACTTGATAACAACAACCAATCCATCGTCACAGAACTTTCGCCGGATCTATCACGGGTTCAAAAGATTATTCTAATTCGTGTTCTAATCTTATTTGATCACAGAATTAACCAATCAAGCGGGTGATTAATCCTATACGAATTCCCTCTTGGATTAAGCATCACGAAATTCAATTGATTATAAATAAGGAACATGCGTCACAAACATATAATCAATTTAACAACCGAATTCATCAAACCTATAACTAAGCGTCATAGACCCTATTGATCTCTATTCGAACTAAACCAAAACAAGTGTTAAGTTTAATTCCAATAGTCTCAAATCAGAGAGCAAAACCGAAATTATATGATTAAGCATCAATATGTAAAACGATTTTGCAAACAGAAATTAGAAGAGATGAAGGATCAAAAGAGAAAGAAGTAGAACACAAAAACGAAATTAATATTAATAACCAACCTCAAGATCCTCTATGAAATCCTTAACCAGTGAATTGATTGAAAAGAATTAGTCTTCCATTGAAGGTTTCATCACAAAACGAAAATTAAGAAAGCAAGAAGAGGTCTCGAAATAAAACAAAGGCTGAAAATTGCCAAAAACGGCTCAAGATTCTAAACGTAATAATAATCCCCGACCTAGGACTCTAACTAACGAATTTATAATGTCTCCTAGGTTTAACCTAACTAATCAGATGTTAAGACCAAAGAGAAGGGCCCAAAAGGGTTTAATTAGCCCAATAACAACTAATTACATGAGTGAATGGTCCAAAACCCGTAGTGCAACTCGCCAGCCTCAGTAAAGTGGATTTTCGACCTTCAAAACGGTAGAACTGGGCTTCGGTGCCAACATAAGAATTGTAGCTCTGCTTCTTAGCTTTCGAACGCCACAAAGAAAACTGAAATCGGACAAGTATATCCCAAGTTATGGCCTGTAGAAGCAACATGGGTCAGGATGTAACAAAATCCGAAAATTAGCAAATAATTCCACTAAAGCCCAATCAAGACCCAAAGATATAAAACCATGTTAAAAAGTAGTTATTGGGCAAAACAAACAATTAAGAACACCAAGTGCAAAGCTATAAAAGATGCATTAAAATGCATTGATCAAATTCCCCCACACTTAAGCTTTTGCACTCCGAGCAAAACTCATGGTCAAAACAAAGCAAAGATGCATTTTCAATGAATCCCAAGGATGCATAGTGGCAAGCAAAATGCTCATTCAAGGTTTCAAGGACTCATGGCAATCATGAACAACATCTTATTGCTTTCAAAGCAAACAAGAGGATAGAATAACCAAGGAATGCATCAAAAGTGATAGAATCCTCACAGAAAAATATTTCTCTCAAACTCTCAAGTGTCTAGGCTAATGTTTACACTCAAATCACATCATAAAAGCTAGCACTACCATAGGCTTGACGAGACTCTAACATCCACACTTGAAACACATGCACACAAAGATCAAAATGACTTTATTAAGGTTATAATGGGGCTAAGGTCAAGGTGGGATAATTGAAAGGGTAACTAGACTATAAAATCAAAGAGGATAGAGGAGCAATGGAAAACACTTGCCAAATTATCATGGGGGGCAATTCAACCAAATTTAAATCCATTTTTCCATTTTCACACTTTTTTTTAACCAAATGTTGTGCCCCACTATTTTATTTTATTTTATTTATTTATTTATTTATTTTTCACTTGCCAAATTCCCAATGAAGCACAACATTAGATATTCTATCACAACCACATTCTTGAGCCCCCCACACTTATGCAATATTTATTATTAAGATAATTCCAAAACAACAAAAGCTCTTTTATCCCCTAAGATTGGGTCATATCATGGTTTTCCACTTTTAGGCTTGTAATGAGCTATATAACAAAGAATGAGATAAATAGGCTCAAATGGGCTAAACAAAGGGATAATTGCAAGGTAGGCTTATTTGGCTAGTGGCTAAAAAGAACAAAAATTGCCTAGATCATTTCAATGCATGCATGTGAACAAGAGTTTCAATAAGAGTCAACTCAAGTTCTAGAGTAACCAACAATCATGAGTGAAATCACACAAGAAAGAAAGAGAATGGCAAAGTGTATTCCATGCATTATAAGGCCCAAATCTCACCAAGGAAAATGATCTATCACAAAAGACGCACAATTTAATATTCCAATCCAACTTATCACACTAAGAATGCAAGGAAGTCATCCATATCATGCCACAAGATCTATAGTCCTAGAATAGTGAAATCACTCCCAACTCATACAAACCAAGAAATCCAATGAAAATGCATACAAAAATATTTTTATTTTTTATTATTTTTTAATAACAAAAACTCAAAACAAAAACAAAAACAAAACTACTATGCTAAAAGATCTCCCCCCACACTTAAATCACACATTGTCCTCAATGTAAGCAACAAGTATAAAATAAGAGTAAGGAGTAAGGAAAGAAAACTCCCTCTTCAAGGTGGCCTTTTCAAGTGGAGCTCTTCTATAGTCTCCTCTTCAAGTGCGGGGCTCTCATGGAAAAGCTTGAGGCGGTGTCCATTGTCTTTGAAGACTTTACTGGTGGCTTCACTTTTTATTCCCTTTGCATCATAAGGAAAAGTGCTAGTTGCAATAAAAGGGCCAATCCACTTAGATCGAAGCTTACCCGCCATGATTTTAAGGCGAGAATGGAACACATTGAAGTGTTTGATTTTCTTCTTCTTCACAACATCCTTCTTCTGCTCAATGGAGGGAAGTATCTTGGTGGATGGAGTTACATCAGAAGCTTGCAGTGTAGCAACATCATTTGTAACATTAACAGGCACAACCTTGCAATTTGTAACATCAGAATGAGTATCTTCAACTAAGTCAGCAAGTACTTCTATTTGAAAAAGAGAAGGCTCTTCCATGGGATGCTTCACAACAGCATTAAAGATGTTAAATTTAACTATGCTATCTCCAAAATCCATGAAGAGTGTTCGGCATGGACATCAATCCTGGTTCTTGCTGTTCTTAGGAATGGTCTGCCTAGGATGATAGGTGCTCTGCTGGATTGTGTCTCTCCCTCCATGTCCAGAATGTAAAAATATGCAGGAAAAATCAAGTCATTAACTTTAACAAGCACATCCTCCACAAGTCCAGCAGGGTGAGCATTGCTCCTGTTTGCCAACTGAATAACAACACTTGTACTCTGCAAGGGTCCAAGAGCCAGAGAGTTAAAGATGGATGTAGGCATCACATTAATGGAGGCACCTAAATCCAGCATGGCATTTTCAAATTTACTCTCGCCTATGGTACATGGAATAGTAAAAATTCCTAGATCCTTGCACTTTTGGGGCATCATGGGTTGCATGAGTGTAGAAACATTGCGACTCATGTTGACCTTTTCATTTCCCTTCAGCCTTCTCCTCCTTTTGTGTGTGCACAACTCTTTAAGGAACTTAGCATATCTTGGAATCTGCTTAATCGCCTCAAGGAGAGGTATATTAACTTCAACCTTCCTAAATGTGTCCAAGATTTCCTTATCTTTGTCTGCCTCATCCATCTTCTTAGTTATCGCAGCCCTTTGGGAAAAGGGAAGTGGTATAGGTTGTGCATCATCATCATCAGCAGAGGTAGGTGCAGAAGGTGGCTTATCTTTTTTTCTTCTTTGCCACTTGCATTTTCTTTGGAGGAGGTTACGGAGTGTCAACAGCTTTGCGGACACGAGAGTAATTGCACTGACATTTGCACTGACATTTGGATTTGGTACTGGCTGGGCAGGCAGTTTGTCCGACCCCTGGGAATGTATCTGATTAATGGAAGTTGCTAGCTGTCCAATTTTTGCCTCCAAATTCTGAATGGTAGAATCTGTTCGCTGCTGGAATTGGAGATTCTGGACTGCCATCTGTTTAACAAGGTCTTCCAATGAAGGTTCAGATTTCTGCTGGGCTAGTAATTAGAGGCGGAGGTTGCGGCTGGGCTGCTGTGTAGAGGCATCTCCCCATCTCAGGTTTGGATGGTTTCTCCAATTGGGGTTGTACCTGTTGGAAGACAGATCATAGTTGGGCTGGGGCCTGTCATTGAATATATTTGATGCATAGGCCTAAGGAGTATTAGCATTGTCACTCTCCTGCAATGTAGGACATGCATCTGTAGGGTGCTCTACAGAGGTGCAAATACCACAAACTCTCGCTGCCTGAGTTTTAGTTACAGCTAACTTTTCCACCAATGAAACGAGTTTATCAAGCCTGGTCTCTAAGTTCTTGTGTTCAGCAACCTGTATCTCATTGACTCCTTTTGTCAGAACCACTGAATTGTTTCTGGTAGTGAACTGCTGAGAATTAATGGACATGTTCTCAATCAGGCTTCTTGCATCTGCTGTGGTTTTATCCACAAGTGCTCCTCCGCTAGCAACATCCATGATGTTTCGGTCCATAAGCGTGACCTTCATAAAAATCTTGGATGAGCAAATTGTTCGTAAATCGATGGTGCGGCGACTTGCACACAACTTTTTGAATCTCTCCCAGTATTCATGCAAAGATTCATTCACAATCTGCCTGATGCCACATATTTCCTTTCTGATTGAAGCAGCTCTAGAGGCAGGGAAGAATTTCTCCGAAACAACTTCTTCAATTCATTCCAAATGTCACGTAACCTGGTTGAAGGTAGTACAACCAGTCCTTGGCAGTGTCTTGCAATGAGAATGGGAAAGCCCTCAGCTTGATGTGGTCTTCTGGGACACCTTGAGGTTTCATGGTGGAGTATACAATACGGAACTCCTTAAGATGTTTGTGGGGATCTTCACCTGGAAGACCATGAAACTTAGGAAGCAAATGTATTAAGCCAGATTTAAGCTCAAAAGGCACCTCAACATCAGGGCATTCAATGCATAAATCATTATAAGTGACATCAGATGCAGCAAGTTCCCTTAATGTTCTAGCAGCCATTGTATCAGAATCAAAATCAGAATCAAAATTAAAATCAAAGAGAGTATGACTAAATAAACTATAATTATCACTATCACTATCACCTATATGATCACTACCTATGTTATTACTAGTCATGCATCATAAACTAACAAATCAGAAAATACCGACAATGTCCTAATAGCTAAAACACTAAAGAAATCGAGAAACCCTATCAAATAAAATCTAAAAAATCTAAAAACAGCACCAAAAATCTCTAAAAATCAAATAAAGATTACGCTAATTTTTTTGGATTTTTTTTGAAAAAACAAAAAAATAAGAAAGTGGTCTAAACGATGGAATTTCGGATTTTTAGCCTCTACTCCCTATATCAGTCCTTGATATGGGACTTTGGATCCTTGATTTTTTCCGGATTTTCTGGCCAAATTTCGGAGCAATCCGAGCAAGTTGATCAAAAACCGATTTTTTTATTAATCAATGCCAAATCTGATGTTAAGACCTGAAACACAACCAAAAACACAAAACCAATTGTTAGAGACGTTAGTAGGGTCCTTGAATTGGCAACTATTGATCAGAGATCCCCTACACCAGCGCTAATTTGATCATTGTCACACGCGGATCAAAATAATTAAAATAAGAATGTAGTAACAAGACAGTTAACCTTGGTCGTCTCACAAGGATCTCTAATTAACAATGACCAATAGCAAGAACACGCAAAGAATGGAATGGGGGGGTTGTTTCGTGAAAACAATTTTAATTAATAACAAAAATCACTTGATAACAACAATCAATCCACTGGTCACAGGAACTTTCACTTCGGATCTATCACAGGTTCAAAAGATTATTCTAATTCGTGTTCTAATCTTGTTTGATCACAGAATTAACCAATCAAGCGGGTGATTAATCCTATACGAATTCCTACTGGATTAAGCATCACAGAATTCAATTGATTATAAATAAGGAACACGCGTCACAAACATATAATCAATTTAACAACTGAATTCATCAAACCTATAACTAAGCGTCATAGACCCTATTGATCTCTATTCGAACTAAACCAAAACAAGCGTTAAGTTTAATTCCAATAGTCTCAAATCAGAGAGCAAAACCGAAATTATATGATTAAGCATCAATATGTAAAACGATTTTACAAACAGAAATTAGAAGAGATGAAAGATCAAAAGAGAAAGAAGTAGAACACAAAAATGAAATTAATATTAATAACCAACCTCAAGATCCCCTATGAAATCCTTAACCAGTGAATTGATCGAAAAGAATTAGCCTTCCATTGAAGGTTTCATCACAAAACGAAAATTAAGAAAGCAAGAAGAGGTCTCGAAATAAAACAAAGGCTGAAAATTGCCAAAAACGGCTCAAGATTCTAAACGTAATAATAATCTTCGACCTAGGACTCTAACTAATGAATTTATAATGTCTCCTAGGTTTAACCTAACTAATCAGATGTTAAGACTAAAGAGAAGGGCCCAAAAGGGTTTAATTAGCCCAATAACAACTAATTACATGAGTGAATGGTCCAAAACCCGTAGTGTAACTTGCCAGACTCAGTAAAGTGGATTTTCGGCCTTCAAAACGGTAGAACTGGGCTTTGGTGCCAACATAAGAATTGTAGCTCTGCTTCTTAGCTTTCGAACGCCACAAAGAAAACTGAAATCGGACAAGTATAGCCCAAGTTATGGCCTGTAGAAGCGACATGGGTCAGGATGTAAAAAAATCCAAAAATTAGCAAATAATTCCACTAAAGCCCAATCAATACCCAAAGATATAAAATCATGTTAAAAAGTAGTTGTTGGGCAAAACACACAATTAAGAACACCAAGTGCAAAGCTATAAAAGATGCATTAAAATGAATTGATCAAATTCCCCCACACTTAAGATTTTGCACTCCGAGCAAAACTCATGGTCAAAACAAAGCAAAGATGCATTTCTAATGAATCCCAAGGATGCACAGTGGCAAGCAAAATACTTATTCCAGGTTTCAAGGACTCATGGCAATCATGAATAACATCTTATTACTTTCAAAGCAAACAAGAGGATAGAATAACCAAGGAATGCATCAAAAGTGATAGAATCCTCACAGAAAAATATTTCTCTCAAACTCTCAAGTGTCTAGGCTAATGTTTACACTCAAATCACATCATGAAAGCTAGCACTACCATAGGCTTGACAAGACTCTAACATCCACACTTGAAACACATGCACACAAAGATCAAAAGGTCTTTATTAAGGTTATAATGGGGCTAAGGTCAAGGTGGGATAATTGAAAGGGTAACTAGGCTATAAATCAAAGAGGATAGAGGAGCAATGGAAAACACTTGCCAATGGTTAATGGACTTTTGACTGCTATCCTTAGCAGCCATAGTCACAACACCCCTCCTAGGGTGTTGGGGCATCAACCCCTAGTAGGGGTTGGGCCACCTTACTTCCCTATTCTATACCAACTCTCTGCTTCCCCAGTCAATTGAAACGTAGCATAATCTTCTTTTCGTTCTTCCCTGCATCTCATCGCCGCAAAGATCTTTTCCATCTCTTGTATCCATTTTTCAGCACCCTCTGGATCATAGTCTCCTTTAAACTGGGGAGGGTTCCCTTTAAGAAAGGTCACCAACCCTTGATCAGTCTCATTGTTCCTTTGCGGTTGTGATGCAAGTCGAATCAATTCCGCATTTTGTTGATTTTGTTGTAACATAGCTGTAGCTAGATCCTGAAGAGTCCTAGCTTCTTGGTTTCCTTGTTCTTGCCTAGCTCTCCGAGCTCCCCATGCAGCTGGCCCAGAGTTAGTGGACTCAACAGATCCTCCATTCATGTTTCTAGTTCTCACCATGATTTCTCCTGAAAATCTGAAGTTCATTCATAAGATAAGTCTTATGAATAGTCAGCAGCAATCATCTATATCTACTCACTCAGATAAGACAATTGCTAATCGATCTCTCACTCACTTCCCTTAGAGTTGGCGTTCGGTGGGAACTCCAACTAGAATATGGATCAGACCCCATAACTCACAGTCCGGTCAGGACCGAACTGCTCTGATACCATCAATATAGCGCCCTTATTTTATATACAATTAACCCATTTTACGCGTATAGTAAAACTAATAAAACTCCAAGGTACAAGAAAGAAAACCTTTCATTATATCTATAATATACATCGGTTTGTACATAAAAAGGGTTCCTACCTCAGAACCTCCAAAAAGTAATATACAAACTTTGACAATAACCCTAAGGGTACAACTGCCCAAAAATCCCTAAGGGTACAAAAGTAACTCAAAATAGTCAAAAGTCAAACCAACATTCTACTAAACGACCTTCAACCTCTGGTCTGGTCTCGGAATCCTAATTCTAAAACAAGGTGGTAAACGGGGATCCTCTGTATGCTGATGTGTCTGACATCTATGATAAGTCCTCATGGGATTCACTCTAGATGATGAAGGAACCGTTGACTCAGACCGACGTAACCCACGAACCCCAACATTATCCCTAAACACACTATGAGAACCTGATGATGACATAGCAGCATGACAATGACACCCCGACTCTTGCCACATGCGATTGAAAGGCAACCGCTGCGTGATCCAAAAATCTCCAACAAAAGATGCCCTGGGTGATCCTAAAAGTCTGAAGAATATACTAACTAATCCTGTATATATAACGACATGATGGTTATAATCTATCTCCCAACTGTTACCGTCAATGTCGTGATAGTACACCTTAAAGTCACCCCAAACTGGTACACTCGGTTCCTGTAGCATGGACGGGTGGAAGTAGTGCGACATCTTCACTCGCAGGAGGATCTTCAGAATCTAAATAAGTAAAGTACAGAAAAGAAAACAAGCAATACACAAAACATAGGAGATAAGAACACTATACGCCAAACAAGTGGGAAAGTAATAGAATAGAATAAGTGAAGAATAGCTCACACATCTCTTTAAACAACGGTTAGGATCATCACCTAACTACCCATACCCATATAGTTTAAGTCTACATGCCTACGTGGCCACACAACTCAACTAGGGCAGAAGTAGCCCCACTTTAGCTACTTTGCTTTGATAGATTTTCAGCTACCAGACCAAGCCAGTTGTCCATCCCCCTATCCCGCTCATCATACCCCTAAGAGTGCATCTCTGCTCCCCAATGCGGCGATAGGAACAAGTGTCGGGACGGCACTCGGGATCGGCACTATGGACAGTGATGCAACAGTACCCCATCAGGATGACCAAGCTACCCAACGTCCCAGCAGGATGGTAACTAGCCATCCATCACCTGTGGACTTATCGGACCCAGACTATCCTCAAGGACCAACGTATCCTATAGCGACTGCATCGTGCCTGCACTATGGCACCTGGCCTCGCACACAACCTATGTGCACTTAACAGCTCATCACTTATCAGCTCAACTTATCAGTCTCTTATTAATATATTATTTAACCAACAATTTATTCATTCTCCCCCACATTATCAGCACAAGTATATAATAACTGAATAATAATTAAAAAGTTATACAAGAAATACTATACAGCAAACATCAGCACACAAATTAATTCTACTGTCGCTCAGGCGACATACTATTAATACGTAAACAATACACACAGTCAACACATAATTATAAGTTCCCTATCCTAGGGTTTTTCACACACAACACTACACCTATGGTTGATGGACTTTTGACTGCTATCCTTAGCAGCCATAGTCACAACACCCCTCCTAGGGTGTTAGGGCATCAACCCTTAGTAGGGCTTGGGCCACCCTACTTCCCTATTCTACACCTATCCTATTCCTACTATCCCTAGTGTATAGAGTCCAGATCTCCCCATACCTGGCTTAGAAGACCGTTGTTGCTCGCGTCCCGCGTCCCACTACTTCTCCTCCTTCTAATTCCTTCCTTGCTCCTCCAATGCCCAAGTGGAGAGCTCCACGAAATGGGGACGGGCGAGCTCTTTATATAGGAAAAAATTGACCCCATCGCGTCGCGACGGCCCCAGACACAACAAGCCATCGTATCGCGAGTTGGACACGTGTCGCGTGATCCGCGGTGCTGATCACCACCTTTCTCACCGACATTAGATCGCGTCGCGAGCATCCTCTGCCTTGCCTCCGTCGCGTTGCGATCCAGGAAAAATTAAAATAATTCATTTTTCTTTCTCTCTAAGGAAATCAGGTCCGTTTGGGCCGATTTTGGGCTTGTTTTGGGCCAACTTTTCACTCTTTTTCACTTATTAACATTAGGGTTTTCTAAATATTCTTTTTAGTCTATTTTATTTTCTTAGGATGTCACATGTTTCATCCCTGCATAGAAAATGGAAATTTCAATATTTCATCCCCATATAGAAAATCATTTTTACTATTTTATCAAATCCCAGATAAAGTGTGAACAAAAAGTAAAAATCGAAACTTTTGCTATTTTCCAGGTGTGTTTTCAATTATTGTAAAAATTGAAACTTTTACCATTTAATTGCTCGGTTATTCCTTTGTTGCTGACATTTACGTGATGTATGTATTTTTAATCCGTTCACATTTCAAAGGGAGCGATTTCTTACTTACGTTGATACAGCAGAGATGGAGCGAGAAAGAAGATGCATTTGGAGATACAGAAGAAGAAATTTTAGGGCACGTGACTTTTATAATAATAAAATAATCTGAACCGTTAATTTTAATTAAGCATAATCTGACGGTTACAATTCGTTATTCTTATTTCTCACAAAAAACAAGTGTCCTCACCAGAGTCATCTTATATATATATATATATATTAAATGCTATTATTTTTCCATCGATGGTAATTTCCTTTTTATATATGTTCTAATCAATATTTTACAATTAAAATTATAAAATATTTATGCTACTTAATAAATATTAAAACACGCACGTGCAAGGCACGCGACACTCTTTACCTAGAAAGCGTTTAATAAAGCGTACGCAAAGTAGGTAGTTTCTTCCAAAAATTGGAAATACGAGTTTTACAAAACTTCTCTTTGTTCCAAGCGGTAAATGTTATCACGTTGTCACAAGAGTCAACTTCACTTTTGCTCAAAATATATAAAATGGTAAACTTGGCTCAAAATGTAGTTACAATCATTTCCAAAATGTCACACAAGTAATAAAAGGGTTTTCAAAATCCTTAAGGCAAATCTCAACATCATAAATAAGAATCCTAATTCCGATATCACATTACCAGAGCCGTAAAACCCCAAAATATCAAAGTAACTCCAACGATATAAAACCAAAGGAAATCATAGCATAAGGGTGGGACACATATCCCTACTCCGTCCTCTTGGACAAAGCATTCAATAACTACTACTCGGCACCATCCCAGGGAACACTGCATACAAAAGCATACGAGACAGCCACGCATAAAAACAAAGGGTGAGTATGTCTCATCTTGTGTTTAATATGGTACAACAATAGCAATGGATAGAAAACACACAGTCACTAAACACAACATTATACAACTCATAATACGCCGCGACTCACATTACACGCACAACAATACAATGCTTCTCTTCCTCAACTCATGCAAGTATCACACAACACACGCTAAAGAAAACACATCACACATTTGAGCATCGCCCAAGTACCATTCTCGCCTCTCTTAGGCTAGCTGACTCAGACTCAACGATGCTAAGACACGTTGCATAAGCAAACACATCATATATCATAACATTACCTGAGTACCATTCTCACTTCTCTCAAACTAGGTGACTCAGACTCAATGGCGCTAAGTCAATACAAAACATCACATATCATGGTAACATCACATCACTTCTTGTCAGATAAACAAACATGTATCACCCAATCATCCTCAAGATCATTCCACAAGTTCCTAATGCTTGGATCACATTCCTAAGCTAGACAACCCACAAACTAAGCCATCCATCGAGATATCAATTACTCATGTCACAACTATCCCCAAATGCCTCTAAAAGAGTAACTAAAACCATATAATCTATCATTTACTCACAAACAATCAAGTAAAGGATCATCAACTTAAGCATTAACATAAAATCACACATAATAACCTATTGTGGTCCCATTTATTCCACCACTAATAGTCAACACTTTAGTTGTACAGTCCTAAGCGTGATGGGATGTGTTAAGAGTCTCACGCTGACTAGAGATATGGCCTAAGTAATGCTTATAAGGCTTGGACAAGTCTCATCTTACAAGCCAATTTTGTGAGTTTGAACTAGGCCCTAAGTCCAAATTCCGAGATAGTATCAGAGCCTATCTTAGATATGTTATTCCACTCGTAATTATCGATGCAACATATGTTCATTTCTTGGCATGAGAGGGTGTGTTGAGATCCTTGTTATTCTAGCCACAATAGTCCACACTTTAGTTGTCCAGTCCTGAGCGTGAGATGGTGTATTAAGAGTCCCACATCGACTAGAGATATAACATAAGTAGTGCTTATAAGGTTTGGACAATCCTCACCTTACAAGCCAGTTTTGTGGGGATTGAGTTAGGCCTTAAACCCAAATTCTAAGATAATCGATTGGGAGGCAAGGGGTAACTGATTAAGTGCCCTTAGCACAAGCATTACCACGGAATGACAATACTTAATCGATTATACCACTATGGCTAATCCATAACATGCCTTCAAATATCAAAAGGTGGTTCCCCACCGTTTCAAAATCAATTAATGTACCTAATTGGTTAGACCGTCCATTTCACTTATTCTTAACCTTTATTACCACCCTACCATTCCAATCTCTTTTAAGCATTGCTCATGTCAAATTCATATTCCTAATGTTTGTTGGACTAATCCACAATGTCCATCTCAAGGCATACTCTTACATCCAATCACAATCCACATCTTTCTAAACCATTAAACCATAAGACGTTCTCCCGATCCTTCAACAATCCAATTACCAAATTATATTATTTTACATATCCATACTTAAGTGTTAAACCATAATTCAAAGTCATATCCACAGCCATTATCCACTACAACAAAAATAGGCAATAAACAGCGCTTATTTTGGCCTTAAACAGCGCTTAAAAAGCGCTGCTTATTTAGCCGCTGCTGATTGTTATTCAAAAAACAGCGTTTTTGAAGCGCTGCTGAAAAGTGACAATAAACAGCGCTTCATTAAAGAAAGCGTTGTTTATTGCCTATTTTTAGTATCAATAAGCAGCACTTCTATTAAAGAAGCGTTGTTTTTCATCCTTTTTTTTTCAGCAACACAGAATGCACGTAGATGTCTTTTTTTGAGACAGTACCAGAAACAAATGAATAAACACATCCAGTACCAGATTTATCCCACTTTTTTTTTCTAGCATTTACAAAGAAACAGAATGCACGTAGATGATTTGAACCAGAAACAAGAAACAGATCCAGCATGAATCAGGCAAAAATCATACAGATCTAGAAAAAAAGAAAAATACAGATCTCAGATCAAACAAACAAAGAAACAGAACTCATAACAAACAAACAAAAATAAAAAACGAATCACAGAAAAATAGATCTCGGTGAGCTCCTGGGTTGCTCTTGCTTCTTGATCACAGAAAACTTCTTCCACTTCTTGCTCTTGCTCTTCGAGCCGCGCCGTTGCTCTCCCGACCTTACGCCGACGCCGTCGCTGCTTCCCTTCGCGTCTCTGTTCGTGGTTGCTTCTCTGTTTGCCATTCCTTTGTGCGCGTTTCTGCTTGTGTTTCTGTTCGTCATCGCGATTCGTCATCTCTGCGATTCGTCATCCCCGCGATTTGAAGTGTTTCTGTTCGTCTCTCTTCATGGTGTCGCTGCTGGAACGGGATCTGAAATGCGAATGAGGAAGAGGAGAGTGACGCGGATGAGGAGTGAGCAACAGAGTGGGAGGAAGAGCGATTTGGAGAGATAGAGCGATAGGGTTTGCGATTTGGAGAGAAAGAATCACTGGGGTTTGCGATTGGGAGAGGGAGATTGGGAAGAGAAAGAATCACTGAGATTGAGAACGTGAAGTGGAAGATCGAGTGTGATGAGGGCGCTGATATTAGGGTTAGGGTTTGCGATTGGGAAGAGAAGTGGGAGCAGAATTTTTTTTTATTTCCCTTCAGTTCTATCGAGCGAAGTGTTCACGCGGATAATTATATAGGAATAAAGACCAAAATCAGCGCTTAACAACTGTAAGCGCTGTTTATTGTTTTAGTATACCTTTAAACAACGCTTCTTTACTTAAGCGCTGTTTATTCCTTTAGTGCCAAAATCAGCGCTTCCAGCTTTAAGCGCTGTTTATTCTTTTAGTACAACTTTAAATAGCGCTTCTGTGCTTAAGCGCTGTTTATTCCTATACGCCTATAACAGCGTTTCGTGTTCTGAAACACTATTTATTAGCTAAAGTAGCGTTTTTCTTCATAAGCGCTGTTTAAAGTGGCGTTTTTTTTTAAATATTATGTTGTAGTGATCATATTCAATAGACCACTACTCATAATTTGCACCAATTCAATTGTAAAGAGTGTCTCATATAAATGAGTTCTATCATGTATCAGTCATATCCACCATTTAACATCAATTCCAATGAGCTCGTCACTTGAGCCATTAATTCATCAATATAGTTAAAACTCATAATAAGTGCATCACAACAATTCACATATTTTTCACATCGGAAATCAATTATTAACACAAGCGCTCCAGGGTACTCATAACCCTCCAATAAAAATAAAATCATCAAGCACAACAATAAAATCATCACACACGTGCTTCGGGGTGTTCACAACCTGATCAATAAAAATAAAATTATCACACACAATAATAAAATCAACATACACGTGCTTCAGGGTGTTCACAACCCATCCATGAAGAAATAATATTATCATTATAATTTACAACACATTGTTTAAGACATAAAAAGCAAAAACAAGGAAAATTGGGGCCTAGTGCAAACCCCTATACCCACAACCATCACCGTACCTATGAGCAAAATAATCTCCCCTTACCTCGACAAAAAGGATCCAAAGCACAAAAGAGAGTGAAGACCTGGCTGTAAAATGCGAAGGCTAGTGCCAAAAAAATATATTGGGAGTGAGCAAGCCCAAAACAGAATCAAAAGGAAGTAAAAAGAGTGATTGAAAAATACTTTACCGAGACGTTGAGGTTACGAAGGGTTTGACGTCGACCTTGACGTAACGGAAAACCAACTAATGGAAAACAAAGTGCTCGCCGAGGTGAACCTGAATCTACCCTTCGGTTTTGCTGACGGGGCCTGAGGTGGCCAGAAAATGCACGAAATAGTGGCGACCAAGAGAGAGAAATGACACTATTTGATCTTTCTCCAGCGAAACAACGCTGCGGCTAGTTGTGCAGTGACCGAAAATGGATTGGCAGCGAAAAATCGTGGAGGAGGTGAAGTTTAAGAGTTCGCTTAACGAGAGAGAAATCGAAGAGAGATAAAACGAGATAGAGAGTTTGACGCCACGCTGAATTTTGACAATGAAGATGGTGGAACCAGAAAACGTGTGGGGGTGCACGAAGTAAAATATGGGTGCAGACAGTAGAAAACAGGGCTGCGGCGAGAAAAACTGGGGGTGTTGCAAGTAAAAGCACTTTAAGCAGAATATAATTTCTAAAATACTAAAAATAGTTTAAGACTAATGTTTTATAAAAATAAAAAAATAAAGTAATAAAATATTACTAAAATATACTAATTACCGAGGTAAACATACACAAACTTATCATTAAAAAATACTAATACACACACATGTACACATATACTATATTAATAAGAAATTTGAGTTGTTACAAGACACAAGTTAAATAACTAGTTATCTTTGAAATAATAGTTAAAGAAATAAACAATAAGTATCTAATAAAATATTTTTATATTAATAATATAAAAATAATTGATGTTCATTTTAGAGTTTAATTTATACGCATGACAGTGTAAAAATATTTTACACATACGTTCAATGAGATGTTGTCACATCATTTAATGAGTTTAAAAATACATGACTTGTCATACTCATTAAATGACGTGGCAACACATCATTCGATGTATGTGTAAAATATTTTTACACTATCAGGGTATATAAATTAAATCCTACATTTTAAAAATAATTAAAATATAAATATAGTTCAATATAAGAGTTCAATGGAGATATATTGTGAGTGTAAATTAGTTTTACACTCACATCTAATAAAAAGTCACCATATTATTACATCAATCTATTTTATAACTACATTTTTAAAATAAGTGCAAAACATTCCTAAAGAAAAAATAACTGCAAAACAATGAGTTCTAAAGTAAAACCATGAAGTTCCGGCAAAAAAAAAAAAAAAAAAGTAATACTATGAAGCGAGTTCCTTTTTCTTTTTATAATATCAGCGATTAATAATATTGGCTTCCCTGTGTTTACGGAAATCACCCCTGACCTGATCCATGTCGGCAAGCCCTTAAACTGACAGCAACTGCTTCCGTCGACGTCCGTACAACCAGCCGGCCACCACATCTGCTACGCTGGATCCAAATTCCAAACCGAAACCAAACCTGCATTTCATTGTCCTCGGCCCTGTTCTAATTCATCTCTATTTTCAAACAGAAATATAGAACATCGTGAGAGCATCGCCCGAGCATAACATAACACCCTGCGCTCCCCTCCCGCACATTTTCATGTCCTGTTCTATAAGGGCTTTCTAGTTTTAGGTTTAATTATTGCAAGAAATTCCTTATATAAACATATATAGGGAAAGCGAGAAAAAAGATAAAGGAGAAGGAAAAGCTAAGGGTATACTTTTTTGGGGGCCAACCCATACCACCTGCCTGTGTGTCTGTGTTCTGTGATTATAGGTAAGAAATCGAGAGGGGTTGGTTGGGTAGTGGGTGTGTGCGCGCATCAGATAAAATTATGGGTTCGGAGATCAATGATCGTGCTTCTATGCCTTCCCATTCCAGACTTCTTACTTTGCCCACCATTCTGACTCTAGGCCGTGTCGCCGCTATACCTCTTCTTGTTGCCAGTGAGTTTCATTTTCTATTTTATTTTTTATAATAAGATATTTGGCTATTTCAATATGATGCAATTCATATTGTATCTTCGTAATGCCCTTTTATTTTTCTGGACATTGATTTATCTGATCTAATAATTTCTCTGATATTTTACTTAGCCTTCTACATGGATGGTTGGCGAGGAACTGCTGTTACCACGAGTATTTTCACCGTTGCAGCAGTTACAGATTGGCTTGATGGCTATATTGCTCGCAAGGTACCTAATCTTAATTATTCAAATTCTTTCTCTTCCCGTATCCTGGCAACATTTCCAATCTTCAATTTGACACATTTATGTAGTCATTAAACAGTTTTCTCTTATATACTTGCAATGCAGATGAAACTAAAATCTACATTTGGTGCTTTTTTAGATCCAGTAGCCGACAAGGTCATTCTCCTTAGCTTTTTCTTTTTAACTACAGGTTTCTCTCAGTAATATGTGAATTTAATTAGTACTGAAACTGATTGCAGCTTATGGTTGCTGCCACATTGATCTTATTATGTACTAGACCTTTGAAAGTTGCTGTGTTGGGACAAGCGCCATGGCTCTTGATTATACCTTCAATCACCATAATTGGTAGAGAGGTAATGCAATTTCAAGGCTTTTATTTATCACTTCAAAGATTTTATTCAGTGGGAACCTAGCAAGAAAATGTGATCATCCAATTAACTTATGCATTTTTAATTCTTTTATATTTTCTTGCAAATCCAATGTTATATGAACAGTGTGATCATAACTAGTGACTAGTGAGTGTGTGAATTGGGATCTCTTATGGTTGTTGCCCTCCAACTCCCATGATTTGACCATTGAGATTTGAGACTACCTGCAGCCTTGGAGGATGGAATCAATGATATTCTGTTCATGAGCATTTGTTATGAAGAAAAAGATTTGGAAAATTGATAGAAAGAAATGAAAAGAAAGAACAATTTTTTTATTGAAAGAATGAGAATAGGAGAGAAGGCTCTCCTCCAAGGATTTCCCCTTCTACAACGGAGCCATTGCTTTAGGGTATGTATGTTTCAGTTTCCATGACCCAAAATCCCGGCCAAAACTTCCGTTAGATAAAAACATCCATTGGCTAGTTTCAGGAAAAAGTGGATAAAGGTGTCTCGAGACTCTTTTTTTCTGATTTTGCGGTAAAACATATCTCTACCAAACAGGCACTTATTCAATCAATGTTTACAAATCTGAATGAACTCCCTCTCTTTGTGTCCTCCTATTTACATGCAATTCCCTTTAGCTAACCAACTATCCTATTTTTTTCATAACTACTCTAACTTTCCTTTATTCTCTATCCTAACAATACCACCCCTCAAATTCAACCTTGTCCTCAAGGTTGCAATTTGAAAGCATGGGATAAAAAAGACTTCTGTTATCAACTTGTATAGAATGAACAATTCCTTCTAATTCAATACTTTCCAAAAGCTGTCCTACTCAGGAGTGAGTAAAACTTGCTCTACATACTTTCCGATCAAGATCCTGATCAACCAATCCGATGCATAGACAACCACACAACTCATTATTCACCTGTTGCAAGAGGCGGACCTACCGCCTACCTGTAAGCTTATGCCTTGACCCCTGCCGGCTTCTAAGAAAAAAATATGAAAAGTGGTATGAAGGGTTTACAGAGATGGTACATTTGCAAAGATGAAAACTTAAAAGGAACATTTGAAATTAAAACAAACACACACAAGTTGACTTTTCAAATGTTAATTAAACACACAAACTTGCCACATCTTTGACTCTCCCTAGGTATACAGACTTGGGCCTCCGGGAGGTTAATGAGTTATGGCTCCACCCCTGACTGCTGCCATTGAAGTTGTCCACTGTAACTCATTGGGATCTTGCTTGGGAAATTATGGGGACCAAGTTTTACCCACCATTGACTAGGAGAGCTTTTGGAAAGCATTGAATTGGAAGGAACTGCTCATTCTACACAAGTTGATGACAATCATTTTTTTTATTTTTTTTTATCCCTAGCTTTCAGATTGCAACCTTGAGGACAAGGTTGAATTTGACGGAGTGGTATTGTTAGGATAAAGAATAAAGGATGGTTAGAGTAGTTAGGATTAAATGGTTAGTTAAAGGGAATTACATGTATAAATAGGAGGACACAGAGGAGATCATTCAGATTTGTAAACATTGAGCGAATAGAGCAGTGACTCTGTTGTAGAAGGGAAAAGCTAAGAGGAGTGTCTTCTCTCCTATTCTCATTCTTTCAATAAAAATTGTGTTCTTTCTTTTCATTTCTTTCTATCAATTTTCCAATTCTTTTTCTGGATTCATAACATCACTTTGTTGTTGTAGTGTGTAGAACTCGTGTTGATGTAAATCATTAATCAAAAACAACAAAAGCTATGGCTGACTTTCCAATCCTTTCTTCTATGTTAGAACAGAAGTAGATCTGAAATATTCTCGTGTTATATTATATTTTCATTTCACCATACAATGAAAGTTAATATGAGTATATGACTGTGTTTTGTGCTATAGTGTAGAATTGCAACTGATATATAGACCTCTGCCATACACGATACACCCTAAGTTTAGGATAAATTAAGATGCATGAGCATAAATTCCCCAGATTTTACCCTTATATTCTCAGGTTTTTCTGGGAGGCTGTTGTTTTTGCAGAGACAAGGGGGTAGTTTCTGAACATACAACTGACTTTGTTCAGAGCATTCTTCTGTTGAAGGTGCACTGAATTACACGTTGCCCATATCATCTGCGCAGGGTCTTTCGATTCAGTATTGTGCAATATTTGCTTGTTTGGTTGTGTTTGTGCATATTTGCTAGCATGTGTTCAAGTATACCTGTCTATCTGAAATTTCAATTTACATAGTCCTCTCTGTCCTTTTACTTTCAAGCCATCATTATAATTCAGTATTGATAGCAACTGTCTTAAATTATTTCTCATAACTTACAAAGCAGATAACCATGTCAGCACTCAGGGAATGGGCTGCTTCCCAGGGGAGTAAGGTTCTAGAGGTTTGTTTTACCTCTTATTCACTTGAATCAATTTCCTGCTTCATATATGAAATGTCAGGCTTATACAATTAAACTAAAAATATAGGCTGTTGCGGTTAATAATTTGGGGAAATGGAAAACAGCCACACAGATGACGGCATTAACCATCCTCCTTGCTACCCGTGACTGCAGGTATTTGTTTTCTATTCATTTTGAGGAAACCCTATTACTTGTTATCGAAAGTGAAGCTGTCGATCAGTCTCTATTTGACATACCTGTTTGGATTCTGTTTTTGTTTTCAGTCGTGGAGGACCTGCCATTTTGGCAGGCTGTGGTGTTGTCTTGCTTTATATCGCAGCAGGGCTTGCCATATGGTCTTTTGCAGTATATACGAGTAAAATGCGAAGGGTGTTCCTGAGGTAGCGTGTTGATGGCTCTTTGCTTTCACATATATTGACTTCTTTGATGGGTTTGGTTCTCATGAATCATAACCATTACTTCTTACATAATTAGTTTAGTCAGTGATGCCATGGAAAGGAGATGCAGTTTTCGTGACATATATTTGCAGTGTTTACTCTCTGCATTGTCTAGCTCTGCATAGCGCCATTCCTCCCATTTATGAAAATTGTATGCATAATTTTTTCCTTAGTTACCCCAGGTAAAGGAAAGGAAAAAGCAAAATGGAAAAGAAAAGATGTCAGGCAGATTATATTGGAAGAAATTAGGTTATTATTCACGGTTAAAGGATGTAGAAATGAATTCTCAGCTATGGAGCCTTTGAAAGTTCGCCACCTGAGAAAATTCACTACAGAAATATTTTTTGGTTGTAGTCGACTCTTCGGTTATTTTTGTTATATTATTTAACAGTGCTTAAGTACACCAGTTATTTTTCAATGTTTGCAGATGTCTAATATCTTGAAATTTATGCACCCGACTTATCATTCATAATTTGATTTGAATTTGAATTTGAATAAACTTGAGCTGCAAAGTCGTCTGATTTAAGTGATGAAATAGCAATCTTATAACAATTAGTTGTATTTTAAATTTGAATTTTATTTGTTTGTAGGAGTGGCTAGAGTAATTGATCCGTCCCATGCATGAGGTAATTGACGTCAGTAAAATAGAGACACTTATTGATGTGAAAAATAAGTTATTATATTGAATAGAGTTTACTGATTGTAGATATAAACGGTTAGAATTATAGGAGTTAAACGTAATTATATAGATTAATAGTGAACAGAATTTTTGTGTAAAATGTTGAATGTAACTTGTGTTTTCTCGTAAAATGTTCGTTTCAAAATGTGTTTTCACTGTCTTAATATTTTATATACTATACTAAAAAAGTGAGGTTTTCTTAGATGAAAAATGTTTTTGTTATTCTATTAAAATTTGCATATATAGTAAATAAAATAATAGCGTTCTTTTATTTAAAATTTGCATCTATCATGTTTTATTTTTTTTGACTAAATTATACTTTTAGTCCCTTGTTTTTAATTTAGGTTTCATTTTAGTTCCTCTTTTATTTTTTTGTTTCGAATTGATCTTTTATATTGTAAAGTTATATCAATATGGTTCCTTTTTTTTGTTTTAAAATGGTCCATTATTTTATAAAAGTTATACCAATGTGGTCATTTCCGTACCACAATTTGAACGGAAAAGACCACATTGGTATAACTTTGGAAAATAAGGGACTATTTTGAAACAAAAAAAGAGGGACCAAATTGAAATTTAAAATAAAGATAAGGGACTAAAAAGTATAGTTTAGCCTATTTTTTTATGAAGAGGAAAAAGGAACACCAAAACAAAACAACCAAAATTGAACTAAGCCTCGATTCTTTCAATCCCCATTGTATCAGCTAAAAGGGAAGAAGAGATAGCAGGGGGACAACTATGCCACACTTTAAAGCTGTGATCCATGCTTGATCTGAATTTTGCTAACCAGTTAGCGCAAGTGTTGCCTTCTTGAAGTGAACAGTGGAATGTCAGGTTCCAAGCCAAAGAAGATATAGAGTTGATATAATCAATAATAGGAGCATAAGGATGAGTGGTATGTACTCCCTCTTCAATCAACTTCAAAGCAGTCTTGGAATCAGACTCACACATCACAGTTCTGAAGCCTTCATTTGAAGCCAACTTTAAACCTTAAGCAATAGCTTGAAGTTCAGCATTCAAGTTGGTAGTGATATCACAACAGCTAGAGAAACCAATAAGCCAAACCCAATTTGCATTTCTGATCAACCCTTCATAATCGCTACGCCTCGGGTTCCCAAAAGAGCTACCATCAACATTCAACTTAACACAAGTCTCCTGAGGCGCATGCCAACTGACTAATCGAGGCTCACTGAATCTACTATTCAACTCTTTTAACTGATAATATATGACATTGTTAAATACATCTACACGATAATGATGCTCAGCTGTCACAGAATCCTTTTGACGAAGAGACCGAATTATATCAGAGAAAAAAGCACTCATATCAGGAATTTGAATAACTTGGCTATCACAAAAATATCTGACATTTTTCAGTAGTGCATCCCCAGCCAAAGTCTCTTAGATTTTGAATTAGTGTTTTTGTGCTAGAAACCAAGCGCATAACATTCAAAATGTCTTGAGATTTTTGTTGCAAAGCTTGACAAAGTTTATCAGTAAGTCACATAACTTCTTTCATCACATGTAGAATAAAAACAAAATCAAATGAGATCAATGCTTTAAGGGCATAAGTAGCATCACCTCGCTGAGCATAAGTAGATCCTTTAATAGCCAAATCTTCAAGAACTGAAGTAGTTGCATTATACATGCGTAAAAGGTTGTATATTGAATTGAAATGGGAACTCCATCTAGTATCTCCAGGTTCCTGTAATGTGCTAATTTGATTAGCTCCTCTTCTTGTCTCAATCTCATCATTTGCAACCGAACATTCCAGTAGCATAAGCAACCTGTCACTCATCATTGCGTTTATAAGAAGAAAACACAACACTGACAATCATATTCAAGTTTTGGAAAAAAAAACATCATGTACGTCAGCTACTTCTTTAGCTAAAGCAATAAGAACAAGTTGTAACTGATGAGCTAAACAATGTACATAATATGCATAAGGACATTCTCGAAGAATCAAAGCTTGTAAACCATTCCACTCTCCATGCATATTACTAGCTCCATCATATCGTTGGCCCCGAAGATTTTGAATGTCGAGATTATGATGAGATAATATTGAACAAATCCCTTGCTTAAGAGTGGATTGTTACCAAGTGACTTCAAACACAAGAGGGGGGTGAATTGTGATAGCGGTGCTTATATAAAAAATTACAGATAAATTACTGAATTAAAAAAAAACTTGAAAGAAATAAATTGCGAAACGATAAATAACTTGAAGAATAAATTGCAGGAATTAAATTGCAATAAATAAATGACAGAAAATAAATGATCGAAAAATAAATAAAGAACAAAAATAAATAAAGTGCTTGAATGATAAAGAGACAGAGAGCAAAGAAGAGCACGCAAAGAAATTATACGTGTTCGCCACCAAACACCCCTGTGGCCTACGCCCCGTCTCCCAAAGCAAAGCACTATAGGATTTTCACTAAATCACTAGCTTTTAAATCAGGTTCACTAGAAACCTTTACAACTCTATACCAGAGCAATACGTTCAAGAGATATCACCTCTCTATGAACACCTTGGGATTCCTACCCAAAAAGAAATGATTTTTACAAATAAAATGAGATGAGAAAGATACACTCAATAGTGCAGATATAACAAATTGAAGCTCAAATAATACAACTCAAATTATGTAGAATAAAAAAGCTCTCAAAAAATTGTGCTCAAATAAGTGTGAGTGATGGAGAATATTTTGACAGAGTTTCAGCATAAAAATTAAGCACTAGCGTTGTGTTTTTTTTTAAACAATGCTCATGGTGCAGTGCTTTTATAGGCACTGAGAGGAGTGCCACATTTAAGAGGATTTGTCCGTTGCAGCATTAAAGGGATTTGTCCGTTGCAGCATTAAAAGGGATTTGTCCGCTAAAAGATTAAAAATTGAAACACGGATACGGAAATGATTCTCGGACACACTTGGTGTCCGACATCGATTTCCAAACGACCTCTCCCCAACTCGGCATACTATCTCCCAAATTCGGCATACAATCTCCCCAGCATACGACCTCTCCACACAAATCGACATACGACCTCTCCACACACCAAAGATACCGACCTCTCCACACGGCCGACGCGACCTCGGCTCGATGACGCGACCTCCCCATTCGGCCGCGACCTCACTCGGCACGCGACTTCCCCATTACCAAGACGCGACCTCACCGCACGCGACTTCCCACACGGCACGGAGAATATTTTCCAAAGAAAACTTGAAATATTTTCCAAACAATATTTTGAGTACAACTTAAGAATTTTTCAAAATACTTTGTGCCTAAAAATAATTTAGAAAAAATTATCATAAAATCAATTTTAGAATAAAATCATTTTGTGAGTGTGTGATTTTATTTTAATTGAGAGCTTTTTATTACTACTTACAAATAGTCTTAATAAAAATAAATAAATACCCAAAACCCAAAGACTTGAGAAACTATCATTCTTGATACGCGTCTTGGTATTCTTTTCCACTTTTTGCACGGTTGACTATTTGCAAAACTCCCTTTTACCAATCATCAAAACCATCCTGTCAAGGCATGTATTCACAGACTCCCCCTTTTTGATGATGACAAACATCTCATGGAGGGAATTTAGTAAAATATAATCATGATATGGCAATGAGATATAAGCATGGTTTTTCAATAAAAGATATCAGAGTTTAAGCACAATATTTAGAAAAACTCCCCCTCACAATATTTAGAAAAAAAGATATCAGAAAAACTCCCCCTCACAATATGCATAAAATAAACCACTCCCCCTGAATCATATAACTCTCCCCCTTTTGGCAACATCAAAAAGCGGAAAAGATAAAGGGAAAGGCATGTAAAACGATGCATATACGTGTAACTAGATGGCGAAAAATAATTAAAATAGAGTATCAAGGGTTCAATGAAGCATAAGAAATCCTTGGTAAAAAAATTATTCAGGAGATAGCAAAAATAAAGCACTAGGATAAGAGTTACTAGTCCTCGCTCAACTCATTCTCATCATCAATTGTTTCCTCATCTTCACCGATATTAAGCGCATAATTGTTTGCGATTAACATAACTCGCACAAACTTTTATTTTAACGATTACAGAAGGACGGTTGCATTTCTCCACTTTTAGTCTTGGTAATCTAACTCGCATAAAAATGTTAGCACACTCCAACGCCAAGTTAGAACTTATTCATAATAAAATGCACTCACACGCAGTCATTCAATGCATGATTGATCTAAAATTCCTAACTCGGTTCTTATAAAAAGAAGTTTTCTTTAGGCAAAGGTTTAGTAAAAATATCTGCGAGTTGTTTAGATGTTTCCACAAACTCAATCACACAATCTCCTTTTTGAACATGATCTCTAATAAATGGTGCCTAATTTCTATGTGTTTGGTCCGGAGTGATAAACCGGATTTTTCGTGAGGTTTATGGCACTAGTATTGTCGCACTTAATTGGAACAGCTTTCAGATTGATTCCATAATCATTCAACCGTTGTTTCATCCAAATGATCTGCGGCACAACAACTACCCGCCAGAACGTGATTCCGCTTCAAAGAAGGGACAAAGCCACACCGCTTGTTTCTTACTATGCCATGAAACCAAGGCATTCCCAAGTAAGTGACATGTCCCACTAGTGCTTTTTCGTCCATTTTGCAACCCGCAAAATCAATCCGAGTACCCAATAAGTGTGCAACAAGACCTTTGGGGTACCATAAACCCATAGTTCAGGTGCGGTGAGATATCTCATGATGCTTTACCGCTAAGAGATGTGATTCCTTAGGATTTGCTTGAAAACGTGCACATATACAAACACTAGACATAATATCCGGACGACTTGCAGTGAGATAGAGAAGAGATCCTATCATACCTCGATACTTACTTACTTCGACCGACTTACCACCTTCATCTTTGTCACGATAGCATGATGTGCTCATTGGAGTTGAGATTTCTTTGGCGTTGCTCATTCCAAATCTTTTAAGCAACTCCTTGCAATATTTGGATTGATTTATAAAAATTCCTTCTGTTGTTTGTTTGATTTGAAGACCAAGGAAGTAGTTGAGCTCTCCCATCATGGACATTTCAAACTCACTTTGCATGATTTTGGAAAAATCTTCACACAAGGACTCATTAGTAGCACCAAAGATGATATCGCTAACATAAATTTGAACAAGTAAAATGTCATGATTTTTGTGTTTAATGAAAAGAGGGGGAGCAACTTTTCCTCGTTCAAAAACGTTTGCAAGTAAATATTTGCTCAACCTCTCGTACTAAGCTCTCAAGCTTGTTTTAAACCATATAAAGCCTTTTTGAATTTGAAAACATGATTTGGAAATTCAAAATTTTCAAAAGCGGGAGGTTGATCAACATATACTTCTTCTTGAATAAAGCCATTAAGAAATGCACTTTTAACATCCATTTGAAAAAGTTTGAAATCCATGATGCATGCAAATGCGAGAAGCATGCGAATAGCTTCTAATCTAGCCACGGGTGCATAGGTTTCATCGAAATCTATGCCCTCTTGTTGGTTATAGCCTTTTGCAACAAGTCTAGCTTTATTTCTAACAATGATACCGTTTTCATCAAGCTTGTTGCGAAAGACCCATTTGGTCCCAATGACTAGGTGATCTTTAGGCCTAGTGGACAAGTTCCCAAACATCATTTCTCTCAAATAGATTTAATTCCTCTTGCATAGCAAGGGTCCAATGCTCATCAAAGATGGCTTCATTGACGCCATTTGGTACAATTTGAGAGACAAAGGCCATATGATGACATGCATGATTAAGAGAGTTTCGAGTCGTTACCCCTTTGAGATATCACCTATTATGTTGTCAAGAGGATGGTTCTTTGAGACTCTCCATTCCTTTGGAAGATTTGAGTGAGAGAGTTCTTGAGAGGGTTGAGGCAAGGACTCTTGATCCTCCTTTGAACTTTTGATCTCTCTTGTTCCTCTAAATAGGTATCTCCTAACACTTCGCAAGATCATCAACACTTTCTTCATCAAGATTTGGGGTTAGATTCATCAAAAGAAACATGCAGATTCTTCAACAAAAAAGCACGTTTATTAAAAATTCAAAGGCTTTACTAGAAGTGGAATATCCAAGAAATAAACCTTCATCGCCTTTAGCATCAAATTTACCAAGGTTATCTTTACCGTTATTTAGAACAAAGCACTTACATCCAAATACGTGAAGGTGGGAAATGTTGGGCTTCCTTCCTTGTAAATTTCATAGATGCTTGTTTTAGAATAGGTCTTATGAGGACTCTATTCATTACATAACATGCGGTGCTTACTGCTCGCCCAGAATACTTAGGAAGGTTGGTCTCATTGAGCATCGTCCTCGCAAGCTCTTCAAGAGACCGATTTTTCCTTTCCACCACTCCATTCTCACTGTGGTGTTCTAGGTGCGGAAAAAATTATGCTCAATTCCATTTTCAAGACAAAAGGCCTCAAATGCCTCATTTTAGAATTCCCACCGTGATCACTTCGGATGGATACTATGTTCATTCCTTTTTCATTTTGGATAACTTTAGCAAGTTTACGAAAGGCAGAAAAGCGCTATTTTTATGAGAAAGAAATAGAGTCCATGTATAGCGAGAATAGTCATCCACAATAACAAGGGCATAGTAATTTCCACCAAGGCTTTTAGTTCTAGATGGTCCAAATAAGTCCATGTGTAAAAGTTGTAAAGGCCGGTTTGTGGAAACAATATTTTTTGATTTGAAAGAGGCCTTTACTTGTTTTCCTTTGACAGCATCACATAATTTATCTTTTTCAAAACGAAGCTTTGGTAAGCCAATTACTAAGTCCTTTTGAACCAACTTATTAAGATGATCCATGTGAATATGAGCCATTCTCCTATGCCATAGCCAAGATTCATCCTCTTTACTAATAAGACAACATGCATCATTTGAAGGTATTCTATCTAAATCAACCATGTAGATATTTCCAATTCTAGGTCCAATAAGAACAACATTTTCAGTTCTGAGTTCATAACCATGCATTTTGAAGAATCAAAACCACTTTGTTCCCTTTATCACAAAGTTGACTAATACTTAGCAAATTGTGCTTCAAGCCATCCATATACAAAACATTTTCAATAGTGGGATTAGGACTCTTACCAATGGAACCAATCCCAAGAATTTTACCTTTGTTGTTGGCACCATACCGGACATAACCACTATTCTTAGGTACCAATGAGGAGAACTTGCTTTTGTCTCCTGTCATGTGCTTTGAACAGCCGCTATCAAGATACCAATTTAAGTCCTTGGCTTTCAAGCACACCTACAACAACAGATTAATTTTTAACCTTTGGTACCCAAACTAAGTTGGGTCCAGATGAGTTAGTTTTTGGCAAAGTACCCTTTGGAATCCATATCTTTTGCCAACCACATTCTTGTTCTTTCTAATATTGCAAATGGAGGCAGTGTGACCATTTCTACCACAGTGAAAGCATTTAATGAAAGGGCTGCTTGAAGTGTTGTTGTGATTGACAAATTTAAAGGATTTTTCATGCGTTTGTGGATTATAACCCAAACCGGCTTTTCCAAAAGTACCCCTTTGTTTTCCCAATAGAATGTTTAAGTTATCCCTTCCCATGGTAAATTTGGCAAGGGTGTTTTCCAAATCTTCAATCTTGTTTTTCAAAACATTGCATTCATCACACTTGAAAGTATCAATCTTTTGGTTTTCACAAAAGGTGCAAGTAGAAACTTCAGTCACAACAATTTGTTTTTCCTTAAAAACTTCCATCTCTTGGTTTAAGAAAATAATTTTAGATTCAAGAGAATAGATGGTTTTCTTAGAAGAAGAAATAATTTTTCGAAGTCTAGTCGTTTCATTATTTAATTCTTCACAAGCAATAAGTTTCATCATAAGTTAAGGGAGATTCGAGTTCAAGAGCATTTACCTCATCCTCCTCGTGTTTTGCCATGAGACATAAGTTGGCCTCCTCATTTTCTGATTCATCAGACGAGTCCATATCATTGTCATCCCAGGCAATGTAGGCTCTTCTTCCTTTTGATTCCTTTTGTGGTCTTCTATCAAATTTTTCGCTTTTCTTCGACCATGAGGGCAATCGGGTTTTATATGTCCCTTTTGACCACACTTGTAGCAAGTTGGATTAAAAGAAGTTCCTTCCTCATTTTTCTTTGAGGATTTTGTACCTTGCCTGTTCTCCCCTTTTGCCTCATGAACCTTTTGAACCTTCAACCATCGGACTTATGTCTTCCTCATTCTCATCCGCACTATCATTGTTGTCGATTCCTCTTTTTCATTTACGATTGCTTTGAGAGCAATTCCTTTCTTTTTCTTATCACTTTTTCACTCTCATGAGTCGATTTAGTTCAAGTTCATGTTCCTGCAATTTTCCAAACAAGGTTGCCAATGATATAGTAGATAAATCTCTAGATTCAGATATAGCAGTAACCTTGGATTGCCAGTTTCTATTTAAACATCTAAGAACTTTATTAATTAAATCTTCATTATCAAGACTTTCCCAAGAGCTCGAGATGGTTTATTATATGGATGAACCTTTTTTGCATATCTTCTATGTTTTCACTTGGTTTCATCCTAAATAACTCATACTCATGGGTTAATGTGTTCATTCAAGCCCTCTTGACCTCGGTAGTACCTTCATGGGTCAATAGAAGGGTGTCCCACATTTCTTTAGCGCCTTGCAATTTGAGACCCTATAGAACTCATCGTAGCTTAAAGCGTAGTGATGATGTTCTTAGCTTTCAAATTGTATTGGACCTTTTCTTATCATCTTCGGTCCAAAGTGATCTTGGTTTGTCTACCACCGCATCATTAATTGATTGAGTGGGGACAAATGGACCATTTTCCACAAAGATCCCAAATATCAAGATCAACACCCTCAAGAAAGATTTGCATTCTATCCTTCCAATAACCATACCCTCACCATTGAAAAATGGGGTCCTGTTTCATGGAAGTTCCTCGTTATTGTTTGAAGTCATTCTCTTGAGACAGTTAAGTCCTTTATACAAGAGTCTAGCTCGATGCCACTTGTTACCAAGTGACTTCAAACACAAGAGGGGGTGAATTGTGATAGCGGTGCTTATATAAAAATTACAGATAAATTCTTGAATTAAAAAAACTTGAAAGAAATAAATTATAAACGATAAATAACTTGAAGAATAAATAGCAGGAATTAAATTGCAATAAATAAATGACAGAAAATAAATGACCGAAAAATAAATAAAGAACAAAAATAAATAAAGTGCTTGAATGATAAAGAGACAGAGAGCAAAGAAGAGCACGCAGAAATTATACAGTGTTCGCCACCAAACACCCCCGTGGCCTACGCCTCCGTCCCCAAAGCAAAGCACTATGGGATTTTCACTAAATCACTAGCTTTTAAATCAGTTCAACTAGAAACCTTTACAACTCTATACCAGAGCAATACGTTCAAGAGATATCACCTCTCTATGAACACCTTGGGATTCCTACCCAAAAAGAAATGATTTTTACAAATAAAATGAGATGACAAAGATACACTCAATAGTGCAGATATAACAAATTGAAGCTCAAATAATACAACTCAAATTATGTAGAAAAAAAACTCTCAAAAAATTGTGCTCAAATAAGTGTGAGTGATGGAGAATATTTTGACAGAGTTTCAGCATAAAAATTAAGCACTAGCGTTGTGTTTTTCAAACAATGCTCATGGTGCAGTGCTTTTATACGACCGAGAGGAGCGTCACATTTAAGAGGATTTGTCCGTTCAAAGATTAGAGGGATTTGTCCGTTTTAGCATTAAAAGGGATTTGTCCGTTGCAGCATTAAAAAATTGAAACACGGATACAGAAATGATTCTCGGACACACTTGGTGTCCGACATCGTATTTCCAAACGACCTCTCCCCAGCTCGGCATACGATCTCCCCAGCTCGGCATACAATCTCCCCAGCTCGGCATACGACCTCTCCACACAGCTCGACATACGACCTCTCCACACAGCTCGGCATACGACCTCTCCACAGCTCGGCATACGACCTCTCCACGACTCGACGCGACCCACTCTAAGACGCGACCTTCCCACACTCGCGACGCGACCTCACCGACGCGACTTCCCCACATTTCGCACGAGAATATTTTCCAAAGAAAACTTGAAATATTTTCCAAACAATATTTTGAGTACAACTTAAGAATTTTTCAAAATACTTTGTGCCTAAAAATAATTTAGAAAAAATTATCATAAAATCAATTTTAGAATAAAATCATTTTGTGAGTGTGTGATTTTATTTTAATTGAGAGCTTTTTATTACTACTTACAAATAGTCTTAATAAAAATAAATAAATACCCAAAACCCAAAGACTTGAGAAACTATCATTCTTGATACGCGTCTTGGTATTCTTTTCCACTTTTTGCACGGTTGACTATTTGCAAAACTCCCTTTTGTCAATCATCAAAACCATCATGTCAAGGCATGTATTCACATGGATGCTATAGTATCTTGCACATGTATAATATCCAAGAAATGCTCCTTAACATATCCATTTTTATCAACAAATCTAATAACAAAAGCCATTTGTTCTCTTTTAGATTCATCACAAGCTTCATCAACAGTCAAACAAAATTTTGCATAACCAATATCTTCTCTAATTTCATTTTGCACCTTCCCAGCAAATACATGTAAAATTTCATTTTGAATAGTTGGTGAAGTGTGTCTTGCTTTTTGAGGGACATTTTCTAAGACAACTTCATCTACTTCTTTATTATAGGACGCCAAAAGCTTTATCATTTCAAGAAAATTACCTCGGTTTCTAGATCCCAAATTTTCATCATGTCCTCTAAAAATACAAGCTTGAAATGTTAACTATTTAACAACATCCACAGAGGTTTAAAGTCGCAACCGCTTACTCAAAATTTGTTGCAAAGTTTGCTTGCACAGAACTTTATCAATATGACAAGAATGGTTATTAAAATCTTCTTAGCATCTAAGAGCAACATTATGAGATGAATTAGGATTCTTTCCCATATGAGACAAAAATGCACAACCTTTTCATTATTCACTTTTCTGCAATTTCTAAATCCTTTTGAAGTGAATGGACTTGATTTTTTAGAAAATAAATACCATTGAAAGCAAAAGACAACATCTTCTTCTGGTGAGTACTCTAACCAAGGAAAAGCTCTAAACCAATGAGCTTAAAATCGACGAGGATGATCTAATTGACCAGAAAGTGGATACACATCCATTATAAATTGATATGGTCGGAACTTTATATATGTCCTACGAATTTCATCTTGTTGATTAACACAATAATTCCAAATTTGTGGATGTTTTCCGGGATCCCTAATCAAATTATCAATATTGACTCTTTCTTGGACAGATTACTCTATGGCTGACCCTATTGGTTGTTCAACTTTATTAACCATTTCAACATTAGTATCTAAGTTTGGAGTTGGTGGTTGAGGCAAAACTTGTGCTTCTTCATTATCTCTCTCTTTTTTTCTCTTAAAAAACGAGTCAATAGTTTTTTCCTATGCATCTTTCGACCTAAAAGAAAGACATCAATATAAAATCATAGAAATTGACAACAATAAGTTCCAAATAAATTTAGGGAAAAAGAAATTTTGTATATAATATTTTCAATATTTTTTTGACTGAAATATAATATTTTCAATTTAAAGTAATAAATGTATGTTTATTCATTTATATAATATTTTCAATTTAAAGTAATAAATGTACGGTAAAATAGTAGTACACCACTCACCTTTTCTTCCTAACAAACTTTTTAATATGAGAAAGAAGCCACAAATTGTTGTAATATTTGCTCACTGAAAGTGGCTGCAATATTTTTAAAAAAAATAAAAAACATTGAGTTATATCAACTCAAATAAAATAAAGGCAATAATAATATTAACTCAATAGTTTATATCAAAAAAATATTAACTCAATAGTAACCGATGTCAACTAATAATATAATAACTAGTAACTGTAAGACATGGAAACAAGGAAAAAAAATTAAGAGTTTGTTATTCACTCCTTGTTTGTCCCACTCTGGTTTTGTTTGTCCTTGAAAGTTGAATCGAAAGTTGAATCGAGGGAAATATTTATTCTTGTTTGTTTGTCCTTTTGAAAGTTGAATCGATAAAAACAATAAATAGTTGAGAGCTTATTATTCTGAAACTTAAAAAGTATGGGTTTATTATTCAATATCATACCTCAACAAAGAAAAAACAATGAAGATTCAAGAGTTTATTATTCAGAATATAGTAAATCAATAATAACGCCTTTTGACTGGTTGAATTAGAGCAGAAGAGAAGGACCAAGAGATAGAGACGTGAAACTGTCAAACTGCGCAGGAACTCTAAGACGGTGAGGATGAGCAGCGAATGAGGGGGGACAACAATGTGTTAGGGTTCTTTTTGATATTTTGGGTAGAAAGTAGGTTTTTTTCTCTTCATATTTTGGGTCATCCAAGCTGCTTGGAAATGGAAAAGCTTGGCAACTCTTACTCTGGAATTTGTTACAGCTAACTAATAAATGATTATGATTCGAGTCATGTTGAGGCAAGAATTCCACAAGAGCATTTGGAAAAGCCAATTGCCATTCCACATCCGCCACTGCCCGATCAAGCCTTTTCCGCACATGCCCTACAAGTTGAATATTTTTATACGAAAGGTAAACAAACCTCCTGTAACGTGCAGATCCAACAAATTACAATTTACCGTCATATCAGCTAAAAGACAAGCCCGAGCATCATTGAATTGACCACCTGAGACTTACACCGCCTCTCAGACGAGCCAAATAATCCCAAAGCTTACAATGGTAGCATATACCGGAGAAACATAAATTGAGCAGCAAAACCACAAGTCATTTCTTCTTTGCTATCATGTTTTATTTACATTTGCTTCTATGATTTAGATATTATTGTGCCTTCATATGAATTTAGATTGAAAATTGAAATAATTTAAAGTAATAGTCATATTCAATATGCAAAATATTAATAACACCATATTTATAGTATGATGACCCATGCATGTACAATATTAAATTAACATATTTGTTGGATTATTTTTTCTATATATGTGTGTATGCGAGCATGTGTTTAGAATTGAATATAAATTAACAATACAGAGAATAACAATGAGATAATAATAATTATGTTAAAAAAATGAGATAATAATAATTAATACATAATAATTTTTAAAGTATATTCACCAAAATTTGATGGCTCGTGCAACAAATGGTTTACAGTAAAAATATATAAATTTTACATTAAAAATTTATATTAATGTGAAGTTTCTATTTAAATACTTATCCTAGGTATTTTAAATATTAATTTTTTTATGTAAAATGTTCAACTACTTATAATAAATTTTTACTTTGTCATTTAATTATTAATAGATTTTTATGTAGATATTGATATGTTTTTTCATGTAAAATGTTCAACTACTTAGAATATTCATCTTTGGGTGGTATATTGTTAATCTTTTTTTTTGATAACGTGGTATATTGGTAATCTTAGTTTATCATATTTTTAATTATAAAATAAAATTCAAATTCACTCAGACTAAAAATTTTTCAATAACTTAATTAGGTGAGAAGAAAATAAATAAGAATAGAACAATAGTTTTTCTAAATTTGTCAACTTTTTAAATATAATTTTTCAGAAAAATGAAAAACAAATATATGAATTTAATTTCATTTTTAATCATGTAATCAGATCTAAATTTATTAAGTGACCATGTTCCCCCTCATCTTAAGAGTCTGTTTGGTTGGGGGTTTTGGAGGGGAGGGAAGAGATTATTTTAAATTATGTTTGTTTGGTTCAATTTTTTTAAGGGGAGGGGAGCAAAATCCCTCGTAACCCAATTTTTGCTTCCCTCCCAAAATGGGGGTTTTGGAGGGGAGGGGAGGAGAGATTAAATAATTTAAAATAAAATTACTTAAATATCCTTATATACAATATAATATAAAAAGCTATAAAGATATACTAGTAAATTAATCTCTTCCCTCCATTAAAATTCTTCTCCTCCCCTCCTGAACCAAACATGCAAAGTCTCCCATCCCCTCCCCTCCCCTCCTCTCAACCAAACACAAAATCAAATTAAATCTCTCCCTTCCCTTCCCCTTCCCCTTCCCTCCCCTCCATTAAAATCCCTCCCTCCTCTCCCCTCATTTGAACTAAACAGACCCTAAGCTTTTAGTCGAAGATTGTTTTGAGAGCGCCTTGCATGCTCTTTTCAGTTAGTTGAATTTGCTTTTCATTAATTTCTTTTACCCTTTGCATTATAAAAGTTATATATAAAAAAAACTCAAATTCGCTTAGATAAAAGAAAAGTTTCATAAAATTAAAGACATGAAAAGATAATAAATAAGAAACAATTATATTAATACTTAATTTATTAATCCACAAAGGTAAATTCTTACACACCCTTGTGTTTTCATGGGTATGATACCCAAGTGAGGTGGACGAACACATTTATCCTAAGTGTATCTTACTTGTCATGCCATTAAAATAATGGTAACCGTTTTTTACTTTTCTATATTATACACTTGACTCTTTTTTGAATTGCAGATGAATCCTTAATCATTATTATTTAGCATTCCTTTCAAACTAGTTTGCATTATTTATTCATTAATTAGTGTTTACGGCTAACCTAACAGTGCCTCCACCTCCACCCACTACAAAAAAAATCAGTTTTTAGTGATCGATTTTTCGGTCGCTAAACCTCTAAAATCGGTCGCTAATCGAATTAGCGACCGATTTAGAGACCAACAAAAATCAGTAGCTAAAACACTGGTCGCTAATTTTAGCGACCGATTTAGAGACCGATTTTAGAGACTGATTTAGCGACCGATTTTAGAGACCGATTTAGCAACTGATTTTAGAGACCGATTTAGAGACCGAATTTGACTAATTTGATTTTATATTTTTATAAACCGGTCTCTAAATCGGTTTCTAAAATCAGTCGCTAAATCGGTCTTTGTAATCGGTCGCTAATTTATGTTTAGCTTAAAAAAAATTTAAACTTTCAAAAATCTATTTTTCAACACATTTTATCAGATTCCTTAAACTTTATCACCTTTTTTATAATCAAATAAATTTTATTAAAGGCCAAACCCTAGATATAACTTTATTTGAATAAAAATAAAATAAAATTCATCACCATGTAAGATGTTACAATACATCAGTAATTTCATTCAAACTGAACTATTACAAAACAATATAACAATAATTTCATTCAAACTGAACTATTACAAAAAATAGTACAATGTCAACATGAGAACCTTGCACACTAGTGTGTTTGGTTACGTGTCTTGTCCTCAGGTTTCACTACTCCTTCCCAATGCATTCCTTAGCCTGGTTGCATGCAAAAGTATGTCTTCCGGATCCATATTCGTCACACATATCACTCGCTGGTTTGTGTTCTCTGCTTTTCACAGGAACAAGTGAGCACTAAAATCTAACTGTAAAAACCCTTCAGATGGGAATGCTGACCACAAATCATTTCAGTGAGACAGTGACCACCTCTAATTGAGGATTCTTCTCCTTAAACGCTGGCAAATGCGACTCCATAAATGCCCTATCAAATATCAAATATTTAAAACTAAAGTAAGAATCCCCTGTTCAAAGGAGGATAAAATATGAAGAAACAAAAATATACTGATTCATTACATTATCATTTCAAGCCTTTAGTACAAGGTACAATGCAAAGGCAAGCAGAAGACGCATTGTGATTATCAACGAGTAGAGTGGTTTTAAAACTTCTCTCTAACTTGATTGTTAAAAGGTTATAATTTGAAATGACATTAAACAAAATTAGTTCAGTACAAAAAGGTTGAAGGACATTCATAGAATTATCCCTGCTGAAGAAAAAAGGTTGAAGCTCAATACAAAGTTCAATTATGCTATGCTATCATCCAGACTGCTAGACTTTAGAAACAAGTAGAGTGAAGGCAACAAATGCAAAGACTAAATTTTACTGGAATTCAAATTCAAATTTAATCAAATACAGGCAAATCAATATGACTATGTATTCCAAAAGGCATAAATCTGATTGAAACCTTATTGATATTAAAAGATACCAGTAACAGACCCGTGTATACGCACGGGTTTCGCGGTAATGAGACTATAATTGATAATCTACAACACCTAGTTCTTGATATAATTCTCTAAGTATTGGAATGTAAATATATCATGATTGACATATCCAATTATAATTTAAAGGAATCAATGAATTTAATCACTACCAATATTTGTATGCAATGTGGAGTGCCAATTAGGCTCTACATATATATTATCCAACACTGAGCATATAGCACATCCAACAAAAGTTTAGCAAAATAATTTTCAATTCAATAAATGAAAAATATTATGTAATATAGCAGAAGTTTGAATTATTCTTTATCACTATTGTACTCAAATAACAGTGCATTCTTTGAAATTTAATGCCTTTCACCAATGTATTTTCATCACTATAACACTGAAATGTTTGATAACTAATCAAACTGAAAGGCAAAGCATGGTGTACATATTCCAACCAATGGAACAAATATTAGCGATTTAGAATTCTTTGTATATCATACACTGAATTTCTATTGCAAGATTTGGCACTGTCAGAATCTGAGCTGTCTCGGTTGGACTGGCAAGATACAATGCAGCATCTTATAGCAACAATGGGAGTCAAGCCCCTACATCATAAAGTTACATGGGTTAAAGGAATTAAGACTCATGATGGGAACATAAGAACATGTGCAATTTCCCTAAAGTGTCCAACACAGTGATTTTAGGAGCACAAAAAATAGCAAAGAAAACAAAAAATAGTTCAGGAATTTGAAACTAACTCTCGGTTAGCAATAACACACATAAATATAACACACATAAATAGTCATAGGATAAAGAGTCAACACTTTGATTCAAAGTTTTATAGAAAGAAAACAATCCTCCTCAGATCATGCACCAAACAACAAAAAAAGAAAACTAAAAACAGTAATACCAAAGATGAACACCAAAATTTACACCTCTTTCTGACCATTTTCATCTCTATCAGAGAACCAGAGTCAAACTTAGCAATACAAACCTTACCTATTGCTCCTGAGAAGCCTTAGGGTGAACACCCCCAATTCTGAAATTGAACTCGAGCCATCCTCCATGGAAATGGGTTCTTCGGCTTCCATTTTCATCTCTATCACCAGGTTGACACATGCAAGGTCCTCTTTGATTCTGGAGTTCCCTTCTTCCTTATTTGTTCTTTGCCCTAGCCTCCATGGATGCTTGGATAGAAGCTTTAAACTTCATCTCCTTTCTTCAATCTCTTGAATTTGGGACTGATTGTTCCTTCTTCTTCACCAAATTGAGACATGCAAGGCTTTCCTCTTCACCTTCTTCTTCCATTTGATCTTTGCCTCTCCCAAGCTCTCAGTCTCTCGATCACTCTCGGCCTCAACCTCTCTCTCTCACTCTCGGCCTCCACCTCTCTCCCTCACTCTCGGCCTCCACCTCTCTCCCTCGATCCCTGACCCTCCTTCTCTGCCTCGGTCTTCTCTCTCTCGGCCCTGAGTAAGGCGCAGTGGTCTTGCGCCGTGTCACTGCGCGGCCACCACCCTCCTCTTCTCCATCGATCGCGAGCTTCTTCCTTCTTTCTCTCGGTCTCTCTTCCCTTCTCTCTCTTGGTCCCCTTCTGCTCTTCCTTCCTCCCAAATCGACCACCGCTGGTGTGCCTTCAGGCCGCCGCGCCGTGGCCTCCTTCCTCTTCCTTCTCCATCGCTCGACCTCTCTCTTTCTCTTCCTCTCCTCTTCTCTTTTCTTCTTCCCTTTCTTTTGTTTTTCTTTTCTTCTTTCGTTTGTGTTGCGGCTGCTGCTCATCGAGTGAAGGAGGGAGTATTAGGGTTTAGTGAGGGTACAAAGGTGGGACTAAGTGAGTCACGGTATAGTATGGTGAGGCACTTATGTGTGTTCTACTAAAATGAGACATTTTTTTTTCAGGGAATTAAAATGAGACTTATAAGTCCTATTTAAAAACTCGTTGATCCTTAAATTAATATTAAGTAATTTTACTCCCAGTTTAAGACACCTAAGTTGTGACAGCTTGGAGATCGTAAATCCTTAAAAAATTTAAAATCAATCAAACACACAAATATTTTCTAGAAGAATTACGTGACTTTTGAGTCCTCATTTCACCGGAGGATACGTAGGAGCGGGTCAATCCCGTCAAGTTAAATTAAATTTTTTCTAATTTAGTTTCTTTAATTTTTTTTATGTTCATTTTTGTACTTAATATTACTTTTATTTAATTTTGAGTTGAAACAAATATTTTTTTTGAACGAGAATGAGTGAGTGAGGGTTTAATAAAATAAACTTAAGTTTTAGCACCCAAAAAAAAAAAACTTAAGTTTAGCGACCGATATTTCGGTCGTTAAATATCGGTCTCTAAATCGGTCGCTAAAGCTAGAAAATAATTTTTAAATTTTTTCAATGCAAATAAAAATCCGATTTAGAGACTGATATTTCGGTCGCTAATTATCGGTCTCTAAATTGGTCGCTAAAGATAGAAAATAATTTTTAAATTTTTTAATGCGAATAAAAATCCGATTTAGAGACCGATATTTCGGTCGCTAATTATCGGTCTCTAAATCGGTCGCTAATTTATTATTTGCGACCGATTTGGCGACCAAACATTTTTTATCAATAACTCGAAGAATTCGGTCTCTAAATCGGTCGCTATTGCGACCAATTTTTTTCGGTCTCTAAATCGGTCGCTAAATAGCTAATTTCTAGTAGTGACCGTAAAGATACTGACTTGCCAAGTAACTAATTAATCATGGTGTATGCTAAACAATGACAGCAGTGACATTCTGGATTTTTCTTCTCGTGAATTGTTGTTGTTATTGGTGGTACCAAATCGTGTAACTCATTGGAATCTTGTTTACAAGACTTACGTTGGTACCAAATCGCATATAACGTAATGATAATAGAAATTTGTGGCTTTCAAAAGTTCTACTATTTCGATCCGAAAAATCTCTCAACTTGTTGAACGATTTTAAAAATTTCTAAAGGGGTTCTCTTAATTAATGATCCAGAAAAAAATTACTGAAAATGGTTGTATTTCATCAACCGAATAGCCAGAACGTGCCGGGTCTATTCGTGGGTCGGTTGAGACTCGTTTTACAGAGTCAGGCGAAGAAGATGAGTTATTTTTTTTAAGATAACATTGTTTAGTTATATTAACCGCTAGTTTTCCAACCATTGCATAAGTTGTATGGAGGTGTAATGGTTAAATCGCATGCGCATGCGCATGGTTTGCGGCTCGAATCCATGATATGGCATTTTCAACATTATTTTTGCGCCCGAAAGGGCAATAACGAAGCGAAAAAAAGACGATCAAGACTCGAACCTAGGTTATAACACTATCCAATACACAACTTATTTTTTTTTTTTTGGTACATGAAGATCCAATACACAACTTAACCACTACGCCATGAGTACGTATATTATATATTTGCTAACATATGGCCTTGTTTATAAGCTTGTAGCACATATATGCTTATATCATGAGAACCTACAAACAATTAATTGTTTAGATGTATTTTTACATAAGTACTTATAAAATTTTATAATTTAAAAAAGACCAATTAAATCCAAAATTTTATGAATGTTAACTTATTAAGGTTAATCATATTTATTAAATTATATTTAGAAATTTTTGAATTGAAAAAACAACAAATCAAAATACTTAAAATATAACTAATTTACTAAAATTATGGAAGTAGTTAATATAATATGTGTGTGTATATTTGTGTGTGTGTGTGTATATATATATATATAAAGGAAAAAATAAGGCCCCATATCTATGAACCATTCCTCCTCCTTGTCCTCAAGAAGATTCGCCCTGATCCAATAATGCCCACTCTCGCTTAGGAGCATGTGCCATTTATTTAAGGGTCCAAAAACTTTGTTTTTCCGTTTCAAAATTACTACCTTAAATTATAGTTATAGTTGAACGTGGCAAAACACAAGAAAGGGGGGGTTTGAATTGGGTTTTTAAAAACTTTTTCGCAAATACAAATGTTTATGAAAAATAACTATTGAATAAACTGTGCAAGGAATAAAGAGTAGAGAGAAGAAAGAGACACATAGATTTATACTAGTTCACTATCACCTGATAGCTACGTCTAGTCCCTTCACTCACTTGAAGGATTTCTCCACTATAATCAACCGATTACACTTGAGAGTATATTTACATGGCTGGCTATACTCACAACTTCTTAGAAACGACTTCGATGCAGTTGAGCCTCTAAGGTATACCTCCACTACTGGGCTAAGTACAGATTCAAATAAGAGTTTTTGAAACAATATAGAGATAACTCTCTTCAGAGAGAATTTACAATGAAAATACTTTTAGCACAAAATAACTTTCTTAAAAGAAAGAATAAAGCAAGAAGTGCCTTGTTCAACGATCTCGTAGACTTGGATGAATTCTTGATTGCTCACCGTCTCTTGATTGGGTAGTGTTTGAGAAGATAGATGTTGATGCTCTCACTACTCGAGAAAAATATTCAAGTTGCTAGCTTGCATAACCGTGTTGAAAATCGTTTGTAAAAACTCAATACTTGTCTTACTTCAGTGTATGAGGTAGGATATATAGCTAGGGTTGAAAAAGTGCCGTTGTAAGTGCCGATGTGACACAACGTCTCTTTTTGTCCGAAGTCAAAGCTTCAGATCCTGGAACTTTGGCTTTTGCAGGTTACGTCGCTTTCAAGACGAAAAGCATTCTGAGTATTATATGCAATGTCAGTAACTTTGTCCTTAGTGAGCTTTTCAAAAAATAGACACTTCAAGCACAAGTTTCCTTGATGATTTTATCCTTTGACATTCTTCTTGTCCTCGTATAACAATGTACTTCAATTTCACTATCAGAGCTCTTTGTTCAAAGACTTCACTATTCACCAGAATCAAGTATTCTTCAATACAGAGTTGAGAGGGCTATCACATAGCAGATTCTTGTTGAGGCACAATAAGTCTTCATAGAGTGCACTAAGTAGAATCTGTTGTATTGTTGACTTGCACCAGAGAGTTGACCAACCAGATTGTGACTATGCTCTAACAGAGCGTTGACCATCACAAGAGCGTTGACCAAACAGATTCGGAGTCTTCGAAAGAGCAGGTAACCAACAGAGCCAGAGTGTTGACTAACATCAGAATGTTGACTAACTCCAGAGCGTTGACCAACCAGATTCTATGTGCCAAGAAACAGAGCCAGAGCCGGACTTTGATGAGTGAACTTCAAGATTTCACTAAGTCTTCTGAAGCAAATTTTTCTGAGTATAAATACTTTCTGCACACTTATAACCATGTTAGAGAATAAATTGTTCTCTTAATCTTTTGTTATCATCAAAACAATTAAGGGTTATTGTTTACAATCCACTTGATTCCAACAATCTCCCTTTTGATGATGACAAATACATATATTGATGAACAATTTTTCTTTATATAAAAATATTTATTCAGATGATTTGAGGCTCCTGAATTAAGCATATATAAATATTTCTAAGTGTAACAGAGCATGAGATATTACAAGATATAAGTTTCAGAGCATACAGAATATATTAATCGAACACATAATGTATGCATGATGACACTTGGTTGATACACTAGGTTCATCAATTGCTTTATACTCTCTATATTCTTCTCCCCTTTTGTCATCGACAAAAGGTTAAGACAGAAATAAAGAACATCACAAATCAAACAAAGATAAAGAAAGATAAAGAGAAAACTTCAAGTGTCATAAATAAATTTTATTAGAAATAAAAGCAGTGAACAAAAACAAACTCAAAGCAAATCTATCAAAAGGAGAAAACTAAAAGGTAAAAAAATCCTAAGGTTTTCTAGGGTTGCTCCATCCTCTCCAAAATTTGCCGCAGCAGAGTAGTCATCAAATCTTGCTTCTTTTCTCGAGGGTTCCGGCCTTTGATCGATAGATTCCATAAATCTTGATCACTGCTGTTTTCTTCAACCACCTATCAAAAACTTCTTTTGGCACAACTACAGATTATTTGTCATGTGAAGCCGATCCAGTAGATGCAACCATAGCATTGTGTGCGGTGGTGGAGTTACGAGGTTCTCTTGGAGGAGTAGGAGGACGAGGAGGAGGTGCGAGGTTACGGTTCCCAAACAACGGTGACCTCTTCTCTTGGAGGAACTCTCCATGTCCGAGCGAGATGCCATCTCCTGTTTCTTTCTTCTTGCTCTTGCCTGTGCTTGTCAAACTAAGTGTTCCACAGACACCCGCCTCATACTGATCTTCTTCAGCAAGATCATTGATTGCTTCATCAAATCTGTCGTCTCCAAGGAAACCCCAGAAACGAGATTCCCTGAATCTTTCAGCTTTGAAGTACTCAATGCTACCAATTAAATTGGGAAGAATGTTGGGCACATTTCTTGGTTCTCGAAGACCAGGCTCAGAGGGTCCAGGAGGTGCAGTAAGGAGAAGTGGCAGAGGCTCAGCAGAGAGATCATCAGCATCATCCCCCAGATGTTCTGCAACAGATTCTGGTTCTTCTTGGAGAGGAGAATTTGGAGGAGAGAACAGTTGAGACATGAAGGGTACCATTATGGGAAGTCTGAAAGAGGAGTCGGGGAGAGGTTTCAAAATGCGAAGAGGTTGAGCTTCACACACAACCATATTGCAGTTCAAGAGATGAAGACTCTTGAACCCTGGACTCAGTTCAGGTTCCTCGAGAAATGGGCTCGATCTCACAGGGTATGTTGAGGTCTGGTCGTTGGTGAGGGGGTGAAGCAGGTCTAGGTGGAGAAGCTGGTTTGGGTGGTGATTTAGGTGGTGAAGGTGTTTGGGTTTGTAGAGGAGATGATGGAGGTGTAGTTTCAGGTTGAGGTATAGTGGAGTTTGGGGGTAAAGAGGCTAAGGTTCAATATAGGAATTTGAACCTGTGGTTGAGGTCTTTGTCTAGTCCTCAAGGGAGCAACATCATCTTCATCAGATGAAGAGGAGTCTGAGGGTAAAGTGGGCAAGGGCTTTTTGGTAGGTATAGATGGTTGTTTTTGTTGTGGTGTGGGTTTTGAGTAGGTGTTGGTTTAGGTGCGTAAGCAGATTGGGGTGTTGGATTAATGGGTCGAGATGGAGGAGTTCAACAACAGTAGAAGCGGCGAGAACAGGAACCCAGTTGATAAGTAGTATCATATAAATCAACTACCTTATCAAGTACCTTCATCCTTTTTGCAGCAGGGGCATCTCCAAGCTTGTGTATCCTTGTCAAGGGTGGTTTCGGCGAGATCAATGAGGCGGGCTCAGCAGGAATAGCCACTCGAGGGTCAGAGGTAGGAGCACGAACTGGGGGTGCAAAGGTCTCACGCTGGACAAGGCCTGCAGCCAAGCTTGCTTCATGATACAGTCGTGTTTCCTCCATCCTTTCCCTTATCATTTGATCAATCTCCATTTTCTTCTCTTCTTGTTCCTCTGTAAGCGTAGAGGGCATGCATGCAGGTTTTACTGGGAGAGTGAGCTGAGGGGGTTCTGAGGCAATGTGAATGCCTGTGCTTCGAGTGACCCTTCTGGTTGGTCCAGTAGAGACACCAGAGTCCACCACAATCTTCTTCCCCTTCTTCACAACTTTCTTCCTTGCTCCTTCTTCACCTCAGAATTGCAGCAATAGCCTTCTTGGAAAGGAGTCCCATTCTCCTTAGATTGTTTGAAGAGAGAATAGGAATCACCATCGTTTTCAGGGCAAGCCCTGCTTCCAAGGTGTTGAGACTTTGAAGAAGATTTATAAGCCCTTGATTCTCCATGATTGCTGACAACAGCTTTCCATAAGGGATATTCATATATTTCCCTTTTCTGGAGTACATTAAGTCTCTTCGCAGATGTTCAAAAATTATCTGTGGAAGGTTGATCTTGGCTTTGAGTTCATAATTCCACATTATGAACTTGTGGGTACTGCTGACAGTATCCACAGAGCCAGATTTTGGCACCAAGCAATTCATGATGATTCTGAAAAGTGCTCGAAATATGTTCTTCATGTCCACTGCCTTGGTCCCTCCGGGCTTCTCATAGATGGTTTCATTTACGACATCCCAGCCACCAGCATCCTTTTCCCAACCAGCGGTTTCAACCGCTCCATCATTAGGGCAATGGGTGATTTCAGCAATTAGGTCCTGAGTGACCACAATGCGCCTGCCTTGAACATGACTCAGAATGGTCTTATCTTTACTCCAAGCATAAGTCCAGAACTCCTTCACTAGATTCTCATAGACTGAGTTGTTCATGTAGAAGAAATCCATTATCCCCATGTCAATGAAGTCTGCTTGGAAGTCGTATCCTTCATTTGCCATATCCTCAAACCTTACTTCGTGTTCCACCAACACCTTGAGGTCAGAGGGTTGAAGATTTTCCAGCGTTACCCTACGCTCTTCTTGAGAACTTGAACTTTCGGTGGTTGTTGTGGAGCGACCATTTTGAAATCGGAGAAACACAGTGCGAAGATGAAAGGGGTTTAGGGTTGAGAAAAGTGTAGACTTCTTTTGAGAGATAGAGTGGGTAGTGGGTGATGTGAGTGAGTGAGTGAGTGAGTTATAAACGTGTTCGAGAAGATTAAGCGTTATGCGCCAGATTTGAAATGAATTTTGAACAAATATTTGTCTTTTTCAAAGCGTGTAGTCACAAAATTAAAGAGCGCGATAAAATTGTCATTTCGGTAAAAGCAATTATGACTCGGTAAAAGCAAATGTCAATCACTAACGCATCAACCAGCCTCGAGAGAGACACGTGTACTTAAGATTCCAGGAGACACTATGTAATGATTATACGAGCGATTAATGAAAAGAATATAACGAGATAAGATAATCAATGATTTAACTACGACATAGCCAACACACTCAAGCGAGTCAACAAGTCAAACACATCAAACAGAGTCAACTTTATTCAAGCAGAGTCAACATAGTCAAACAGAGTCAACTATATTCAAAGCGAGAATCAACTTAGTCAAACAGAGTCAACTAAATTCAAAGCGAGTCAACTTAGTCAAACAGAGTCAACTATATTCAAAGCGAGTCAACTTAGTCAAGCAGAGTCAACTATATTCAAACAAAGTCAACTTGTCAAAGCGAGTCATCTATATTCAGATCAAACACATATTCCTTTATAAGAAGGAAATTCAAGTTCTTTCTTATAAAGTTGAATCTATCTTCAGCAAGGGGTTTTGTAAAGATATCTGCCCATTGATGGTCAGTATCAATAAATTTAATTTCAAGAATCCTTTTCTGAACATAGTCTCTAATAAAATGATGTTTAATTTCAATATGTTTGGCTCGAGAATGCAAAATAGGGTTTTTAGTCAAGCATATAGCAGAAGTATTATCACAGTATATAGGGATTTTACTCTCTTTAATCTGATAGTCCTCAAGTTGATACTTCATCCAAAGTAGTTGTGAGCTACAACTTGCAACAGATATGTACTCAGCTTCTGCTGTTGATAGTGCAATTGTGCTTTGTCTTTTGCTGGACCAAGAGACAAGATTTGCTCCAAGAAATTGGCAGCCACCACTTGTGCTTTTCCTTTCAATTCTGTCTCCAGCAAAGTCAGCATCACAGAAACCTACTAACTTGTAATCATCTGAGTTCTTATAAAGCAAAGCAAGATTAGTAGTTCCTTTAAGATATCTAAATATCCTTTTAACCGCAGTTAAGTGAGATTCTCTAGGATCAGATTGAAATCTTGCACATAAGCACACACTAAACATAATATCAGGCCTTGAGGCTGTAAGATAGAGGAGTGAACCAATCATACCTCTATATACCTTTTGGTCTACCTTTTTACTTGATTCATCTTTGCCAAGAGCACATGTTGGATGCATTGGTGTGCTCATAGGTTTGGTTTCCTCTAGCTTAAACTTCTTCAGCAGTTCTTTCACATACTTAGTCTGATGGATATAAGTTCCATCTTGACATTGTTTTATTTGAATGCCAAGGAAGAATTTTAGTTCTCCCATCATACTCATCTCAAATTCATTCTGCATAAGCTTAGAGAATTCTTTGCAAAGAGACTCATTAGTAGCACCAAAGATAATATCATCTACATAAATTTGAACTACAATGAAATGCTTTTTAGATGATTTTCTAAAGAGGGTTGTATCCACCTGTCCTCTTTCAAAACCATTTGACATTAAAAAGGAACTCAATCTGTCATACCAGGCTCTTGGAGCTTGTTTAAGACCATAAAGTGCCTTTTTAAGTTTGAAAACATGTTCAGGAACCTCAGTATCTTCAAAACCAGGTGGTTGTTTCACAAACACTTCCTCATTTATGAAACCATTTAAAAATGCACTTTTTACATCCATTTGGTACAAAGTAATGCCATGATGTGCAGCATAAGATAGTAATATTCTAATAGCTTCAAGTCTAGCTACAGGAGCAAAGGTTTCGATAATCAATACCTTCCTCTTGTGAGTAACCTTGTGCAACAAGTCTAGCCTTGTTCCTTACCACTTTGCCATATTCATCAAGTTTGTTTCAAAACCCACTTGGTTCCAATGGCTAACTTGTCCTCTGGAGGAGGCACAAGCTTCCACACATCGTTCCTTTGAAATTGATTTAGCTCTTCTTGCATAGCAATGATCCAACCATCATCGAAGGGCTTCATCAATTGTTTTTGGCTCTATCTCGCAGAGTAAGGCCAGGTCAAAGTGTTCTCTCGGAGAGGATCTTGTTCGACTTTATCACTAGGTTCACCAATGATTTGGTCCTTTGGGTGATGGGGTTTGAACTTCCACCGATATGATTATTTCCTTATCACCAGAATCAGCACGGAGACTTCACCAGAGATCACACGTAAACATCACCAGAGTCGACACTTAACTCTTGTTTCCTTGTTTATCTGTAAATCTGCAAAAACTTCATCTAGCTCGACGTATCATTGTCGGGCTTTTTATCATCAAATCTTACATGCATAGATTCATCAACAACTAATGTTTCTTTGTTGTATATTACGTATGCTTTAGAGCGTTGAATATCCCAAAAGATAGCTCTATGTGATTTAGAGTCAAATTTTCCTAGACTGTCCTTTTGTATTGAGAACAAAGCGATACACCCAAATTGATGAAAATATGAAATATTGGGTTTTCTTCCTTTCCACAATTCATAAGGAGTCTTATTCAAGATAGGTCTAATATAGATTCTATTTTGAATGTAACATGCAATGTTTACCGCTTACGCCTAAAAGTGCTTAGCAATATTTGTTTCGTGAATCATGGTTCGCCATTTCTTGCAAAGATCTATTTTTCCTTTCTACAACACCATTTTGTTGTGGTGTTCTAGGGATGAAAAGTTATGAAAAATACCATTTTCTTCACGAAGTTTTGAAAGGATTCATTTTCAAATTCACCACCATGATCACTTCTAATAGTAGTAATACAAAAACCTTTTTCATTTTGCACTTGTTTGCGAATCACGAAAACAACGTAAAGACTCATCCTTGTGGGTTAAGAATTTTACCCATGTCCATCTAGTATAGTCATCGACAATGACTAGACCATATTTCTTTCCGCAGAGAGGCGCTCTGGTTGGTCCAAATAAATCTAAATGTAAAAGCTCGAGGGCCTTGAGGTGGAAACAATATTTTTGGAATTAAAAGAAGATTTCGTTTGTTTCCCTTTTTGACATGCTTCACAAAGAGCATCAGATTTGTACTTGAGATTTGGTAAGCCTTTAACAAGTCCTTTCTTGTTAAGCTTTGAGATTAACCTTAAGCTAGCATGACCAAGTCTCTTGTGCCAGATCCATTGCTCTTCATCAATTGACAAAAAGCATTTTACATTTTGATCAGCCAACTCAGAAAGTTTGATTTTATAAATATTGTTCTTTCTCTTTGCTCTAAAGAAAATGGATCCGTCCTTTTGCTTTTGGCTATACATTCATTATTGTTAAAGGCAACATCATAACCACTATCGCATAATTGACTTATACTCGATGAAGTTATGGTTCAGCCACAACCAATAAAACATTATCAATAGAGGTAGAAATTTCTCACCAATTCTTCCACAACCAATGATTTTACCTTTTTGGTTTCCTCCAAAACCAACATTTCCACCTTCTTTAAGTTGAAGATCTTGGAAAATACGCCTTTCTCCGTCATGTGTCGTGAGCACCTTTGTCTAAGAACCAGGTGGTGTCTTAACTCTGTTGCTAAGCAAATCATAACATAGACAATCTTGTCCTTAGGTACCCAAATTTTTGGGTCCTCTTTGTTAGTTCTAGAAGGAGACTTGTCCTTCTCATTTTTCAGTTCATAACATGCATTTCTAATGTGTCCCTTACGATTGCGAAAGTACAAAGCAAGCAGTCACTATGATTATTAGTATCCTTGGTTTCCAAATGTATATTTTGAAAGGTGGGTTCTTACGGTTTTGTAACCAAGACCCTTTTTACCATTTTGGCTTACTCCCCAAATCATAGATGCTTGTTTACTACGTGTGACACATTCAGCAAGAAATTTTGAAATCCTCTTCATATTTTGAAGAGTTGCATTCTCTTGATTCCTTCTTTGCTGGGCTGTTACTCACTAATCGGTGGTTTTCGCTTTGAGTTTTTCATTCTCCTCGATGAGTATTTGAAATTGTTTTTGAAGATTTGAAAATCTCTTTTTCAAGGATTTATACTCATTGTTGAGTTTGGAAGACTCGTCTAACGATTCATCAAAGGCTAATTGAATATTAGAAGAAATGTTAGAATTTACCTCTTCTTGTTCTTTTTCTTCCTTTATCGACTCTATATTGGCCATAAGAGCCATGTTGGCACATTCTTCATCATCATCATCAGATGATGACTCGAAATCATCCCATGTAGCCATGAGACTCTTCTTCTTCTTACCCTTAAAGCCACCTTTCCTTGATTTCTCAAGTTGTGGACATTCGACTTGTAGTGGCCAGGTTTCTTGCATTCATAGCAAGTGACTTGGCTTTGTCCTTGAAGTCCTTCTTTTCTTTTGAGTCGTGTTTTTCCCTTGAGTCCTTCTTAGGGAACTTTCTTCTAAACCTTCCTTTGCTTTTCATCATGCGTTGAATCTTCCTTGATATTAAGGAAATTTCATCGTCAGTATCTTCACTACTCTCTTCAGATGAATCTTTGTCAGTGTCAAGTTCGGCTTGGAGAGCTTTAGAAGTAGATGCCTTGTGTGATGATTTTAAAGCAATGGTCTTAGTTTTCTTGGGAGGTTCTTCTTCATCAAGCTCAAGCTCGTGAGCTCTTAGTGAACTCAAAAGATCTTCAAGTCGTAATTCATTCAAGTCCTTGGCTTCTTGAATAGCCGTGACTTTGGGTCTCCATCTCTTTGGCAGACTTCTCAAGATTTTCTTAACATGGTCAGCAGTAGTATAGCTTTTCTTGAGAACCTTCAAGCCATGAACTAATGTTTGAAATCTTCCAAGCATAATTTCGATGCTTTCATCCTCTTCCATTTTGAAGAGTTCATATTGTCTAACCAAGATATTAGCCTTGGTTTCTTGTACTTGGGAAGTACCCTCATAGGCTAAAGCCAGTGAGTCCCAAATTTCTTTGGCAGTGCTGTTATTACCACATTTCTCAAACTCTTTTTCAGAGATAGCACATACAAGAAAGTATCTTGCTTTTTGGTGCAAGGTATATTCCTTTTTATGATCATCAGTCCAAGACTCCCTAGGAATAGGATTTCTTTTGGAGTCAACTGGTTCTGTGTACTGTTTTCGAACCATATCCCAAAGTTCAAACTGTTGAGATTCGAAAAAGTTTTTCACTTTATCTTTCCAGTCATAGTTAGATCCAGTGAACAAAGGGGACGATTAACGTGACCACCGGTTCGTTGCTTGCCATAGGAAAGTATAGGATCTTTTCCTCTCACATCGTTAAGTGCTCAACCAAGAGGCCGAGCTCGATACCAATTAAGCGTGGCAAAACACAAGAAAGGGGTTTGAATTGGGTTTTAAAAACTTTTTCGCAAATACAAATGTTTATGAAAAATAACTATTGAATAAAGCGTGCAAGGAATAAAGAGTAGAGAGAAGAAGAGACACAGAGATTTATACTAGTTCACTATCACCCGATAGCTACGTCTAGTCCCTTCACTCACTTGAAGGATTTCTCCACTATAATCAACCGATTACACTTGAGAGTATATTTACGCTTGTTGGCTATACTCACAACTTCTTAGAATGACTCGATGCAGTTGAGCCTCTAAGGTATACAACCCTTCTTGGGCTAAGTCTGATTCAAATAAGAGTTTTGAAACAATATAGAGATAACTCTCTTGAGAGAATTTACAATGAAAATACTTTTAGCACAAAATAACTTTCTTAAAGAAAGAATAAAGCGATAAGTGCCTTGTTCAACGATCTCGAGAGACTTGGATGAATTCTTGATTGCTCCTTTGTCTCTTGATTGGGTAGTGTTTGAGAAGATAGATGTTGATGCTCTCACTACTCGTAAAAATATTCAAGTTGCTAGCTTGCGTACAAACCGTGTTGAAAATCGTTTGTAAAAACTCAATACTTGTCTTACTTGATGTATGAGGTAGGATATATAGCTAGGGTTGAAAAAGTGCCGTTGTAAGTGCCGATGTGACACAACGTCTCTTTTTGTCCGAAGTCAAAGCTTCAGATCCTGGAACTTTGGCTTTTGCAGGTTACGTCGCTTTCAAGACGAAAAGCATTCTGAGTATTATACGCAATGTCAGTAACTTTGTCCTTAGTGAGCTTTTCAAAAAATAGACACTTCAAGCACAAGTTTCCTTGATGATTTTATCCTTTGACATTCTTCTTGTCCTCGTATAACAATGTACTTCAATTTCACTATCAGAGCTTTTGGCTATACATTCATTATTGTTAAAGGCAACATCATAACCACTATCGCATAATTGACTTATACTCAGTAAGTTATGGTTCAGGCCGTCAACCAATAAAACATTATCAATAGAGGGTAGAAATTTCTCACCAATTCTTCCACAACCAATGATTTTACCTTTTTGGTTTCCTCCAAAACCAACATTTCCACCTTCTTTAAGTTGAAGATCTTGGAAAATACGCCTTTCTCCCGTCATGTGTCGTGAGCACCCACTGTCTAAGAACCAGGACTGGTGTCTTAACTCTGTTGCTAAGCAAATCTGTAACATAGACAATCTTGTCCTTAGGTACCCAAATTTTTTTGGGTCCTCTTTTGTTAGTTCTAGAAGGAGACTTGTCCTTCTCATTTTTCAGTTCATAACATGCATTTCTAATGTGTCCCTTCTGATTGCAGAAAGTACAAAGCAAACAGTCACTATGATTATTAGTATCCTTGGTTTCCAAATGTATATTTTGAAAGGTGGGTTCTTCTGGTTTGTAACCAAGACCCTTTTTACCATTTTGGCTTACTCCCCAAATCATAGATGCTTGTTTACTACGTGTGACACATTCAGCAAGAAATTTTTGAAATCCTCTTCATATTTTGAAGAGTTGCATTCTCTTGATTCCTTCTTCTTTGGGCTGTTACTCACTTGTCGGTGGTTTTCAGTTTTGAGTTTTTCATTCTCCTCAGTGAGTATTTGAAATTGTTTTTGAAGATTTGAAAATCTCTTTTTCAAGGATTTATACTCATTGTTGAGTTTGGAAGACTTGTCTAACAGTTCATCAAACGCTAATTGAATTTTAGAAGAAATGTTAGAATTTCCCTCTTCTTGTTCTTTTTCTTCACTGTCTGACTCTATATTGGCCATAAGAGCCATGTTGGCCTGTTCTTCATCATCATCAGATGATGATGACTGAAATCATCTCATGTAGCCATCAGACTCTTCTTCTTCTTCCCCTTACAGCCACCTTTCCTTGATTTCTCAAGTTGTGGACATTCTGACTTGTAGTGGCCAGGTTTCTTGCATTCATAGCAAGTAACTTGGCTTTTGTCCTTGAAGTCCTTCTTTTCTTTTTAGTCGTGTTTTCCCTTGAGTCCTTCTTAGGAACTTTCTTCTAAACCTTCCTTTGCTTTTCATCATGCGTTGAATCTTCCTTGATATTAAGGAAATTTCATCGTCGATATCTTCACTACTCTCTTGAGATGAATCTTTGTCGATGTCAAGTTCGGCTTGGAGAGCTTTAGAAATAGATGCCTTGTGTGATGATTTTAAAGCAATGGTCTTAGTTTTCTTGGGAGGTTCTTCTTCATCAAGCTCAAGCTCGTGAGCTCTTAGTGAACTCAAAAGATCTTCAAGTCGTAATTCATTCAAGTCCTTGGCTTCTTGAATAAGCGTGACTTTGGGTCTCCATCTCTTTGTGAGACTTCTCAAGATTTTCTTAACATGGTCGTGATAGTATAGCTTTTCTTGAGAACCTTCAAGCCATGAACTAATGTTTGAAATCTTCCAAGCATAATTTCGATGCTTTCATCCTCTTCCATTTTGAAGAGTTCATATTGTCTAACCAAGATATTAGCCTTGGTTTCTTGTACTTGGGAAGTACCCTCATAGGCTAAAGCGGTGAGTCCCAAATTTCTTTAGCGATCTTTGTTATTACCACATTTCTCAAACTCTTTTTCAGAGATAGCACATACAAGAAAGTATCTTGCTTTTTGGTGCAAGGTATATTCCTTTTTATGATCATCAGTCAAGACTCTAGGAATAGGATTTCTTTTGGAGTCAATCGTTACGTGTCTTGTTTTCGAACCATATCCCAAAGTTCAAACTGTTGAGATTCAAAAAAGTTTTTCACTTTATCTTTCCGGTAGTCATAGTTAGATCCAAAGTGAACAAGGGGGCGATTAACGTGACCACCAGGGTTAGATTGCTTGCCATAGGAAAGTATAGGATCTTTCCTCTCACATCGTTAAGTGCTCAACCAAGAGGCCGAGCTCGATACCAATTAAGCGTGGCAAAACACAAGAAAGGGGGTTTGAATTGGGTTTTAAAAACTTTTTCGCAAATACAAATGTTTATGAAAAATAACTATTGAATAAAGCGTGCAAGGAATAAAGAGTAGAGAGAAGAAGAGACACCAGAGATTTATACTAGTTCACTATCACACGATAGCTACGTCTAGTCCCTTCACTCACTTGAAGGATTTCTCCACTATAATCAACCGATTACACTTGAGAGTATATTTACGCCAACTGGCTATACTCACAACTTCTTAGAATGACTCGATGCAGTTGAGCCTCTAAGGTATACAACCTTCTTGGGCTAAGTACAGATTCAAATAAGAGTTTTTGAAACAATATAGAGATAACTCTCTTCAGAGAATTTACAATGAAAATACTTTTAGCACAAAATAACTTTCTTAAAAGAAAGAATAAAGCGATAAGTGCCTTGTTCAACGATCTCGGAGACTTGGATGAATTCTTGATTGCTCACCGCCTCTTGATTGGGTAGTGTTTGAGAAGATAGATGTTGATGCTCTCACTTTACTCAGAAAAATATTCAAGTTGCTAGCTTGCGTACAACTGTGTTGAAAATCGTTTGTAAAAACTCAATACTTGTCTTACTTCAGTGTATGAGGTAGGATATATAGCTAGGGTTGAAAAAGTGCCGTTGTAAGTGCCGATGGGACACGACGACTCTTTTTGTCCAAGTCAAAGCTTGAGATCCTGGAACTTTGGCTTTGCGAGTTACGTCGCTTTCAAGACGAAAAGCATTCTGAGTATTATACGCAATGTCAGTAACTTTGTCCTTAGTGAGCTTTTCAAAAAATAGACACTTCAAGCACAAGTTTCCTTGATGATTTTATCCTTTGACATTCTTCTTGTCCTCGTATAACAATGTACTTCAATTTCACTATCAGAGCTCTTCGTTCAAAGACTTCACTATTCACCAGAATCAAGTATTCTTCAATACAGAGCTGAGAGGGCTATCACATAGCAGATTCTTGTTGAGGCACAATAAGTCTTCATAGAGTGCACTAAGTAGAATCTGTTGTATTGTTGACTTGCACTGCAGAGTTGACCAACCAGATTGTGACTATGCTCTATGAGGCGTTGACCATCACAAGAGCGTTGACCAAACAGATTGAGTCTTGAAAGAGCGGGTAACCAGCAGAGCGAGTGTTGACTAACATCGAATGTTGACTAACTCCAGAGCGTTGACCAACCAGATTCTATGTGCCAAGAAACAGAGCCAGAGCCGGACTTTGATGAGTGAACTTCAAGATTTCACTAAGTCTTCTGAAGCAAATTTTTCTGAGTATAAATACTTTCTGCACACTTATAACCATGTTAGAGAATAAATTGTTCTCTTAATCTTTTGTTATCATCAAAACAATTAAGGGTTATTGTTTCTGAATCCACTTGATTCCAACAATAGTGGTGCTTTTTTTGAAATTTTTTGGACATTGTATGTCATTTAAATGAATTAATCTGAGAGTAATGTGAAATTTATAATATTATATCGTCGATTTTCTTGCATGAATTTGACTGAATTGGATTTGGGTTAACCACGTGAAGCCCTAAAGAACCCATGTTCCGCCCCATTAGGCCTAACCCACTTGATCATAGTCAGTTGTATGGGCCTATCCCAACTGGGTCAGATTAACCATGTGAAGCCCAACAAAACCCATGTAAAGCCCAACATAACCCTAATCTCGTCTTGTTGGGCCCAACCCACCTAGCCTCTCAAGTACATGGGTCTGACTTAATTGGATCATAGTTAACCAATTGAAGCTCAACAGGACCAGAGTGAAGCCTAACATGACCCAAGTCCCATCCCATTTGAGCCAACCCGCTAGGTCCTTCAATTGTATGGGGCTAACACAAGTGGTTTACTGTTAACAGTGTCAAGCCCAACAGAAATCAAGTCTTGTCACGTTGGGCCCAATCGACCTGACCTTTCAATTGCATGGGCTTGACCAAAATTGGATTGGAGTTAACCATTCGAAGCCCAACATGACTCAAGTCTCACCCCACTTGGGCCCAACCCACTTGGTTTTTCAACAACATGGGTCTGACGCACCTAGATCATAGTTAACCATGTGTAGGTCAATAGAACCCAGGTCCTATCCCATTTTGGCCTAACCCACTTGGTCCTTCAATTTATAGGTGTGACACAACTGGATCAGAGTTAACCGTGTTGGGCCCAGCTGGACCCGACTCCCGTCCCATTTGGGCCCAACCAGCTTGATCTTTCAACTGTATGGTTCTGACCCAATTGGATCGGGGTTAACCATGTGAAGCCCAACAGAACCTAAGTCACATCCTGTTGTGCCTAATCCATTTGGCCTGTCAACTGTATGCGCCTAACCCAACTAAATCAGTGATAACGATCTAATGACCAACAGAACCCATGTGAAGCCCAACAAATCCCAAGTATCGTCTCGTTGGGCCCAATCCACTTGGCTCTTCAACTTAATAGGCTTGACCTAAGTAGATTGCAGTCAAGCAAGTGAAGCCCAACAAAATTCAAGTTTTGTCCCATTGGGCCCAACCCACTTGGTCATAGTCAATTGTATGGGGATGTCATAACTGGATCAGATTAACCATGTGTGGCCATTAGAACCCAACTACTATCTCATTGAGCCCAACCCACTTGGTCTTTCAACTGTATAGCCCTAACCCAATTGGATCAGAGTTAACCATGTGAAGCCCAACAAAACCCATGTAAAGCACTAAAGCCCAACATGACCCTAGTCCCGTCTTGTTGCGTCCAAGCCACTTGGCCCATCAACTACATGGGTCTGACCTTACTGGATCATAGTTAACCAATTGAAGCTCAACAGGACCCAAGTGAAGCCTAACATGACCCAAGTACCGTCCCATTTGAGCCAACCCACTAGGTTCTTCAACTGTATGGGCTTGTCCTAAGTGGATTAGAGATAATAGTGTCAAGCCCAATAGAAGCCCAAGAGGATCCAAGTACCGTCCTGTTTGGTCCCAACATACTTGTTCTTTGAGCTGTATGGGTCCGACCCTACAATAATGTCCATTTGATTTGCAGAAAAATAAGGGACTCAATAACACAACAATATTTGTTCCATGTTTGATTTGAAAAGTGTTGAGAGGACACGACAAAATACAGGATAGGGACTCTTCAAAAACCCAAATTTTTGTACCTAGTTAAACCATGGACAAAAGTTATCTCAAGAACAAACTACTTAAAAGACAAAATATAGTATAATACTTATATGTATATATTATAATAAAATAATATATATAGTATAATATAATATTATATACCAGAAGCTTTCATAATATAAGGACTTATGTCATAAGCTCTCATGCTATAAATTCTTATACTATAAGCACTTAAGTAACCTATTTATTCAAACAAGGCCATATATTTAGTAATATATAATATACGTAGTACAACAGAGTTAAATTTCTACGCTGGCATAGTGGTGAATTTGGAAAGTGTTGTAACCTAGGTTCGAATCATAATGGTCGCTTTTTAGCTTCGTTATTGTCTTTTAAGGCGCAAAAATTCTTTTATGGCGCAAAAATAAGGTTTGAAATGCCACGTCCAGGATTCGAGGCGCAAACCATGCGCTTGCAAATGACGACGACCTACACCATCACGCCAGCTTTCAACTTATGCAGTAGTTGGTAAACTAAACGTTAATATAACGAAATTGTTTACCTTTAAAATAACTCATCTTCTTTGCCCGACACTTTAAAATGGGTCGCAACCCACCCACGAACAGACCCGAAACGCTCTGGCTATTCGGTCGATGAAATACATCCATTTTTTGCCATTTTTTTCTGAATCATTAATTAAGGGAACCCCTTTGGAAATTTTTAAAATCGTTCAACAAGTTGAGAAATTTTTCAGATCAAAATAGTAGAACTTTTGAAAGCCACAAATTTCTGTTATCATTACGGTATGATTTGGTACCAACGTAAATCTATGTAAACGAGGTTCCAATGAGTTACACGATTTGGTACCAACGTAAGATACCACCAACAACAAGAGAAGAAAAATCCACAGTGTCACTCCTGTCATTGTTTAGCATATACCGTGTTTAATGAGTTACTTGGCAAGTCAATGTGTTATGTTTACAGTGGAGGTGGAGGGGCTGAACGTGTTATGTTTACAGTGGAGGGGCTGTTAGGTTAGATGTGAACACTAATGAATAAGGAATGCAAAACTAGGGTGAAAGGAATGGTAAATAATAATGATTAAGGATTCATCTGTAATTAAAAAAAGTCAAGTGTATAATATAGAAAAGTTAAAAATAGTGGTCAAAATTATTTCCATGTTTTTAATGACATGCCATGTATGACACACATGTAAATACACCTCACATGGGTATGCTACCCAAACAAATCTAGTGGGTGTGGGAGTGTTGACCATCTACAAATAGATACTTCAATTTTAAGTATAATTTTTCCTATTAAATCATATTTAAACATATTTAAAATATTTATTTCCGATTTTATGTTCACTTTTCTCTTCATGTTTTTTAATAAAATATTTATGCCCATGTGTTGTAGTTTTATCTCCATGTGTTATATTTATCTCCACCAATATATTTTCATCCTTCTATTAGATATAAATAATAACCAATAGAAATATTAGCTAATAGCAAAATTTATATTTACAGTTGATGGCCCGTGCCCCGTACGGTCTATAGTTAAAAAAAAAAAACTTTATCTTATAAAATTTATATTAATTTGTAATTTTTATTAAAACTTCATAAGGAATATTTTCAATTTTAGGATTTCATTAAAAAATATCTAATTGTTGATTTTTGTTAGTTTAAATTTTTTTGTGGCAAAATATAAATAAAAATTTTAGTTTCATGTAAAATTTTCATTCCAATTTTTTACAATATATCTATAGTACGATAGTCCATGCCACGCACGACGTACAATATTGCACTAAATATTAATAGCACTATATATATATATATATATATATATATATATATATATATATATATATATATATATATATATTATGATGGCACGTGATATGCACATTGTACAATATAAAATTAATGTGTTATCTCTTTTAAAAGAAATTTGACAAAAATCTGGCAACAAAATAAAGGGTGTACTCTTTTATGAAATAAAGTTCTATATCTTGCATAATATTTTTTTTTTGTTTTTTTTCCTAAATATGTGTGTACAAGTGTGCGCATGTGATGCAATGCATGTAGAGAATAACATTGAAATAATAACAAGGGAGGCTATAGTTGGACAACAATATTAACACACATAACTTGAACAAAACCAATTAGATAAATCAAAACAAATATTAATGTGCTTTGATTTATCTAACTGGTTTTGTTATTATTTCACATAATTTAATTTTAATTTTAATTATTATTCTTATTTTGTTTTAGAGTCTATTGGTAGATATTTGTGTGAGATAATTTACAAGAATAAATTTGGACATTTTATATGATAAATTAATATCTATATTACTATTGATGAGCATTTTAATAGAAACAAAATGTGCAAATAAAAATTATCTAAGAATATTGTTATGGTAATTTCATAATAAAAATTTATATAAGACACATTTGGATTAAATCATCATTTTTCACAAGCTTCAAATGTGTTTGCACATTGTGTATAAATGTATGATTCTATAAAGATATAACAGATAAAGTAAATGATCAATATAATAATGTTAAATGTGTTTTCAAAATATATGATATTTATTAATAAATTTCAAATTGTAAAAACTTATTTAAAATTTGAGAAATTATAAAAATCTATTATATATTTAAATGATTATCAATGTTCTTCTTATATATAATAATTTATTGAATATTTATGTTTGTGATTCTATTTATTTCTATGCCCAATTCTATTTTCTTATCATTCAATTTTCATAATTTTTTTTAAATTATAAATTTTTTATATACAACATGCAAAATTTGATATCCCGTGCATCACACAGGTCAAAACACTAGTATTATTTATACTATGTAACTCTTAGACATTTATCTTCAATATTATTCATAACATAAATAAATTTGTAGTATTCAATTAATGTTCTAGTAAGGCCTTGTTTGCTTGAGTTTCTTCCATTATGGGAATGGATCCTCTCCCATTATTTTTGGGTGCAGTTGAATGTAAGCCATACATTAAAAGAGAGAGAGAGTGTGTGGGTGTTTAACATAAAAAGGGGGAGAGAGTGTATTCAAGGGATGAGATGAGAGAACATAATCCTATCCAGTTTTTTCCAACTGGAGAGAATTCGAATCCTTCCATTATAATGTCTTTTTAATGGGATTTGGATGAGGACCTACAAAAAACTTTCCACAAGTACTTATAAATTAGAGGAATCAAATTTCTCGCATGAGTACATGATAAACAAGGACAGTGGAAAACACTTATTGTGGATGAAAAAGCTCAAGAATTTTTTTTTTGATTGAAAAAGTTCAAGAATTTCATTCAAGCACGAGCGTTCCCATCTCTATGTGCTTACGGCCATCATTTGAAGAAAGCACAGATGATGCTCACTTTTTGTCTAATTATTTACGTATATATTTTAAGGGAGCAATGAAGATAATGTATCATTATAGTTTCATTTGAAAGAGAAAAATAATCATATGTTTTATCATTGTGGTTTAGTAATAGTTCCTATTGAAGGTACATTGGCTACAAATGTTTGGTTATTTTATTTATCTATCTCATTTTGATTAAAAGCTTTCGCAAGGATTTCCAAGCTGCACACATTTGAAGGGAACAGGTGATACATTACGTGCAACCAATTTCTCTTATTCCTTTCGATACTCTATTTTTTATACGATATTGGCGCTGATCAAGAATAAGTGATCCACCCAAACCCACCCATTTGAAATTTTTGTGAAACGGGCAGGTTCGAACGGGTTAACGGGTACACAGATGAAATAAGCAAGTTTAGTATGGGTATATTTTGGGCGGGTTCGGGTCTACATAGTTTGGCCCATCAGAACCCGACCCACCCGTAAACATTTCTGAATCCAAAGTTAAAAAGTCTTAGACATAAAAGGTTGCACTTTATTTTACAAATTAGGTCACGTCGCTGCTCTTCTACTACTCCTTCGTTCTTCCTAAACCGAGTTTCATCTTCGTGCTCCTTGGCAACAACGTTCCCATCGCATCAGCGTCCTCGTCGCAGTAGGCATCATCGTACTCGACGGTGCTGCCTGGTTGTTTTCGTTTCCGATTATCTTTTGATTTCTTCTTATATTCAAATATGTTTCTCTCTTAGTAACACTTAGCATCGCTGCTCTTGGTTTCACTCTTCTAGGGCTGGGCAACAACCCGCTGCCGACCCGAACCCGACATATCCGATAGAGAAAAGAAGGTTTTGGGAGGGTGGGATTGTGTTTGTGGGTCTGCGGGTAAGTGTTTCAGTTTCAAATGGCTTTCTTCGGACGGATTGAGATGTGGCTACTTAATTTCATGGAAAACTGAATCCGATCGTGAGTAATTATTATAGCTTCCAAAATTAAAATTTAGCTGTTTTGATATAACTATTCAACTGCTATGCAACACTTTGCTGTTTTGCTTCCATAGTGATGAGATTTTAGAACACACATTCATTTATTTTTTTAATATACCAAAGCTATTCTTGGAGAATATTAAATCCAATGTGATAAGACTTCCACAGTGAACGCGAAAGAAACCTTTTTTTTTATAATAAAAATGCGATGGAACTCTACTACTAAATAATAAATCCAATGTTATTAATGTGATAATTACTATATTTGGTCCTATTTATAAGAAATAAATGAGGTTTTTTTTCTTAATCCTAAATATAAGAAACAAACCCTCATTTTCAACGACATTAATTGTACTTTTTCATATTTGCCCTTATTTACTATGAGACCAATTTACAATGTTTGCCAACTTTCTATTAATTATCTCTCTCATTTATTATAAGGGATAACTTTGGAGAAAATTAAAAAAATATGACATCATTAATTGAGATTTATCCATTTCAATACACTTCTTTCGTTCTTGTTATTTTGTTATGTGTTTCTAATATATAATACTCCATCTGTCCCAAATTATAAGAGTTTTTTGGCAAAATAAATTTGTCTATAATTTTTATTATTTTACCTAAGCTATCATTGAATTTATTGGGAAAGTAAACTATATTACACTTATTGATTAAAACAAAGGTAAATTAAATAAAAGTAATAGAAAAAAATAATATTTAATACTACAAAAAAAAACTTTAAAAATATATTATAAAATGAGATAAATAAAAAAATTATAATATTTTTATAATTTGGGAGGGAGAGAGCATATGACATATGACATGAGTAAGTATTAGTTATTGCATTGTTGATTAATTCTTCAAATCTTGAGCCGTGCGAGAACCTTCCACTTTCTCCTGCTCTTGTTTTAAGCTCTGCAAAACTTTATTCATATTTGATACTATAATTTTTACTGGCATTTTAGTCCACGGTCCACCACTCCACTTGCGCAACGTTCCATCATCCCTGTACCAAAAGTAATAAAAACAGAGTGTCTTGCACCCAAAAAAAAAAAAGACAGTGTCAAAAATAAAGAGAGGGAGCGAAGAGAATAAAAAGAGAGAATCAGAAAAGAGGAAGAGGAGGATCAAGTCCTCCATCAGTAGCCATGGTCGGTGTGTTCGTCGGTGTCGAACTCCACAAGCCCACGTCACCTGTAGCTAGTCCGTTATACGTCATCGTCGTTGCAACGGATCTCCGCCGCTAACGTGCGAAGCGGTGGTGCAGTGGCCAGAATACACTCCCTCCCTTCTATCTTTTCTTTTCTCTCAATCCTCTGGTTCTGTCTTTCCCTTTCTATCTTCACGAACTTGAAGTCTGAAAATGAAACATCAGCGTTGAACCGTAATACCCCAACCGAGGTACCCGCTATCGGACAAACCCGCCACCCGATGAAACCATTGACGAAGACGGGTGGCAATGGATCCTATATTACATGGTTCGGTTAATCTCTTCTTCACGTATTCGAGCTATTGGTCTGTGTCATCGTCGTCGCAATCTGCTTCTCTGACATCGGCGACGCTGTGTATTTGACGATGCTCCTCCTCATTTTCCCGTAAGCCTCTCCTTTTATCACTCTCTTTTCCTTTCCATTAGCGCTGCAATGTTGTAGTCAAATCACTTCTCAGTTTTCTCGTTTAATTTTTTTTCTCGGTACAATCATAGGAATCATTTTTTCAATTTGTTTGGCGCAAAGTTGAAAAATTTTCAATTTGTTTGTGTTACGGACCGGTCCCCGAGGTGAGTTCTAGTATACCCACCAAACCGAGTCGGTCCGGCTCGGTTCCGACCTTTTCCGAGCCCGACGAGCTATGTCCGACCCGGGACGCGCCAAACCCGTCCTCCGTTACACTTGCCCCAGTGATAACAACGAGCAGGTCAGGGGCGAGCCGACTCATGACTCTCGAACTTTCTAGAAAGGGATGCGCCTTGAGGCGACGCTTGGAGCCGTTGCCACTCCGAAGATTGGGGATCACATAGCCAGTATGTGACGGACTTAGCAGGTGCGAGATATTAGGAAGAGATGAGCTGATTCCGGGAGCGTGAGGGAGGACTTACCGCGCGCGGAATTCGGATCGGTGGTTATCCTCCTTAAACGAGACTCCACTATAGAAAGGGGGCTTGACCCCCCAGGTTGGCATACTCTCTACGGACCCTAAACCCTAATTCATTCTGCTTTCTTTCTCCTTCAAAGCCCTATCTAACTTAGACATCGGAGTGTCTTCGCAGGTACCACCCCCCTTTCAACTCCAGAAGAAGGAGTACTCAATTCCAAGGAGGAGGAGAGCTCAACCATTCCCGGCATTAACATTGTAAACGAGACTCCACTATAGAAAGGGGGCTTGACCCCCCAGGTACCACCCCCCTTTCGACCCCAGAAGAAGGAGTACTCAATTCCAAGGAGGAGGAGAGCTCAACCATTCCCGGCATTAACATTGGCGCCCACCGTGAGGCCCGGTAAAACTAGCCCAGGCCTCAAGAACACCCCGAGCTAGATGGTGCGCACCAGGAGCACGACGAATCACAGATCGCCACCGCCGAGTCATCGCTCGGCGGTCGAGATGGCGCCCACCACGGACCTGTCTTGGAGCTTCTCAAGGCGAAACGAAGAGTTAAAGCGCGGGATCGCTGAGCGCGATCACGAGGAAAAAAGCAGGCCACGAGACACCCTCGAGGACCTGGAAGAAGATAACCGGACTCGTCAAATCGGACGGATCGGCCACGGAGAGCCCAGGCAAGAGGGCACACCCGGCACACACCGTAGCGTGAGAAGCAAACCGCCAATCGGACTAACCTTGCTCCCCTTCGCCGAGAGGGTTATGGTCGATCCGATCCGGCGATTCAAATCCCCAACATGGGCGCTACGAAGGTAAGACCGACCGAAGAACACCTTACCTCCTTCAGCGCGGATGGTGCGATCGGCCAGCGTCAGGGCTGAAATGTAGGACCTTTCACTGCACCCTGAAAGGGCGGCCATGATGTGGTTCTCTAACCTCCCACGGCGCTCGATTCACTCATTCGAACAACTTCGGCCGAGCAATTTGTGGCCGGGTTTACCGCAGCCGAGCCAGAAGAAACTCCACTTGCCTGGTCGGGCTCAAGCAGGTCGGACGAGACCCTGAAGTCGCCATAGGCGTTTCAACAACGAAGCGACTCGAGTTAAATCTCGGCCGATGTGGCGCTCCACGCCATAGTGTCGACTGCTGAAACCTGGTCCCTTCTCGGACTCCCTCGCTCGCCGACTGCGGGATCTCTGGAGCGGTGGCGCCGGCGATGGGATATATCAACATGGAGGAGGTCGCCGCCGCGCGAAACCGAGAATCGGCAAGACAGAGTAGAGACCCGCCGAGAGAGGCGAGAAAGAAGAAAGCGGCGGCGAGGGCGGCAAGACTACGGAGGCGGTTCACTCCCTTGACAACATGGGAAGGGCCAGGGTCCTAAACCAGTCGGCATAAAGGCTTGGTGAGCTCGTTCGCGGCTCGACCCTGGTCCCAAACCGAGCGCCAAAGATAAAGGCTTGGTGAGCTCGCTCGCAGCTCGACCCCTGTGGTCCCAAACCCAAGTCAGCATAAAGGCTTGGTGAGCTCGCTCACTGCTCGACAGTCTTGCTCGACCTAAACAACCCATTCAATCCCAAACCTAAGTTAGCATAAAAACTTGGTAAGCTCGTTAGAGGATCCGAAAGTCACTATCCGACCTAAAGGTTTCGTAAGAAAACTAGTACTCGACATGTACTGGTGCACGGAGAAAATGTCTCAACTTCAGTTGACACAAGTTTTTTTTTCCGGAAGCCACACTGGGACTACCACTGGCCGAGTAGCGACTACGAGGACCACCCCATCGAGCACGATAACCAACAAATTACTAAAGTGAAAAGCGAGAAGACAATCTTCAAACTTAGTCAATTTCATTAACTTGAGACAAAAATACAAAAGAAGAGCTCATAGAAGAAGCGAGTACATTGTCAAGACAAAGCAAAGCAATCTAAAAACAAGTTACGCCAGTGGCATCCCCTGGTCTTCAACTTCGGGCCCCCAACGACCTCCTGGTCGCAACACTTGGACCAACAACCTCCAAGTCAAGCCCAACTCAGGCGTCCTGCGCCCCAGGACTCCTCCCGGACCAAAGACAACCTTCTTCCTCGTCCTCCTCTTCCACAATCCTCCCTCTTTCACCACCTTGGTGAAATCGAGCTCGGAGATGTCGGATCGAGGCGATCACCTCACCAAGCATAGCGACATTATCAAACCCCTCCTTATCTTGAAGGCGCTATACTCACGATACTCCTCGACCGGCGACAGACGAGGACTTCTCCTTTCTTCCATGATTGGCGCAATAGAAGGTCATTACGGGCTGGAGCTCCTCACGAGCCAGTAGAGAGGTGTTCTTTTGTTCAGAGCATCCCTCGCCTCCGAGAGGCGAACATAGTCCTCCTCCAACTTACCCATTTTCTCCTCGAGCTCGCCAAGTGCGGTGGACTTGCTTTGGTACCTCCTCCTTGCCAGCTCGACCCGATTGGCAGGTGCCGCTTATCCGTCGAGAAAGGAAGCCGCCATAGCGAGCACCTGAGCCCGTAAATGCCCAACGCCTTGCATAAACCCAGCTCGCGCTCGCCCATACACCTATCGTCGGATCGGCGCGTGATCTGATCGATCACGGTCGGGCGGTCGATCCCGACATTCAAAGAGAGTCCTCGGCGTTCTCGCCGATCAAAGAACTCCAGAGGTGGAGAAACCACTCGGAACCATCGAGGATATTCAAAGAAATCCCCATAGGCCCCACCGGCTCCTTGCGGTGATCGGGAACCTGGAGTCGGGGAAACGCGCGGTCGCTTTTTAGCAGCCTTGGCAGGGGAAGGGAAAACTGCGGCATCGGAGGGAACTGGCCCGGGAACTTGGGCGACCTTCTCTCTTTGAGCTCTCTTGAGGAGCTCGGCCATCTCTTTCTTGGTCATCTTCGGAGCCATCGTACCTGAAAAGAAAGTGAAAATTAGTACCCATGTTCAGGCTGAGAATCATGCTAGAAGTTGATAACAAAACTTACTTAAGTAATCCCTCCACTGGGGAGGGTCCTTCAGAGCTCGGGTAAGGAGAGGACCACAATGCAATGTGGGCAAACGAGCGAGAAAGTTCACTATCGTCTGGTCGGTGACCGACAATGAATTAAAATCCACCTCTTTTATAGGGCGAGGACTTGGACTCCAATAAAAAGGAAACAAAGGCTCGTTTTGGCGAGAAAGAAAAAGGATCCCCTCTGTGCCGATTTTGAAGAAATCGGTTCCGATTCCTATAAGGCGGTGAAAAGCTCGAGGATATAAAAGCTAGGTATTTTATTGGCGAACACCACTTAAGTTACTTGCGAGCCTAAGTTGGAAGAAAGCGAAGAAGAAGCGGCAGAGGGTAACCCCAGTACTCGAACACGAGCTTGAAAGCTTCGGATAAAAGCCCGGTATTGGGGTGTAGTTGCGAAGGGCCACGTCCAACCATTAGAGGACCTCGCTCAGAGCCAGCCGAGGAAGCGGAGGCCGACTTCGGGTGAAGAAGGTTTTGTAGAAGAAGCGAAGTCGGTGAACTAGATTCACCCTTGTCCAGCTGCACACTCGGTCCTCGGGAGAAGCGAGAAGGCCACGTTACCTCCTCGTCTCGATCCGGTTGAGTGAAAGATACACTAGACGAGAAGCGGCCACGCCGATGTCACGAAAAAACGTTGGAGGACACCACGAGTACATCGGGGTGCACCAGGAGTAAGAGACCTATCATCTCCGCTCGGCGCTCGCCCCCGCGAAGAAGATGCGAGGAGCGAAGCGGCGGGGAGAGGTGGAACCCGAAGCGAGAAACCACACGGAGGGGCCGGATCGCATGACCACCGCGACCCGCCAGTCGGAGGAACTGCTTATGGCTAGAGCCCCGGCGTATGGCGGCGTGGAAAGGTCAAGGGCGTACTCGTCGTTTGAACGACGAGCCACCCCGAACTCAAAGGTATGGGGAGGGGATGGCGGGAAGAAGGTGAAGAAGCCATTAATGAAGAATAGTAGCGAGACTTACCAGGAAATCACGAAGGAATGGAATGAAATGGCTGCTTTCGGAATACAACGCAGTAAGAAGGATGGCGGGAAAGCGTCGCGAGAGATAACAGAGCGAAGAAGAAGGAGAAGGAAAGGAGAAGGGTGGCTTTATAACCCCGCGGAAGGAAGCGAAAGGCGAACCAATCAGGCCCTCCATCTTCAAAACCAGATGTAGATCCAGCGGTCCAGTAGTATCATATGATCGGCGGTGGGAAGAGGAGCAGTTGAGTAGGCGTCCCATCCCGAGTCCCATCGTGTAGCGAGCGCAGAGTAAAGATGCGACCACGTGGGCGTGGCGCCCAGGACAAATAAGCTTAGGGATCGCCTCAGGCCTCGGTAGCTCGGCTGGTCGCAGGCCAGGAGCGATAGGTAGACCCTCGCCATTTCGTGCAAAGAGTCTAGGGGGCTTGTATTCTGGACTGGTCCCCGGTGAGTTCTAGTATACCACCAAAACCGAGCGGTCCGGCTCGGATTCGACTCTTCTCGAGCCGGACGAGCTATGTCCGGGCAGACGCGCCAAACCAGATCCTCAGATTACACTTGCCCGGTGTGATAACACCGAAGCGTCGGTCGAGGCAGCCGACTCATGACTCGAACCTTCTAGAAAGGGATGCGCCTTGGCGGCGGCAGCTTGGGCGTTGCCACTCAGAAGATTGGGGATCACGTAGCTAGTATGTAGCCGGACTTAGCGGTCACGAGATATTAGGAAGAGATGGTGATCCGGGGCGTGAGGAGGAATTACCTGCATGAATCAGGATCGGTGGTTATCCTCCTTAAACGAGACTCCACTATAGAAAGGGGGCTTGACCCCCCAGGTTGGCATACTCTCTACGGACCCTAAACCCTAATTCATTCTGCTTTCCTTCTCCTCCAAAGCCCTATCTAACTTAGACATCGGAGTGTCTTCGCAGGTACCACCCCCCTTTCGACTCCAGAAGAAGGAGTACTCAATTCCAAGGAGGAGGAGAGCTCAAACCATTCCCGGCATTAACATTGTAAACGAGACTCCACTATAGAAAGGGGGCTTAACCCCCCAGGTACCACCCCCCTTTCGACCCCAGAAGAAGGAGTACTCAATTCCAAGGAGGAGGAGAGCTCAACCATTCCCGACATTAACAATTTGAGAATTTTTTTATCATTTTTCACCTTTGGGTTTCACTCTCTGTGCGTAAACTGAGATTTGAAAGGGCAAGGAAATGATGGGCATATAGTATAGGTTTACTTGGGGTGTGATTGGTTCACGAGAGAAAATATGAAGAGAGAAATTGTAAAGAGAGAGTATGAAAAGAGAGAAGAAGGTGAGAAATTGGGTATTGATTGGAATAAGTGAAAGAGAAGAGAAAAAGAGAAGTGTTGATTATTTTTGAAAAGACATTAATGTCCTTGACTAAAAATTTAAATAATTTGAGATATAAGGAGAAAAATAGGGGTAGAATTTAGAAAAGGTGAAAATTTTCGTGCGTTGCTTGTTTTCTTTGCAAGTTTGCGATGAATTTTTTTTTGGTGGGGCCCAGCACTTTTTTTCTCTTTCTGCATATTTTCTTGGACGTCCAAGTAGGAGAAAATCTCCTTTTCTGCGCGTTCTCTTGGGTGGAATTTTCTATCGCGGCATTTCACCTCGTTCCAATCAGACGCTTAGGAAAAATGTACATTGTTAGAGACAGTGTTTTAGATTTTTTTTTTTTTATGTTGGTGTACATTGGGTTGAAGTGCTGGGAGTCCATCCTAGATGAAAATGGACAGTCTCTGCGATGCCTATGCCATGATGAGAAATAATCACTCTTATAATTATATAATTATAGGTGGCAAAACGGCCTACCCGGCTCTCATTGGGATGACCCGTGTCGGGTTCGGGGTTTTATCAAGTCGGACAAAATCTGGGCTTGAATGCCGAAGCCCGGCCCTAAAGGGCCATGGGCTTTTCGGGCCGGCCCGCATATATTTTTCAAAAAAAAAATATTTTCTTAGAAAAACTAATTAGGAGATTATTTGGTTTACAATTTTTTTTTTATTATTCACAGTAACAATAAAAAAAAATAATCTTATTTTTAATTCTTTTAGAGAACCTTATTTTTAATTTATTTTTTGTTTGTAAAGATTTATATGATAAATAATGGAAATAGTAACATATTTTTTATATACTTTTACATGTTGTGCCCACACATAAATAAACATTTTTTTTGAAAAAGAAGTAAAATACAAAATAAATATTTTTTATAAATTTAACTATATAATATAAATATATATTGTCCCCGCAACTTAAACATAAGAATAATATTTATTAATTAATAACATATATGGGCTTGCGGGCCCGACCGGGCTAGCCCGGTACAGGCTTGGGCTTTATCAGGCTGGGCTAAAAAGCCCTGTTGTTAAAACGAGCTCAAAATTAATTGCTCAAGCCCTATGCTTTTTTTTAGCCCCTCCTTCTTTCAAAATACTACAATATATAAATCTTGCTCTGATGAGAGAGAAGTTTTACCCTCTGCTAGGGTTTTGGTCCTAGTTTTCTAGCTAGGTTTGGCCACCGCCTCTGGCGGCGTACGGGCGGTGGTTACGAACACCACTTTCCTCTTCGTTTCGTTCCTTCCTTCCTTCGTTCCTCCTTTATCCATGGCTTTCACAAAGCTTCCATGGAACCTTCGGTTCCCCTCCCTCCATGGCCTCCCTCTTCTCCACATACCCAAATCCATTTCTCGCTTGTCACCCTACGCTTCCCTTTCTGTCAGAGGAGGCGAGCTATTTCTCCTTCCCTGCCACCTGAGTGAGGTGGTCGCTGACTTTGTATTTCCCCCACCCAACTACAGAGACCCTCCAATCCCACCACCAAAACCACCAGATGGCACTTTCTTGTGCCTCAATAAAAAGCAACGCTCTCTGAATCTGAGTCTTTGTTGATGCATTGTGGCCCCGCGATGAAGATTCCTCTACATCGCCCTGATGCAGATGTTGGGAAAGAAGCTGTGGAAGTGTTGGGGTGGTCGCCACCTGACGCGTTTTCATCTCCCTCCCAAGAACCCTTTTCCTTTCATCCTACCACCGCTTGTCGCCATTCATAGAGTTGATTTGCCCTATTTCCCCAACAAAACCGCAGATTCCCATTTCATTCTGGAAATTTTGTTCCCGACATGTTTCTTAACAGAGAATCGGACGAATCCCGCACACCTTTTCAAGCACCTTTTCTCCAATAACCCTCCTCCTCCTTAATTGGGGTCGAGCACGCAAGACAAAACAAATTATTTGGGTTGGTAGTTTGAAGTCGATCTTTGCCTCTCTGTTTTGACTCGACCTAGCGGAAGTGATTACGAGTGATGGGTTGATGACTCCTACTTTTAGCACCTTGATTACTAGGGTTAAGGGCTTTTTCTACCAATTACTTTATCGTCCTCCCAGGATCAATTGTTTGAATGAAACAGTGCTTGGATTAGCAATTAATTAATATATTTGAATTGTGGAGCGATCGAGCCTTGAGGTGACATTATTTCTTTGTGGTTAGTGCTTCTTACGTGTGCTTGGTCTATTGGTTTAACTTTGTTTTTGCTCAAACTTGTCTTGGGTTAGTTGAGGATTACGAGGATCTTAACTATGATGGTAAGAATCAAATGCAAATGGAAATACACATCAAGATATGCTCACTCTTGAGCCCCATGACTTCTATCCTATCCCTCCTTGGTGCACAAGCGACATCGATGAAATAAGATGCCTGAGGAGCAATTTGTCAAAGGTATTAAGGAGTGGAAAAACTGAACTAGAAGGAAGTGGTAACACTTTTGTTGTGAGTTCTAATCCAATGATTGATGTGAAATGCCAAAGTTGAGCAGGAGGACCTTACTCATATGCTCATCTTTGAGGCATCGGGTAATCTTGGTGCTGGGTCAGACAAACCGTCCACCAGTAAAACCACCTGATCGACGTATGATTGTTCTATTGGCTTTGGAAAGCTATAAAGGATTGGTAGTTTCAATGAATGAGTTTGGTATCTGAGTAAGTTACTATGTAGTCAGGAGCAGCTCATGCGGTTAAATTCCTATCTTAGAAACGCATTAAGTCCTATCTTCCATTCCCCTTTAGTGGGTTGATGATTGCATCTGATGTAAATATGTTGGTGGCCTTGCCCCGTATGAATGAAATGTTTAACTCTTGACCCAAAACAAAAGCCATATGCTTTTTAGGCTTCTTTGGCCAGGCCGATTATAATGTGATGGTTGCCCATAAACTTGCTGATAGACAAAAAAATAATCACAATATCCACTATCCAGGACTGCAGATTAGAGTTCCACTTAGGTCATATATAAGATCTAACTTTCATTTCTATGAATTGTTTAGCCTGATCTGATTAATTTAAAGTCATGTTGCTTTTAGTTGTTCATTTTATAAGGTGTTGTGTTTGCTTCCCCTAGTTTTAACATTTCCATAACAACTGCCTATTTTAATCTGTTTTATATTTACTAGTTGCGCTGCCTGGAGCTTCACCCATCTGCACGTAAAGAGCCTATGTTCTTACGTATGTACCACTGCTAAGCGAGAAGCAAATACACAAATAATTGTGATGAAGTTAGCATTGTCAAAGCATTTTTTTTGAATGGCAAATGTTAGTAAGTTAGTATATCTCCTTGTTAGTGGGGGGAGTGGGGTTTGAACCCCCAACCTCTTTGTTAGTCAACTCCTTCAATGTCCTTAGCCCACCGCTTGGGCTACCCCCCTTGGACAACATTGTCAAAGCATATAATATATATACCTTTTAAATTGCTCTTACAACTCACTGTCAGTGGCACAAAAGTATTATCTTTTAGCCATTTTAGAATTGTGATGAAGTTGGCATTTTC